>CM077156.1:17134532-17642540 GCA_039583875.1 Platanthera guangdongensis
TTGAAGAACTAGCTTTGGAAGATGTCAATTTCTTCATGGTTTGCTTCACCATTATCCTAGTAGATAATATTTCCTCCAACAGTCGTGGTAGTACACCTTTACGGACCTTGTCATAGAAGAAAACTAGTTTAAGGTCATGAATTTAAAATAAACATCTAAACAACTTTTTTAAATATTAATATAAGAATTTCAAGGAGAAAAAAAGTCAAAAGCAAAAAAAATAATCAACCTTAAAGCATAGACCACAAAAGAGAATAGTTCCATGACAACATTCATCAAATCATTGTTAAATACTATGCCCCGCTCCCTCCATTAAGGAATTCAAGTTTTTTTTATGTCAAAGAATTTGCATGTTTTATTCTAAACAAAAGTATCCTTATATTCAGTGAAAGAAATCACCAACATTAGGATAAGGTTTCTATGATAATTAGGACGATGATATTCTGGGTGCATTAATAACAATGGCGTAAAATGTTAATGAGAGATTCACAATACAAAGCCAGGTAAAATAAATTTAATATATAGGTGAAAAGTGCTGAAGTTTTTTTACTTAACACATGTATTCTGTTAACAATCCATCAAAACTGCAAAAATCATATATAGTTATTCCCCAGGCCTATATTTCAACATATATCAATAAATTAGGAACAGGGCAAAGGTCATTAAAAAAAGGGATGTACTTCACATTAGAGAGAACTGATTCAAATACTTTTGTTAGAGTTAGTAGTATTTTAGTATTATTGTGTTTAGTCCCACACCGCCTATCGGTGTTGTGAGTCATGTTATATTTCTTATATAATGCCCCTTTATGGAAGAATAAATTACACCTTTCATTCATTTCTACATGGTATCAGAGGACTTGATGTGAAACCTAAAAATAATTTTTTTCCCGGGATTCCTCGGCTACTGCTCTTCTCCCTCCCCCCCCCCCCCCCCCCGAACCGTGATTTTTTTTCTCCTGCGGGCTGCTAGGGCACACGCGAGCCGCTCCCGCTCCTGTCGACAGAGTCGATCGTTGATCCCGTCGACAGAAGCGGCGTCGTTGCTTGCCGTGTGCTGCTTCCGCCTACGTCATCGACGTCGTGTGTTGCTTCTGCCTGCGACATCGACGACGTGGACTGCTTCCACCGCTGCTGCCGTGCTGCTTCGCAGATTACTTCCGCCGCTGTGTTGCCGGTTGCTTCTCCCAACGGCTTCGCCGACTGCTTCCGTCGTTGTCTTCTCCAGTTGACGACCCCGTCGTGCCGACGGTTCTGCTTCCGACGGCTGCTACTTCCGCTCTTTCCCCCCTCTTCTCCGGTGAGAATTTGTTCCCCTTCTCCCGTCGGCCATGGTTTCCTCTGGCGCTTCTCCCGTCATTCTCATCTGCACTGGTCGGCTTCTTTCGACGACGGCCCCGGAGTCCTCTTCCTCTTCTCCGGCCCGGAAGGCTTTTTGCTGGCTGTTCCACAGCTGATCCAGAATATCCTGTTCCGTCGGGCTCTTCTTCTCGTCCGACTGCTGTCCTCCATCCTGCTGCCGCTGTGCCTCCTCCAGACCTGTAGGACCGTACCTCCTCAGCCTGGTCTTGTTGCTCCGTCGACAACTCTGGCTTGTCGCCTCCTCTCTCGGCTTGGTGGATCCATGTTACAGCTGCCCCTCTGGTTTCTATCGCTTCCCGCAGTTGCTAACCCTTATGGGGTGTTGATCTCTAAATGATGCTGAAGTTTTGCGTTTTTTGTGTTGTTCTTGTTTTATGTGTGTTGTATGTTGTTTGAGTCTCTTTACGATTTCAGAATTCTTTCACGTGATCTGGGTTCATGTAACCGACGAGGGTCTGTTACGCCCCCAGACGGAACCCGGCTATTTGGGTGTCAATACACGCGAAGGCGGAAGGAAACTGAAGGCGACAACGTGGCTTAACCAACCGGTTCAGCCCCCTCTCGCTCTATTTGAAGACCGATGATATGGGGGCCTAACCAGACCGGTTCAGCCCCCATATCGGGAGGGGCTGGCCGGCCCCTCTCAACCCTGGGTATAAATACCCGGGGTGGCTCTCTTGGTGGACAAGCAAGATTATTCCAAGGTATTTTCTCTTCTCCCCTACTCAACCCTAGTTCTCTAGTTCTTCTCCTTTAGATCTCTCTCTCCCCCTTCCTCTTCCTAACATTTGGTATCAGAGGCTCTTTTCTCCACCATGGCGACTGCTCGAACGCAAGACGAAATCGGCCGCTTGGAAACCCTACCAGAAAATCTGATGGGGTTGACGGATTCGGTGGCCTCCATCGAGGAAAACTTGAAAACATCCACGCAAAGGCTAGAAGAACGGATCGACACCCGAATGGAGGAGATCATGACGTTGTTGGCACAAAATCTGAAGGGTAAGGCCGTGTCGCAAGAGGATCTGGGCGGATCTTCCATTCCATGGGCCGATCCGCACCTGATCGGCGGAAACAGGGGGGGGAGGGGGCGGGATCGGCCAGGGAGCGGGTTCGAGGCGCAAGGCTCGCAGCAGGGGGGGTCTAGCCAGGGCGGCGGAATCGGCACGGGCGGGTTCGGCGCAGGCGGGATCGGCGCAGGCAGGGGCAATTCGGGCGGGTTCGACGCAACGGTGGACAGCGGCTTGGGCCCAAGCGGCGGGTTTGGCGGCTAGAGGCGTCGGGTGGCCGATTCCCCCATATGGAGGGGGGCGGTTGGTGGTTGTTGGGTAAGGCCTGCTGCCCACCCGGCCGGAAGGGGGGCAGGCCGTGGGGTTCGGGGGAGGCTGCAGTGGGGTGGTGCTCCAGCGGAGGGGCCGTTTTGTCAAGGATTTCCGAGCATGCCTTTTGAACCCGGGGAACCAAGAAGGCCGACGGAGTATGGACAGGAGGCGGGGTGGCGTGGACAGGTCGGTCCACGGCCGTACATGCCGCCAAAGTTGACGCGGATGAATTTTCCCAAGTTCAATGGGGGTGACGCCCTGGAGTGGTTGCAGAAGGCGGAACTGTTTTTTAGCTATCAGGAGATTCCCGAGGGGCAGTGGGTGCAGTGGTTCCTGAGGGGCAAGAACTACGTGCCCTGGGCCGACATTGTGGATGGATTCACCGCTCGTTTTGGGCCATTAGAGCATGAAGACTTTGAGACGCTCCTATAGAAGCTGCGCCAGAAGGGTACAGTGATGGAGTACCGAACAGAGTTCGAGAAGTTGGCTAACTGAGTACAGTGGGAGGAAAAGACATTACTCAGTTGTTTTGTGCGGGCCTCGAGGATTATTTGCGGGATGAGATCCAGTCCTACATGCCCCTCAGCTTGAACCATGCGATCAGTTTAGCTCGGATACAAGAGGAACGATACAACAGGCAACGCTCCCGCAACACAGCACGTACTACTACCACTACGCCGGTGATGAGAAGGGACTCCCAGGGTCCAAGCAAGCCGGTTGTCACTCGTCTGGCTTGGCCGGAACTTCAGGCGCGAAAGGAAAAAAAGGTTGTGCTACAACTGTGATGAGAAGTTCCCTCGGGACACAAATGTCAAAAGGTCCAGGTGTTCATACTATATGAGGATGTCAAGGCGGAGGTGGACATGGTCCTCGAGCCGGACATGACAGAGGAGTCGGCGGTGACTGAGTTTGAAGTCTCGATACAGGCTATGGAGGGCTGCAACGCCACCGTCACTATTCGCATGGCGGGCAAAGTCGACGGGAACATGTGACGATTCTGATAGATAGTGGGAGTATCCACAACTTCATCTATCCCGAGGTGGCGCGCCGAGTGGGACACGTGATCGATCGAGGTGCTTTCTTTCAGGTTATGGTAGCCGATGGGAGCAAGCTGCAGTGTAAGGGGGTGATGAAGCAGGTGGAGCTCAACATACAAGGCTACACGGGTCATACAGATGTTTATCTTCTTCCCATCCGAGGTTCAGATATGGTGCTTGGGGTACATTGGCTGCAACAGCTACGACGAGTCAGCTTTGATTGGGACCACATGACTATGGAGTTCTTACAGCATGTGAAGCAGTTTTGTATGAAGGGCCTAAAATCATCTCCAGTGAAGGAGATCTCTGTCGGAACCTACAGCGTATTGGGGAAGAAGGCAACATGATGTCAGTGCTTTTGGGGGTGAAGTCGGCCGACACTGGGCCATCTGAGGTACCGGTCCAGATGCAGTCTCTCCTAGAACAGTATGCTGACATATTCCAGGAGCCCCGCACTCTTCCACCACCGCGCTTTCGGAATCATCAGATCGTCCTCAAAGCGGGGGCGGAGCCTACCAACATCCAGCCATATCGATATCTGCACATGCAGAAGGCTGAGATCGAGCGCAGTGTTCGGGAGATGCTAGATGTGGGGATCATCCGCCCCAGTACGAGCTCATTTTCTGCCCCGATCATCTTGGTCAAGAAGAAGGATGGTTCGTGGCGGTTCTGCGTACACTACCGCGAACCGAACAGTGTCACTGTAAAGGACAAATTTTCTATTCCCTGATTGAAGAATTGTTGGACGAATTGCACGGCGCACAGCGGTTCACCAAGCTGGACTTGCGGTCCGGTTACTATCAGATCCTTATGCGAGAGAGCGACATTCACAAAACAGCTTTCCGGACACACGACGACCACTATGAGTTCCGGGTGATGGCCAACGGGCTGACCGGCGGGCCGTCCACCTTTCAGGCCAACATGAACGAGATTTTTTGTCTGCTCCTTCGCCGTTTTGTGCTGATCTTCTTCGATGACATTCTCATATACAGTCCCAATTGGGAGGAGCACTAAGCTCATGTTGAAGAAGTCTGCTCCATCCTCTGCCAGAACCAGCTTTACGTCAAACAGTCTAAGTGATCCTTCGGTCAGGAGGAGGTGGAATACTTGGGACATTTAGTCTCGGCTCAGGGCGTCAAGGCCGACCCCCGGAAGATTGAGAATATGCTGTCTTGGCCACGACCCCAGACTGTGCGGGCACAATGAGGCTTCTTAGGCCTTACCAGATACTACCGTCGCTTTGTGAAGGACTACGACAAGATCGCCCGACCTCTTATCCAATTGCTGCAGAAGGAAGCCTTCCTCTGGCAGGATGAGGCGGAGGAGGCTTTACAAGCACTCAAGAAGGCCATGACGACTACGCCGGTCGTGGCGCTTCCCAAATTCACCCAGGAGTTTATAGTGGAGACTGATGCGTCAGGAGTGGAGCTCGGTGCTGTATTGATGCAGGAAGGGCAGACCATAGCCTTCTACAACAAGTCGTTGTCTCCGCAGACGCTGAGGTTGTCCACCTATGAGAAGGAAATGTTGACAATCATTCATGCGGTGGCCCTGTGGCGGCCATATTTGTTGGGAAGACATTTCAAGATCCAGACGGACCATCAGAGTCTAAAACATTTCTTGGAACAACGGGCCTCTTCTCCTCTCAACAGAAGTGGGTGACCAAACTTCTAGGGTATGATTATGAGATCGTCTACCGACACGGGAAGGACAATTGGGTTGCTGATGCTTTGTCCCACTTACCTGAGGGAGCCCTCGCTCAGAATACTACACCGCTGCTTGACTCCATTGACGAGATACAAAACGAGGTACAACGTGATTCCGAGTTGCAACTATTGCGGAGGCTCTTCGACAGGCACGCGAGAGAACTTCAGACTACCATCTTCAGAATGACAGGTTGTTCTATCAGGGCCGCGTGGTCATTCCTTCGAAGTCTGCCTGGATGGCAGTTATGACTTATGATGCATGAGTTCACTCCTCTCTGACGGGTGGTCATGCCGGTGTTCTTCGCACTCTCCAGCGGGCACGCGCCAATGTTTTCTGGAAGGGGGTGCGGTGTGACATCTAGTTGTTTGTTTAGCAGCGTGAGACTTGCCAGCGCCAGAAGTATGAGACCACGTCCCCAACCGGTTTGCTCACACCTTTGGAGATTCCTCACCAGATTTGGGATATTGTTTCCATGGACTTCATTGATGGGCTGCCCAGGTCTCAGGGCAAATCAGTCATCATGGTGGTGGTCGATAAGTTGTCTAAGTACGGGCATTTCATAGTGCTGAGTCATCCTTACACCGGCGAATATGTCTCCGCTCTTTTTACCCGCGAGATTGTCCGGCTTCATGACATACACGGGCGATCATCTCGGACCATGACCCGACGTTCGTCGACAACTTTTGAAGGAGCTCTTTCGCTTACAAGGGACCTCTTTACGTTTTAGCACAACTCACCCACTGACAGACGGGCAGACAGAGGTACTCAATCGAGACGTTGAAACATACCTGCGTTGCTATGTTATGGACGAGCCACGCACGTGGACGAGTGGTTGCATTGGGCCGAGTACTGCTACAACACGTCCTACCACTCTGCCAGCAAGATGACTCCGTTCGAGGTCGTGTACGGTCGTCATCCTCCTTCCTTGAGCAGTTATGAGGCCGGCAGTACGGTGTTGCCCGCCGTTGACCGTGCACTTCGTGATCGTGATCGCACACTCGCCGCTTTGCGCGAGAATCTCCGGATAGCACAGGACCGGATGAAGGTACAGACTGACAAGCATCAGAAAGAACGGGAGTTCCAGGTGGGGGATGAGGTCTTTCTCAAGGGCATCCGCCCCTACAAGCAGTTGTTCGTGGCCCAGCGGTCAAAGCAGAAGTTGACACCTTGTTACTATGGTCCCTTCCGGATTATCCGGCGAGTGGGCCCTGTTGCTTACACGTTGGCGTTGCCCGAAGGATCGAGGATACATCCGACCTTTCATGTCTCCTTGTTGAAGCAGAAGATCGGCGACTTTGTTCGACCCAGTCCTCTCCTACCCGAGGCCACAAGCACGGGCGAGCTGCGTTTGATACCTGACGAGATTCTGATGATCAAGTGGAAGCATCGCGGCGCTGAGTACCGTCCAGAGCTACTAGTCAAGTGGAAGAATATGACCGCGACGCACAACACATGGGTGGACTTGCTGGAGTTCTGGGAGCTTTACCCCGATTATCACCTTGGGGTCAAGCTGGTTCTTGATTAGCAAGAGAATGTTACGCCCCCGGACGGAGCCCGGCTATTTGGGTGTCAATACACACGAAGGCGGAAGGAAACCAAAGGCGACAACGGGGCTGAACCAACCGGTTCAGCCCCCGCTCGCTCTATTTGAAGACCGACAATATGGGAGCCGAACCAGACCGGTTCAGCCCCCATATGGGGAGGGGCCGACCGGCCCCTCTCAACCCCGGGTATAAATACCCCGGGGTGGCTCTCTTGGTGGACAAGCAAGATTATTCCAAGGTATTTTCTCTTCTCCCCTACTCAACCCTAGTTCTCTAGTTCTTCTCCTTTAGATCTCTCTCTCCCCCATCCTCTTCTTAACAGAGTCCCACACGTGCACGTGGTCTACGTGAGGGGGAATGTACGTCACGGCCTCCAGGCATAGTCTATGTCTTCTTGTACGTATTCCACGTGGGGGAGGGGGAGTGTTTGTGATAACGGCGACTCGGATGCCTTTTTCCCGACTTTTGCCTTAGTCACACATGACCCCCAGGTTGATTTTGTCTGATGTGTGTGTGTCTCCCCGTTTCTTTTCTTCGCTTGGTGGTAGGAATGGTTTGGCATTCTTGGTTGACCTAGTTTCAGCTCCGAGTGTATCCAGCGTGATCATGGTCGGTTTGTGGACCAACGTCATGTGGCCTTTGCCCGATTGTAGTATCCCAGGTGACATGCGGTTGGGCCTCAGTGGCTGCTATTTTGTCCCATATTGTCAACCTTCTTTTACCTTCTGTTTTATGTTGTGTTCAAGCAGTAGGTTTCCCCTCCAACTTGAGAGAGAGTGTTAGAGTTAGTAGTATTTTAGTATTATTGTGTTTAGTCCCACACCGCCTATCAGTGTTGTGAGTCATGTTGTATTTCCTATATAATGCCCCTTTGTGGAAGAATAAATTACACTTTCCATTCCTTTCGACAACTTTATTGCCATAAATAGAGTATTTAAATTAAGAGAAATGTGCACGCGATGCATGACAATCCTTAGAGCAACTTCTGTTGTGGCCCAATAGTCGTTCATCGTGAGCTATTTAGAGTGGTAGAGCAGGAGTTTTCCTGCTCTGGTACCATGTTGAGGAACCAAAAATCATAGACATTTTTATTATGAGAGAGCCTCTTTGACGCAGGACGGTCCTATATAACGGGAAAATATTGAGTGAAACTCCTACATGCAACACATCATGAGATCCGAAACTTTAAACTTGCAAAAAACCTTTCTTTACAAAATCAATTACGGATGATAACCACAAATCACAAAGACCAAATTGACGGAAACAAGACTTACAAACCACCATCTCAACAAATAGAGAATAAACACAAAACCCAACATTTAAATAAATAACAACACACCTTGAACGGAGCAAACAATGTAGAGGGGAGAAAAGTGGGTTACCGGGCTATTTTAGGGACGAACTGGCAGCCAGGGATTGGGTCCAGCAAACAGGCCGGTCAATAATGGATACACATGAGAAGAAGACTTAGGAGAGTTGACTGGTTTCAGGTCCAATGGGAAGAAGTGCTGGAACCTGGTTGTAGTGGGGAAATGTAGATTGGAGAAGGGGAGGCGGCTGAACTTGGATGTGGTTGAAGCTTGTTTAGTTGGAGTGTGGAGGGAGGGGAAAATATGGTTGTGGCTCCACGTGGGAGTGAGAGAGGGGCAGGGAAAGGGGAAAGAGTTGGTTGCTGGTTTTAGTGAGGTGGTGGGGGTTTGTTTTCATGTGAGAATGAGGGGAGGTGGTTAGAATTAAAGGGAAAAAGAATGGGTGGCTGTGAGGAATTAGCGGGTGGAAGTGGAGACTAAAATTTAGGAAGTGTTCTTAAATAAAAGGAAGTGGAGGGGAGTTAGAAAAAGGGGCCGGCTGCTATACGTGGGTCAAGGCTAAATTTTGGAAGAGTTCCTAAATATTAGGAAAGATGGGTTGTTATGGAAGTAGTGGGAGTTACGGGTAAGGTGGGGGCGGTTAGGGGTGGTGGCTGGCTGGAGGATGGCCGAAGGATGCCGGAGGCGGCCGCCGGAGGTGGTGATGGTGGCCGGAAGGTTTTCCGGAGATCGCCGGAAAACTAAAAAAATGGGGGGAAACGGAAGGGGAATCTCTGGGAGGTTCGGGACAGGATTCCGGTGATTGCCGGAGAAATTTGATGGTGATTTAATCGTTGTTTGGTGACTGATTTTGTGGAGCTTGGCAAGTGGAGAGGGAGGGACACTTGTGGTAAACCGGCTGTAGGGAATAGGATTCCTGGAAGGGAGATATGACAATAGATTTTGGGAGGGGATACGGTTCTGATCATCGTGAAAGTCGATCGTGATCTCCATCACTCTCTACATATACAAGTAGAGGAGAAGATACAATTCCACTAATAATGTGGGACTTTCATGTAAGAGAACAAATGGACTCTAACATCGGGATTTTAACAATTCTAAACCAAACTATCTCTATATTCAGTTTAAATGAAAATCCTAACATTTAGGATAAGGTTACTATGATAATTATGATGATGAGATTGTAAGTGCATGAACAATAGAATAAGTTAACTAGAGATTCAGAATACAAAGAGTCATAAAATAAAATATATAGGTGAGAAAAGTTTTAGTTTTTTACTTTCTTACACATGAATTCTGTGAACAGTCCATCCAAATTGCAAGTAGCATGTATAGTTATTCCTCAGGCACATATTTGTACATATAGCAACAAATTAGGAACACGACAAATGTTATTTAGAAACAGGTGTACTTGAGATTTGCCAAAACTGATTCAATTGCTATAATAATTAAATAAATAAATAAATCGTCTTCGCCTTCCTTCTAATAAAAACACAAATAATGTTTTTCCCACTTCTTTCAAAAATAATAACCAAACTTAACATAAGTGTTAGGCCACAAGTTTAGTTTAAATATTAGTGATGCAGAGCGGAGATGTGGACCTGCATCGGAAGAGGAGTTTTGGGCTCGTTCGGGGTTGATTGACGACTTACCATATATGGCGTGCCCGGCCCGCGGATGCGTCCGGATGCGCGTTGCGAATCAATTTCATATATCCCTTTATTATTTTTGCATGTTATTTGATGTATTTGAGTGACTCCACCTCCGGTCAATCATAGTCGTCGATGGTTGGATGCCCTAATTCTCTTATTATTATAAATAGATGTGTAGGAGGCTGAATTGGGGAATTAAAGAATTTGGAGAAGAGAATTCCCGCGATCCCTCCAGGGTGCCGACTCCGTGAAACCCTAGGTGACGATTCCTAGGTTTTCTTCCTCCTAAGGTACCCCCCATCCTCAGCCTTTGTTTTTCCCATCTATCTTCCCCACCCGACCTCCAAAATCCCTCCGGGAGGCTGGCCGAACTCCTCCCAGCAACATACAGGTCAGCCGCCCAACCCCCTCACCACACACAACCAACAGGTGTTGTCCGCCCCTCCCCTACAGCAACTGATCCACTCTTCCCCCCATCAGCCCCACCGACTGTTTCCCCACCACCCAAAGCCACCACCGCCTCCCTCTTTGGATCCTACAGTTGCCGCCCATAACACCCATAGTCTACTTTGGGCCGTCGGTTCCCCCACCCCGTGGAGCCAACCTAATTGCCCCATTCATCAAATCTGTCCAGATCCGTTATTTTTCCTTACCCGTCCCTCATCCAATAACCCAGATCCACTCTCAAATCACCGGATCTATCCTCCCCCACCTGGATCTACTCATTTCCGGCTTGATTCCGCCTTCCACCGTCGAGGACAGCCACCTATGTCGTTTTCCCGCCTCCGGTTCCACATTGGATCGCAGTCAAAACGCATCCGACTCCGAAATCTTCACTGCCTTGGTCAGCCCACTACTCGGTGAGTTTTGTCGTATTGGACGATTATTTTTCAACATTTATTTAATAGATTAGAAATCATATTTGCTTGTATATATTGTATTGTAGTGGTTTGCCTTTAGATTATTAATGTGACTTGCAGGGTCCATTTACCGTGCGCTCTCGCTTTGGCCCTCCAAGCAGAGGAAAACCTAACCCGCTTGCTATAACGAATTATTTTTGCTTTTGTCACAACCATGCACGTGCTATTAAATTATTTAAATCTTAATTTGAATTATCTGTCGGACTTTGCATTGCATGTAGGGTTAGGACAAGGTTATATACGCCACCTATAGATTCGTCCTGTGTCAGTTAGGCCACTACTTAACATGTGAACATCATCTCTCTTTAAAAAAAAAGAAACACTTCAGCAAGAAAAGATAAACCTGAATGTAGGAACCACTACCAAAATAATCTAGAATATTACTGCCTTATACCAAACCTCAGCTTGAAATAGTCCTAGTAAGACACCTTTTGCGCCTGTTTTTGAAATACAAAAAAATACCAGGAATGAATACCATACAAAGAAGAAAATGGTCTCCTTAAAATCTAAATGCATAACAATGCCCGTGAAGAATTCATAGTCTCTTAAAAGGATATAAACCACCAAAGAAAGTAGTTCCATGACTTGCATCCATGTATTGTGTAATATTATGTAGAAGAAATCTAAAACGTTTGTTTCATATCAGCATAGGAGATCCCATGGTTTCTTCAAAGCTAATCCAGCTATTCTAAAGTGTAGTCTAAACGAGATCACCAACTGTAGATTGTAAAAATGGAATCTAAATAGATGCAACCCTAGTTGCGATGCCAGAGAAAATCATTAACTAAGTCTAATGATACATGTAGGAGATGAGGAGTCTGAAATGAATTACAAGCGATCAATTAGATAATTATAGGCTTACATGGTGAATACAAGAAATACAAGAGAAATCTGATTCAAGAAATTATATTTTGACACACTCGTGATTAGAGCACAAATACTTTTAAGTGCAATTCGAATAAACCATGCAAATCAATAAGAAATAAAGAAGTATCGGCTGCCGAAAGGATCAGCGGTTTCAGGGGTCGGCGGAACACGATGAGGAAGACAGCGAAATATTATTCGCACAGCAGGGAGGGTTACAAGATAAAATAGGGGGCGCGGGTTAGAAATTTCGGGCGGTTGCTAAAACCGTGAACCAGCAAGGGGAGAAAAATTGGTTCACTTAATAATTTTGTTATTATTAATTGAAAAAAGAAAACATGACTGATTTTTCTGTCAATGCAAAACGCACGTACAAAATAAATCGTCGCGACCAGAAGCACCGCTACGCATTATTAAACATTTCAAACCGACACTTCATTCTCTAGTTATCATACATAATAAATTAATTAAGAAAAGATTATTATCTCCACAAGTCGTCGACTTGATTAATTATTCTCGCGTTCGGACCCTGAAATTGATTTAATACGCGACGTAAGTTTTGGATGTTATAAATCTTCCCTCCTAACAAAATTATCGTCCTCGAAAATCATAAACATACCTGAATCGAAGAGCAACGCATAATCTTCATTGCCACGGAGTTCGTCCTCTCTTTCCCAAGTATACTCTGGTCGACCACAATTCATCCAAAGTACCTTAACCATACGAATCTCTCTGTTCCCGAGCTTCTGAATCCTCGAGTCCACAAGCATGACTGACAAAATACTAATACTCAGATTGGTCTCAATTAGCGCATCCTTGGTACTGATCACCCCCTTGGGGTCTCTGACTGCTCTACTCAAATAGGAGACGTGAAATACATCATGTAACGCACTCATATCCTCAGGCAAGGCCAATCTGTATGCAACCTCCCCTACTCGTTCTAGTACCTCAAATGGGCCGACAAATCTTGGACTCAACTTCTTCATCCGCATAATCCTACAGACTCCCTTGACTGGTCTCACCTTCAGATAAACGTAGTCTCCAACCTTGATCTCAACTGCTCTATGCCTCTGATCGTAATACTTATCAGTCATGAACAATCCTCATGCTCTCCTAAATGAGCTTGACTCTGTCCGTGGTCTTATTTATCCATGATCCTTTGTTAGAAGCTCTCTCTTCGCTTTCTGGCCAACATAAAGGTGTCCGACAATGCCTGTCATATAAAGCCTCGAATGGTGTCATGCTGATACTCACCTGAAAACTATTGTTATAGGAGAATTCCACCAATGTGACATACTTCTCCCATTTGCCACCAAAGTCCAATATACACATGCGAAGCATATCTTTCATGGTTCTATTTGTACGCTCTGTCTGTCCATCAGTTTGGGGGTGGAAAGTTGTGCTGAACTTCAACCGAGTACCCAAACGCTCCTGAATGTATTTTCAATCTCTGGCGGTAAAACTACCATCTCTATCCGACACGATAGACTTCGGTACGCCATGAAGCCGAACTATCTCATCCACGTACAACTGAGCCAACTTTGGTCGGTCCTCTTGTTGGGAATAAAATGTGCAACCTTGGACAGTCGATCCATGATCACCCAAATTGAGTCATTCCCACTCTGGGATCTAGGGAGGTCATGCACAAAATTCATAGAGATGTCGTTGAAATTCCACTCTGGAATTGGAAGAGGTTGTAGCTTGCCTCCAGGCCTCTGACACTCCGCCTTAACCAACATGCAAGTCTCGCACTTCCCTACGTAGTCTGAGACATCTCCCTTAAATCCTAGCCACCAAACTGACTTCTTGAGATCTGCATACATCTTCATGTTGTCCGGATGTATAGAATACCTAGAGTTATGAGCCTCAACTAAAATATCCTCGCGAAGATGCCCGACATCAGGAATGCACACTCTGCCCTTAAACAACAATCCATCACGAATCATAAAATCATCTCTTTGACCTGCCCGAGTCAAATCAAAAATCTCTGTCATCTTTGGATCTAAGGGCAGGGCATCACATATCCTCACTTTGATGACACACTTTATCTCAATCCAACTCAAACTGACAGGACCAAAACTAGTGCACAACACCACACTGATCTCTAGCCTTTCCAAGGCTCGCACCAACTCTTCCTGGTGGGTGATGAGAGAATAACTAGAACTCCTTCTGCTGAGAGCATCCACTATAACATTAGCTTTTCCTGGATGGTACTGAATAGTTACATCATAGTCTACTAAAAACTCGAGCCACCTACACTGCCTCATGTTGAGTTCCTGCTGATCAAAGATGTACTTGAGGTTCTTGTGATCTATGAAGACCTCACACCGTACACCGTAGAAGTAGTGTCTCCAAATCTTCAATGCGTGGATAATGACTGTTAACTCTAAGTCATGCACTGGATAATTTCTCTTGTGACTCTTCAGTTGTCTGGACACAAAAGCTATAACCTTCACATGCTGCATGAGAACGCAACCCAGACCCTGACCAGAAGCATCACTAAAAATCTGAAAATCATCTACGCCTGAAGGAAGACATAGTACTGGTGCATCTGACAACCTGGTCTTCAACTCCTCAAAAGCAGACTCGCACTCTACAGTCCAACCAAATGTTCTTCCCTTCCTGGTAAGCGAAGTCAACGGAAGGACTATCTTTGAAGAATTGTGAATAAATCTCATGTAGTAGTCTGTCAAACCGAGAAAACTACGGACCTCTGCAACTGTCTTCAGCCTGGGTCAATCTCTGATCGGTTCAATCTTCTTTGGATCAACTGCAAGTCCATCTCTACTAACCACACGACCAAAGAATGCTACCTCTGAGATCTAGAACTCGCACTTAAAAAACTTAGCATATAACTGATTCTGCCTAAGAGTGCTCAAAACTGTCCTGAGGTGCGCGACATGCTCCTCCTTGCTCCTGGAATACACTAGGATATCATCAATAAAAAAAATCACGAACCGGTCCAAGTACTCTATGAACACCACGTTCGTCAGATTCATAATGCAAATGGGGCATTGGTCAACCCCGACATTACCGCAAACTCAAAGTGCTCGTATCTGCTACTAAACGTTGTCTTCTGGATATTCTCATCTCAAATTCTCAATTGATGGCATCTCGTCCTCAAATCTAACTTGGAATATGTGCAAGACCCCTGAGTTGGTCAAATAAATCATCTATCCTGGGAAGAGGATACTTGTTTTTAATAGTAAGTTTATTTAACTCTCGGTATTAAATACACAATATCAAACTACCATCCTTTTTCTTCACAAAAAGGACCGAGCTCTCCACGGCGACGTACTGGGTCTGATGAATCCCAAATCTAGCAACTCCTGCAACTGGATCTTTAACTCATCCAACTCTCAGGGGGCCATGCGATAAGGAGACTTGGCCACTGGTGTAGATCCAGGAATAAGGTCAATCTGAAAATCAATCTCTCTGGAGGGAGGAGCACCAGGTAACTCCTCGGGAAAAATATCGGGAAACTCACAGACCACTGATACCTCCTGCAAAATGGCTTTAGCTTCCGCTTGCAATAGTACCAAGAAGGCGGGACACCCTTTACTGACATGCCTCACCGCTTTTACTGACGAGATGATCAACTTGAAAACTCCTTTCAAACCTCGAAAGGTAATGAGAGACTGATCAGGTCCTTCTACTTGAATCTCCTTACTTCTGCAATCTATCTTGACATTCACGTCAGTCAACCAATACATACCCAAAATCAAATCAAACTCAACAATAGATAAAAGGGACGCCTCCACTACGATTTCTGCTTCTCCAAATAAAACTGGCCTCCTACACTTACAACAGGTCTGCATCACCGAACCGTTAGGCATCATGATATCTAACGGAGTCGGGTTGGTGAAGACTTCTAGGTCAAGCTTACGAGCAAAAGATTTCACTATGAACGAGTGTGATGCACCCGTATCAAAGAGGACCTTAGATGGTACGCCATAAACTATAAGGATACCTACATACAAACTTATTATTATTTTTTAAGTGTTGCTGGGAGGAGGAGATATAAAGATTTTAAATACTAAATTTCCAAACCTGTCACCACATCCTCTTGCTCCTAGACCTCCTATTGGCCAAGACCATAAGCTCGAGGCTGAACCAGACCACGTCCTGGAGCTGTCTTCGGGTCAGCAACCACCACTGCCTTTCCTTTATCGATCCCACTCGAACCGTCATGCTCGAATTTCGAGTGGAAGTCATGCTACAGTACAAGTATTAAAACTACGAGGAAAGGTCCTGGATAAAAGAAAATCACCAAACATGAGGTCAAATTACCCGATTACCCGCAGACTCTGGGCAATTCCGCGCAAAGTGTCCAGCTCTCTGACACTTGAAACAGACACCTGATGCAGCCATACATTCTCCAAAATGATGACGATTGCATTTAGGGCAAAGGGGGTAGTCTCTGGGCTTGCCCCCGGACTGATTGCCCGGCTTAAAATCGGTCTTCCTCTTCTTACTCCAGCGGTCCTTTGACTGATTCCTGTCCTACTGAAATGGTGGCCCACCGTGAGGCCGCTTGGGGCGGAAACTATCAAGTCTTTGATTTGCTGCTGGTGAGCCTCTAGTCTTCTAGTCGTATCCACCAGACTTCTATAACCGGCGTGGACCATGGTCATCAGCGGTTGCCTCAATGAGTCACACAAACCATCAACAAAATGGTGGTACTTCTCAGTCTCATCTCCCTGCAACGCGCCTGCATAGAGGAATAAGTGAGTAAGTTCTCGCTCGTACTCGGTAACTATCTTATCCCCATGGAAGTGCCGGAGATACTTCTCTTGAAGACCTCCACGGGTAGAAGGGGCACGAACCAGTTCACAAGAGCCATAGAAAAATCGCTCCAAGTAAACATATTGACTGTACGACCTGACAAGGATAAAGGTCACGTTACCCATACCATAAAGATAATAATTTTCCAACAAAAGAGGAATTTTCATAGGACATCTCACCGGCAGGATCATCCACTTAGTCCACCAAATTTTTGCCTTGCCGCGAAGGAGGAAAGTTGTCAGTGGAACCTTCTTAATCTCTAGACACTCCATAACATTCAACAAATATATGGTGTTTGCAATCTAATCATCTGTATCCATCGAGGTTCCATCTCCACCGTAATTGGAAGGATGGAGGTCTCTAAAATCCAATAAGTAACGATCCAAACCGACCTCCACGGGTACCGGTGCAGGGGCTGGTGCGGGAACTGGAGCTGGGATCCTTGTAGACTGATCACTCTGAAATTCCAACAAAGCTACTGCTACTGCCTTGGCATTATGAGTTGTCAAATCAGTCGATTCTGATGTTGCTGGTGCGGGTGGCGCAGGTGGTGCCTTAGCATCACCCATGACGGTGTCAGGAACAGTGTTCTGACGTGATGATTCTCCCGCTTCACTGGCTCGATGTGCCTAAAGGACAAAGAAAATGAATTACTATTAATAATAATATATCTGGAAAAAAAATCTGTTACTGAAAATATTTTCATATACCCGCAAAAACTAAGAGTTAGACAAAACTCGATGACCTGACTAATGAGAGTTTGATTCTGACACAACCCTATGACTCTGTGAATTTTCGAGGTATAGAGATCCTAAACCTCGCTTTGATACCAATTTGTAACACCATAACTTAGTTTAACAAGAAATCAGCATCTCAGCCGGGCCCGCGATAAGAAGTAAATTAAGTAACGGTATAAAAACTAGTATAAAGCAGGTAAATTTAAAGTGCTAAAAAAACTAACAGTAGAAGTAGAGTAAAACATATATTAAATATGGGTAAAAGTTTATCTCACGAATGCTGATTTCACAGAACCAACTAAGACAGCAAACAACACTAAGAAAATGATATATGTCAGTCTGAAGTAAACGGATACAACAACACATGAGTATAGTACAACCAATACATAAAGTCTGCAAATAAAAGCAAAGTACAATAATGGGGTACAACTGAACAAATCTGACGAATGTGAAGATCGAGTCGCCTACCCTAAGAGGATCACCTGACCTGAGTCCCTTGTAAAAACAAGTTTCAAATGGGTCAGACCCATTGAAAAGTAAGAAAAACTACTCCCTCCAGCAACACTAAAAGATAATATTTTAGGTGAATAATACTTGAATTTAAAATTTGCATAATTATTCTAATATTAAATGTGACACTTGAAATCATAGTCTGGCATAGATTCAACCTAACGTGTGATCTGACACTCTTTTCTTATTTGTATAAATCGTTGATTACTGAAGTTTTGGAGTTATAACCGTTGTAAGTGTCAACCAGTTTCATTGACTTCGTATTTACTCATGTCACTAAGGACGACTGTGCACAACTAGAAATTGTGGTCTGAGTGACAAACATGATGGTGCCCTGAACTGGATGTCTCTCAAATGGACACAGACTCCTATTTGGGGAGTTCTATATCTGTAACAAGGGTCATCGACCCTGAACTTGAAATTCGAGTGATGGTCCACTGACCTTGAGAACATTGTGGTGTGCCTGCACTAGAATTATGAGGATAAACCTTCATCGCTACTTTTCTGAATTAACTTCAACTGGTGTTTAGTGAGTCAATCACAAAGTAGGACTCAAGTTAAATACACTTGGCTAAGGCTTTTATGGCACGGAGTCTGATAACTAGGCCTAAGTGTATACCTACCCCGTTGATTTGGTTCTGACTAAAGGAACTTGACATTTCTAAGTGCAGATAACAACATAGTTAATACATGAATTAATGAAAAATATTATGTACTGTTAGACTAAAAGGAGTCGAGTGTTTTACCGCGATGTTTCGACGCTCGTACACGCGGCGGGGTGACATGGAGCTTCTTCCCAAAAGATCTGACCACTAAGAGCTTCTCCCAAACTTTGCTCCAACGACCACCTAAAAATCTGAAAACCAACGGTAGACCTAACTTAGACGTTTTCCCCCTTAGGGTTTTTGTGGGAAAGAAAAAAATACTCATGATGACAAAACAATTATTTAGGGAGGAACAGGAACACTGACATATACGTTACCTCGATCTAACGACGAGAAATTTCCAAAAGCCATTGAAATCTCAACTTTAGGAAATGAAAACCTCCTTTAAAAATCTGAAATTGGAAACCTAAGGGCGTAGCCACAAAATAGGAATGAAGAAACCCTAGAACAGAAGGAGAAATGGCGAAACATACTCACCGATAACAAAAACGGCGAAAGAGGAAACTTCTAACACCGGCTAGGGTTAGAAACGAAGCCTTCCCCGACACTGTAAGGGAAGAGATCGCCGGAGCCTGCAGAGGGGTAGGAAGATCCCAACGGTGGAATCTGGCGCTGAAACAAGGGTTGGCTAGGGTTCTGCTGCCGGAAGGATCGGCAGTTTCAGGGGTCGGCGGAACACGATGAGGAAGACATCGAAATATTATTCTCACAACAGGGAGGGTTACGAGATAAAATAGGGGGCGCGAGTTAGAAATTTTGGGCGGTTGCTAAAACTGTGAACCGGCAAGGGGAGAAAAATTGGTTCACTTAATAATTTTGTTATTATTAATTGAAAAAAGAAAACATGAGGACTGATTTTTTTGTCAATGCAAAACGTACGTGCAAAATAAATCGTCACGACCAGAAGCACCACTACGCATTATTAAACATTTCATGCCGACACTTCATTCTCTAGTTATCATATATAATAAATTAATTAAGAATAGATTATTACCTCCACAAGTCGTCGACTTGATTAATTATGCTCGCGTTCGAAGCCTGAAATTGATTTAATACGTGACGTAAGTTTTGCATGTTACAGTAAGGCTACAAGACAGATGATATGGCTCCTATAGGCTAGGTGTGGATGAGGATCGAGGGAGGTAAAAGTTGAGGGGAGTTGGTTGCAGGTTAGGAATTAGTTAGGGGAAGGGAAATGGAATAATGGTAGCTAGGGATCATGGAAGGAGGCCGATGCAACTCAGGATCAAATCTAACGACAATGGCGTTGGGGACAAATGTTGGAGGGGAAGGGAGAAGGGGCGGGGGAGGTGATTTGAGATATGGGAGGCGGGAGTTGGCTTGGGACTGAGGGAGGGGTGACTGTGGCGTCGGGATCAGGGGGATAAGGGTGAGGGGAATCAATGGAGATAAACTTAGGAGTAGCATCTAGTGGGATCACAGAATCAGCACCGTGAGGAGGACCGATGGCTCTGCAAAATTTGAAGCAAAGCTTCAACGCCCTAACCTCTAGCATAAGGGCAGCCCAGTGCACAAAGGCATCCCCCGCGCAATGAAGGTCCGGGGAAGGGTCCCACCACAAGAATGAAATGTAGGCAAACTTTACCATGCAGTTTTGCAACAGGATTATTCTAGAACTCGAACCCGTGACCTAAATGTCACATAGAAACACCTCAACCGGTGCCCTCAGCTCTAGCATACACGCATAAAAACAGAGAGTGACTAGGGCAATCAATATGAAACAACTCAATGCATGTTCATATTGGTTGCGAACAACACAAAATAAATAAATAGATATATGACACTAGGTACAAGAATCGAGACTTTCTAAGGTCTCACCAAACTCCAGGAATATATTCCTCCGTTGACATCATCGAACCAAAATCACTAGATTCCCCTCCTGCATGGTCTACTCTCTGATGATTTCTATCTCACTAGCCTCTATCTCGTCAGCCTTTATTTCACCTTTCTCTATCTCATTGGCCACTTGCATGTTTAGTGATCACTATTTTGTTCTCAAACTCAAGTCATGGTCCCTCAATTTTACAGGAGATTTTTAACATTTATATCATATCTACTACTGCTAGTGTGCCATTAGTGTTGTTATTCACTTATTATTAAGTAAACATTTATATTATATTTCTTACTAGTTCGCTTTTTGTATTTTGCTACATGTCATTAAATAGTTTGTATTCAATTAACTCCAATATTAAAAAAAATTCTCCTATGTCTCCTATTTTTATCAAAGAGAAACTATGATAAATATCTCTACTGAACAAAAGATGGCCCCATTTGGAGTCAATAAACAAATCTACTGAAAGCAACTTAAAATAGCACTACACTTACGTCTGGTGGAACATACATGACCCCATTTGGAGTCAGTAAAATTTTTTCTCCAAGGTCCTTCAAAATCTGTACATCTGGAGAATAAGAGCTAACGCCAAGTACATTGTCTCTTGATGGTATGACCTTCCCTAAGCAAGTGGAATAACAAATATTGTATGCTATAATCATTGATGGATAAAGAGATTGGAAGTCTAAGACCACCACGGGGTCAGCAT
Source organism: Platanthera guangdongensis (assembly GCA_039583875.1). NCBI lineage: Eukaryota > Viridiplantae > Streptophyta > Magnoliopsida > Asparagales > Orchidaceae > Platanthera > Platanthera guangdongensis. The sequence goes on from CM077156.1 coordinate 17,155,505, forward strand.
AGAACCCAGACTCCGGTTCCATTACAAGAGGTAAACACTCCATGGCGGGCTGTGAGGCGACCTGCAACGACAATGTCATATTTCCATAGCCAGACTTAATCTAGAACTAGAGTTATAAATGACAGGTAAAGAGAAAAGATGAAACACAATACCAGCATAAATGATTTGATCTGTGGTTTTTACCTTTTCAATTAGAAGGGTAAAAGGAACTTTTTTTAAAAAAATCAAATTACCATGTGAACTTTAAAATTTGCCTAACCTTATTTAAATAATTAATAATATGTTCTATAATATTACCATTAGACATGCTGCACCAAAAAAAATACTCCACATTTCGAAGCTTGAATTAATCAGGAATAACAATGAGAAATAAAAAATTCTAAGCAATTCATCACTAAACTGAAAAACAAACATATAGTCATTCTTACAAAACTTCCATTTGCATATAAAGTATTTTAGAAAGCAACAATATCCAGATTGGAAGCAAAGACACTTGAGAGTTATTATACAAGTCGTATATTCCGTGTTATATTCTGCATTTATTTGTTATAATTATGCGAGTGTTGGTTTAGTCACACACCGTGAGTCTCGTTATTATATATCATTGTAGTCCTTATATATTCACACGTTGTGGTAGAATAAAGAACGCTTTCTCTCGATTCAACTTGGTATCAGAGGGAAACACGAAAATAAAACCCTAATTTCTTTCCTCATCCCGCTCACACCCCGATCCCACCCGATCCCGTCGTGCTCAGCTCAGCGTCGTCCCGCTCGGCCTCAACCCGCATGTCGGGCGGCCTCCATATCACTGCCGGTTGCTGAGAGGGGTGTCGCCGCCATCCCTCTGTGATGCCGCCGCTGTCTTGCCTTCCTTATATCGTCGTCGCCTCTCCGTGATGAACCTCGCCGTTGCCCCCTCTGCTTTCTACCACCCCTTGCTGCTGCTGTCTCTGCCTGCTGCGGCCCGAATGCTGTCACCTCTGCGTGAAGCAACCCACTTTGAAGTTGTGGTCTGCCGCCCGACGGCCGCATTCGCTGCCTGCTGCAGTCCGGCCGCCGTTTCCTCTGCTTGAGGCCGGCTGTCGCAGTCCCTCCAGCCGTCTCTGCTGTTGTTTGGCTCCGGTTTATTACGCTTTTTTGTCTTCTCCATGGCTTCTCCTTCCCCCGATGAAGGTGCTTCTTTGGTGTTGTTCCCATGCGTGACTCCGCCTCAGATAAGCGACTCTCAGCGGTCTCATGGCTTCTCTAGTTCCCCAAAGATCACCACCGTCCCCTTAGATGACACAAACTATCTTGAATGGTCACGGGCGGCGCTACACGTCATCTGTAGCCACCGGATGTATGGCTACATCGATGGGAATGTCAAAGAGCACCAACTGACTGATCCCTCTTGGAAGCGATGAGACTCAGAAAACTCCCTGGTGGTGTCCTGGCTCCTTCACTCTATGTCTCCAAAGGTTTATCGGAGTTACATGTTGATGGATTCTGCTTTTGATATATGGACCCGTGCCCGAGAGAAATATTCCCAGATTGGCAGCTCTACGCAGGTTTATGAGCTTACTCACCGCATCATGGAACTACGACAAGGATCTATGACGGCGTCATCTTTTTTCTCTAAGTTCGAGCAGCTATAATAGGAGCTAGACTACTTCTCCCACTTCACTCCTGTCTGTATTGTGGATGCTGTCCAGCTTCAACAACGGGAGGATTGCTTTCGTCGCCATGTTTTCTTGATGGGACTGAACATGGAGTTTGACATGGTACAGACGCATATTCTTCACCGCACTCCGCTTTCATCCCTTCGCGAGTCCTTCAGTATGATCCTGGGTGATGAAGACCGTCAGAGGTCTCTCAGTGCTAGTGCCCCTCCTGATCGCTCTGCTCTCACTAGCGTTGGCCGTGGCCAAGTCCTCAGACCTAGCTCGCCTGCCCCTATGTGTGATTATTGTGGGCGCAGAGGTCATACTCTGGAGGTTTACTACAAGCTCCACCCTCATCTTGCCCCTCGTGGTCGTGGTCGAGGGCTTGGACGGGGGGGGGGGGGGGGGGGGGGGGGGGGGAGGGGGGGCATCGCTCGGGTGGTTCCAGACCTCATGATGTTGCTTACTCTACAAATGTCTACGACGAGACCCCCCGTGCTGTGCCCGGGCCTCTTACTGCTCCTGAGTTGGATGCCTTCCGCCGTCTGCTGCACTCTCAGTCTGACCGGCCTCCTGGTGCTTCCGCTTCCATTGCTACTATTGCTATGCCGCATGCTCATGCCGTCGCTGCCTCTCCGTCTGAATGGGTGATTGATTCTGGTGTCACTTACCATATGATCGGATCCTCATCATGCTTCCTCTCTTACACCCCTTTGTCTGGTAAAGACAAAGTTATCTTTGCTAATGGATTATTGTCTCCCATTACTGGAAAAGGCTAGATCTCTTGCTCCCCTTCTATCTCTGTATCATCTGTTCTTCATGTTCCCTCCTTTCCTCGTAATCTTCTTTCTATCAGTGACATTACTCGCTCTCTTAATTGCCCTGTAATCTTTTTTCTGATTCCTGTGTTTTTCAGGAACTGGGTACGAAGCGGAACATTGACAGTGGTAGGAACCGCGGTGGACTGTATTACCTGGATCAACCTCCTTCACAGGCCCTCTCTTGTGCTCATGTTACAACTGATGATATTCGCCGCTGGCAGTCTGGTACCTGCGGCTTGGACATCCCTCTCCCCTTTACCTTCATAAATTGTTTCCTGTTTTTTCCCCTTTTTAAGAACTTTTGTCGGTGATATCTGTGATGAGTCTAAGCATGTGCGACATAGTTCATCACATTTAGCTTCTCCTTGTAGCACATCGTTTGATATTGTTCATTCTGATGTTTGGGGACCGTCCCCTGTTTTATCTACTTTGGGTTTTGTTGGTTTGTCACATTTATTGACTGCTTTTCTCGTACAACTTGGGTGTATTTGTTCAAAAAGAAAAATGAAGTCTTCCCTTGCTTCCAGCTTTTCCACAAAATGGTTCAAACCCAATTTAAGGGTGTGGTTCGTGTTTTACAGAGTGACAATAGGGGGAGTATGACGATCGGGGAGTCTTTGGCTCATACCTTGCTAGTCATGGTATCATACACCAGACCACGTGTGTTCACACCTCTATCCAAAATGGAGTTGCTGAACAGAAAAACCGACACTTATTGGACGTTGCATGTTGTCTTCTGCGCGTTATGCACCTCCCCAAGTCCTATTGGGGCAATGCAGTTCTTACTGTTGCACACCTTATCAATCGTCTTCCCTCCCGTGTGCTTAGCAATGCTACTGCCCTCGTTCAGCTGTCTACCATGACTGTGGTCCATACTTCCCACCTTACTCCTCGTGTTTTTGGTTATGTATGTTTCGTCCACACCCATTTGCCCCACAATGACAAATTGGACCCTCGAGCCCTCCGGTGCGTATTCCACGGATACTCGTCCACTATGAAAGGGTACCAGTGTTATCACCCTCCCCCTCCCGTGTGCTTAGTTATGCTACTGCCCTCGTTCAGCTGTCTACCATGACTGTGGTCCATACTTCCCACCTTACTCCTCGTGTTTTTGGTTATGTATGTTTCGTCCACACCCATTTGCCCCACAATGACAAATTGGACCCTCGGGCCCTCCGGTGCGTATTCCGCGGATACTCGTCCACTATGAAAGGGTACCAGTGTTATCACCCTCCCTCTGGGCATGTCTACTGCACTATGGATGTTACATTTCGGGAAGGGGAATTCTTTTTTTCGCCATCGGCTCATGCTCCTCGTCGGGGGGAGAATACTGGCGGTATGGATGTCCCTCTTGCCCTTCTTCCTTCTCTACCACCACAACCTCCTGTCTCTCAGGAACAGGAACCACCTATCCCTGTTCCTCTCCCTGATACTTTGAAATCTCCTTTTCCTCACGTATATCACCGCCGCTCCTCCCGAATACAGGCTACTAAGGCTCCGCCTCTACCAGTGCACGCCACTGCCTCAAATTCTGATGATGCAGATTCGCACATCCCACTTGCCTTGTTGAAAGGTAAGATTGCATGCACTAAACATCCTATTTCAAACCACGTGGCTTACCATCACCTTACCACGGCCCATCAGGCCTTTGTTGTTTCTCTCTCGATGGTTGTTGTTCCCAGGACATGGCAGGAAGCGCTGGGTATCCCGACATGGACTCAGGCTATGGAAGAGGAGATGTCGGCCTTGGAAAAGAACCATACTTGGGATGTCTCACCCCTCCCTCCCGGCAAGAGGGCTATTGGCTCGCGATGAGTGTTTTCTGTCAAACAGAACCCAAAAGGGAAGGTTGAACGGTACAAGGCACGTCTGGTTGCTCCGGGGTATACTCAGACACAGGGAGTTGACTACCAGGAGACCTTCGCCCCTGTGGCTAAGATGGACTCTATTCGGGTATTGCTGTCTTGCGCGGCTTGCATGGACTAGGATCTTCATCAACTGGATGTTAAGAACGCATTCCTCCATGGTGAGCTCCAGGAAGAGGTGTACATGAAATTCTCTCCGGGTTTCATAAAAAAAGGAGCTGAAGACCTTTTCTGTCGACTAAGGAGGTCCTTATATGGCCTGAAATAGTCCCCCAAAGCGTGGTTCGGCATATTCCTCATGGCTATGCACAAATTTGGGTACAACCAGGCGCAGTCGGATCACACTATGTTTATTCGGAGGCGTGTGCAGGGTGTGGTGGTCCTTATTGTTTATGAGGATGACATTGTAATCACAGGTAACAATTTGGAAGAGATCACAAATCTCAAGTCTCTCTTAGCTGCCGAATTTGAAGTGAAAGACTTGGACGACTACGATACTTTCGGGGAATTGAGGTGACTAGATCTGATCAGGGTATCTTTATATCACAGCGAAAATATGTCCTAGATTTGCTACAGGAGACCGGTATGCTTGGTTGTGTCCCTGCAAACTCTCCGATGGAAGAAAATCATGGAATCAGCGAAGACGGTGACAGTGACCAGGCCGACGTCACTCGCTATCAGAGATTAGTTGGGAAACTAATATACTTGTCCCATACTCGTCCGGACATTACTTATGCAGTTGGCATCCTAAGCAGGTACATGCATGCTCCCAGGGTCAGACATCAAGAGGCAGCATACCGTGTGCTACGATATTAGAAGAAAGCCCCAGGTCGAGGTCTTCGGTTCTCCAAGAACGACCACCTGAGGATTGAAGTTTTCACCGATGCTGATTGGGTCGGATGCCGTGACGATCAGAAATCTACAACAAGTTATTGTTCCTTTGTTGGAGGAAACCTGCTAACAAGGCGCAGTAAGAAGCAAAATGTAGTGGTCAAATCGAGTGCTAAGCCGGAATACCGTGTTATGTCCCGTGACGCCCCCCTTATCCTTGTTTTGCGACAACAAGGAGACCATCAACATAGCTCAGAATCCAGTCCAACATGACAGAACAAAGCACGTGGAGGTGGATCGACATTTCATCAAAGATCACTTGGATAAAAAGACAGTGATCACACCGTTCGTCCACTCTAAAGACAAGCTACCAGATGTGTTCACTAAGAGCTTGGGAAGTGACTCGTTCATGGATAACATCAAGAGACTTGGAATGACTGACATCTTCCATCCGACTTGAGGGGGAGACTTGAGAGTTATTATACAAGTAATATATTCTGCGTTATATTCCACATTTATTTGTTATTATTATGCGAGTTTTGGTTTAGTCCCACAATGTGAGTCTCCTTATTATATATCATTGTACTCCCTATATATTCCCACGTTGTGGAAGAATAAAACACGCTTTCTCTCGATTTAACTAAGACTCAAGTTTTGCAGTAGTTTATCAACAAGTAATGCAATAGAAAATGAGCATGACTGCAATAAAATCATGGAGAGTATACATAATTAGTCAGATTTTCCTTAGTTTTGCTAAGCTTCGAGGTTGCTGCAAGTTTGTAAGCTGCTAAAAACAAATACATTTTGCTAAGTAGGCCCATCTAACCCAAAGCCAGCGAGTCTATTAGAAGAAACAAATATTAAAACAAATTCTGTGTAAAAAATAGTAATTATAAAGTTATTGAGCTCACTTTCCCATTACTACCTATCCAAGAAAAGTCACTAGCCGACCCTCTTCTAGAAAATGAAAAATGTCTAATAAAAGGGACAGAGTTTTGAATGAATAAGTTGGCATTCAAGGAAACAAGCTTAAATATGAAGAATCAGATAACTGCAATTTTGCAGCCAAGGTAGAGTAGAAGTTCAATTAAGGTCATAATAAAATAAGGTGTGAACAATAGCATATAATGTTTTATCATACAAAGAGCCATGGTTTTCATTGTATTTCTCTACTCTGGTGAGGTAAAATGGACCATAAAAATAACATCTAAAATATGGTAAATTTGATATAAAAGAGCAGGGTTTAGATAAAGCATATTAGCATTCAGAAATCAATGTGAAAAAAAACGAAACTAACCTGCTGATGGTCTGGAGAAATAGCAAGAAAATTTTGGGTGTGTGCCAGCCTTACGAGCATAGACTCAACTCGATATTGTGAACCTCGAGAGATTACAGAGAAAAAATCAATACCAAATACGCGAGCAAGCTCAGATGTCCGATTAATCTGAAGGATTGGACATCATAAGAAACCACCATGGGATGCAAACATAAACATTATAGATCACTAAATATAAAATGACTCCAGAAATCATGTGGAATGAAAAATCAAGAGACAGACATAAAATATAGTATAAAGATAAAGTTTGACAAAAATACCATATCAAGTTGAACCATAATTTGAATATTAAGCATTGACCTCATTATGAGATATTCAATGCATTTATGCCTTGCTCTTCCAATACCACTGGAGTACCATTGGTTCAACGTCCTGTTGGAAAACAATGGAAGCTTTTGCCTCAAGACATCTTCCACCACAGCTTCAACAGTATACATATTAAGTTTCAATTCAGAACGCATAAGCCGCCAAATATTGAGCACAATCCTTCCCCCAACATGTAAACCACTAGCATGATTTCGACCCCACTCATCTTCAATTACTGAACCTTCAAGAACAATTCCAGAACCTGCTACTTCAGGAAGAACATCAGAAAATTCAGGACACCCTGAATCCTTTGTGTTGTCCTTTTTCTCAAGAAACGGCGTGCGGGATATTTTCTTAAGTAAGTTCATGCCGAGGCATAACGCTCTTTCAGAAAGATAACCAAGAGAACTGCCTTGAATTTCCCATCCCATAAGAATGTCTGGATCATGATAAGAGATCATCTCAACAAAATGTTCTAGTAACAGCTTTTCCTCAGTAAAATGAAACAACTTGCAATCAAAAATACCATTTCTGTTTCTGATAAAAAATGAAAACCATAGAAACAAAAAAATTGTAAGCCCGACCACATAACCATGCATTGTCTGATAAAATGAGCCCACAATTATGATCCATAACAATAGTAAACAGTTCTCTAAAAAAATAATTATAGAAAAATTAGCCAACCCAATTTCCAGTGGTAACAAGACTTTAGTTTGGCCACCAAACTAAAGCAGGAGTTTAAAAGGTTGAAAAGAATCTAGGAATGCAGAAATAAAAAAGTTCATGTACAACCTGTTGGTATAACTAACTAGAAAAAAATACGGAAAAACTCAACTAGTTAATTACCCAATTATTGCTACAAAGTTTGAAATGGATCTACTATATAGGAAGAGAAATAGAACGAGAGAGAAACAAACCATAACTAGAGAATTTCATAAGACTTCCAATTTTAAATAGATTTCCAATTCAAAATGGCCTTTCACCATTTTTTTATTATTATCTAGAAAAAAGGTTATTTCTTTATTTAAATGTACAGTCACATCAATTTAATATATGCAACAAGCCTAATCTACCTACTTGTTAGTTGTTACATACTTCTTCTAATTAATACATGTTATTCATACTTACAAGAATCAATAAGAAAATAATCTTCTCTGTTTGATTTTTGAAAGAGTAAAACTTTTAAATTTCCAGTGAGCTGCCTCTCCCTTCGTTCTTACGCCGTCAGTGTTGGCTCCGCTTGATCCCGTCGAGCTTTAGTCTTCAACAATGCCAGCGGACTGGAGCGGAAGATCGACGACACGATCTCCCTCAATAGCACGTGATCTGCCGATCGCCGCTTGATCTTCGTCGATTCAACGATCACGTGGCTAGGTATAACGAACTGAAGATCGACGTCAAATTTTCCTGCTTCATCCAGCTCCAGTTCTGTCATCGATTCCCTCCAGTTGACGATGCCACTACTTCTGATCCAGACGTCGAGCCCTGCTGCTGATCCCTTCCGATGGTGTCGATCCCGTACTTTCGGGCTCAACGACGTTTGCCTCTGCCTCTGTCGTTCCCACATTTGATGACAGCTCCTCTTCCTCCTGTTGCTGACATATCTGACATCGTTCTCGCAGAACTGTGATCTATTTCTTCTTCCCTCTCGATCGACAATAAATGTGTGACCGTCTGCTATTCCTTCTTCTCGTCAAGCCTGTCAATCTTCCATCAGCAGCAACCTCGTCATCGACATCTACGGCTTAGCTTTCGGGCTCCTGCTCCATTGACCATTCCGTCTAGAGTACCTATCGAACATCATCACAGATCCGTGTTGTTGTTGCTCTTCCATCGACGATGCCTCTTCTCGACGATCCCACTGGCAATTCCGGCGCCTCTCCTATTTCTGCCACCCGCCGCTCCTTCGTTCTTTCCCGTCGTCGGTCATATCCGACGATGATGCTTCCTGTCAACCGATGCAGTGGACATTTGGTTTCCTCTCATCTCTTGGCTTCTAATCCAGTCGTTGTGGCTGCTGCTGGTGTTTGCTACTTCGACGATAATCGACTCTGCTGCTTCAGACCAGCCACAACCCGAAATTTTTTGATGATTCTGGACGACTTCAGCCGCTGCATCTCGAATTTTTATTAGATTCAGCTGCTCCCCCTTCTGGGGGAGCCGATCTCTCGCTGATGTCGCATCTTTGTGGTAGTTTAAGTCGTTTTTATGTCCTTTTCATTGTATGTTGTTCATATTTACTTTGCTTGGTCTAGTGTTGCGTTCATTCACGTGTGTTCCACACGAGTAGGAGGGAGTTTTTGTGATGAGTGCGACTCAGATGATCTTTCCCGTTGTTCGTTTTAGTCCCACACACCCTCCAGGCTTTTTGTCGTATGTTGTTAGTGTCTCCCCATGTTTCTTTCGATTAGTCGTGTGTTAGAACGCAAGTAATGTTGGTGTTCTAATCTCAACGGGTTGTGTTGTGCGGGACCGTGTCGTGCGTGACTGGGTCGTGTGGGACTGCCCTTTGTGCGGATTATCCCCGACAAATTATCCCCGACGGATTATCCCCAATCATCGGTTTGATGATGTGCTCCACATCTTTCGTTCTCTTTCACATGTGTGTGTAGGTGATGTTGGTTGACCAGTTTCCCGCAAGTCCATGTCGTGTGCGGGTCCTGCGTTGTGTGTTGGTCAGCATCGTGTCTGGCTATGTACCGGGCTTGATTCTCCGGTTTGGAATTTCTCCCAGTGGCTTGTCTGATATTTTGTCCCGCATCATCTACCTTCATTGTCGTTATTTGATTTGTCCAAGTTGAAGGGTCCCCCTTCGGCTTGAGGGGGAGTGTTGGAATTGTCGTGTCAATGTCAGCTTATTAGTGTTGGAGTTTACGCATTATGTGATTTTATATTTCAGTCTATGTATTAGAGTCCTCTAGGAATGTGTCTATGAGTTTAGTCCCACAATGCCTATTTTGGTTTATGAGTCCTTGTAAGTTGCTTAAATCCCAACCCTCGAGGGATGAATAAGATGCACTTGTGATTTCTTTTCTCTTACTTCTGACAGTAACGACGTGCGCAGACCGAGTATTCGAGAGCATGTGAGTATCGGTGGCGGCAGTGTCGTGGTCGGTGTACTGTCGTGTGGGGCATCCCCCCTCCCCCCGCGCGCGCGTGGAGGCACTCGTATTGTATAATAACCTTATTATATACTGTCGCATCCCCTTGTCTCCCTCATTTTTTTTTATTTTAGTTCGTTTTTACGCTTACATAATTTTTCGTGAGCCCCCCACTCCCCTTGCCTCTCTAATTTTTTTTCATACGCTTACAATATTTGTTATTATTATACGCTTGAAGAGGATTGGCGGAGCTAGTGCACCAAGTGGAGTGTTGACCCTTCCATGCCAATAAGGATCTTGATCTTCTGAGCTTGGATGGTCCAGTGAATGTTAAAATACTGCTCAATGTGAGAAATCCAGCCTAGTGGGTCTACACCATTGAACGGTGGGATGTTGATGAGATGTGGAAGCAGAGAATGCAATCCCGTCGGGGCTGGTTCATCCGAGGAGGACCTGCCTTGATATACCAAGGCGAGGGCAGCAATATCCCCTGATGATTGGCAGGGTTGTATACTGCGGAGCAGTGCCATAATCAATGTGAACTCCTAGGCTCGTGCCTCGAGATAGTTGTTGAGAGAGTGCTCTAGGGCCTTCACACGGGTTTCCATCGTGTGGTGGGTATTTGTAATAATAAATAGATGGTGAAAGAGTAGTGCGGGTTCTCTAGCAGTTGCGGAAAAGAAGGGTACTGACTAGGTGCAACAAGTTGACGGAGACTGTGCGCAGAAAAGAGTACAGATGGATGGTTTTAGAGGATGGTCATAGCAGTGCATAGAAGGAACCGTCGATCGGAACGGGGGCTTGCACGGGATATGGAGTTGTTGTCGGGTGGGAAAGCTATAGTCAGAGCCAGACATGAAGCAGGATTGACAATTGGGCAAGGAGTAGGGCACATGAAATTGCAGTGGCGTCGGGCGAGGCCGAAGTTGCGCGAGGTTGTGCGCAGTCGGAGAGGCCAAGCTATAGTTCGACCTGAAAAAGGGGGAGCTGCGTAGATGAGATTAAAGGAGCGATGGAGGAGCAGGAGTGGGACCATGCAGGATCGTGCGAGTTGCATGGTGACAAAGACATTTATCTACGTCTCAGAGGGATTGTGCGAGCTAGGGTTCGATGGAATTCTAGAGGTGTGGGATCGAGCAAGCGTAAAGAATCCTGGAGGGATTGCTTGAGTTGTAGCATTATGGAGGTAGTGGATATGCATCTCAGTGGAAGAAGTGCAATGGGAGGTCGTAGTAACCAAAATCCGGCGGCTAGGAGAACGGTGGCAACTACGGGTCAAACTAATGTTACCACAATGAAAACTTGAATACAGTTGAACTTGAAAGCATGATACAAACCATAAGGGATACACGTGCCTAACGTCAGGAGGTTGTTCCTCCTTGAAGTCCCTCTCCGAAATGAGAGATCCCAAAACCTAAGTGATGCAAAGATGTCTACGACTCACAAGTCTCCTCCTTATATAGGGAGGACTCACAACATACCATATTACCCCTAAAAAGTAAGATTACATAATGAACATACAAAATAATATACTCATGTCATTGCCATTGTGTGTGCATAACACATTAGCATTGAGTTTCTCATGCAAGTTGGAGCATATATATCGTAGCCTCCAATCTTGGAAATAAGTTGATAATAAAGTGGTCGAGGCAAAGTCTTTATGAAGATATCAAAAAATTAGTATGCAATAAAACATGTTGGAGATCAATATTATAGAGATATAATATTTTCTCCGATGAAGTGACAATTTACTTCAATAATCAAAATGTTTGGTAAGTTGATGAAAAACTTTTGTTATATGTATACCAATTTTACTGTCACAGTAGAGGATTGTAGGAGATGTGAAAGATACACTAAGATCAGTAAGAAAATTATACAGCCACGCGTGGCATGGGTCATTGAATGTTATTCAACTTCAGCAAATGATCATGCCACCACAGTTTGTTTTTGGTTCTGTCAGGTGATTAGATGTCCTTCAAATACGTGAAGTAGCTGCTTGTGGACCGCGATCATCAATGGAACCCGCATAATTCACATCAGAGTGGGAGATCATCGAGAAAGAAGACGAATACTTCGATACAAGCCCTTGATTAGGAGCGTTATTTAAATATTGAAGGTTCCACTCAACAGCTTGAAGGTGGGATACATGAGTAACATGCATTTACCAGCTAACCACTCCAAAAACGAATGAGATATCTGACTAAGTCACTTCAGATAGGTAAGCGTGTCGACCAGCAGATAATAGTACTCAGGATTAGGTATGAGAGAATCATAGTTAGACTCATGAGCAAATAATTTGTGATTTGTATCCATGGGTGTGTGAGTTGGCTTGCATCCCAAGTATCTAGCATTATGTACAAGATCCATGGAATATTTTCATTGAGATAATACTAGCTCAACATGTCGACAAATTATCTCAATATCTAAAAAATATCCGAGACACCCCAAATGGTAATAGAAGTGAGAGACCAAGTGCTTCTTATCATGAAGATACCATTTGAATTAACACACATGATTATAATATCATCAAGACACATAAGGAGGAACACATTGCTCTCTTTGCGACGATGTGAAAATAAGGAGGTCCATCGAGCTCCAGGAGAAACCAAAATCATGTACCACCACCAATAACAATATTCAAGTTTTTATTCCACTATAGTGTGGTCGGCTATATGGATCTTTTGTCGCCATTATGCCCTATCTTTTGTCATAACCTCACTAATGCTTAAGTACATTATGTCTTTCCTTATAGTTTCATTCCAAGTCTTTATTGGTCTACCCCTCCCTTGTTTAGCATGCCTAGTGACTAGACTCTCACAACGCCTAACAGGTGCCTCTAATGGTCTCCTTTGTAAGTGTCCAAACCATCTTAGACGAGCTTCTTGCATCTGCTCTGCAATTGGTGCTACTCTTGTATTATCCCTGATACTTTCATTCCTAATTTTATCCAATCTTGTGTGCTCACGCATCCACCTAAGCATTCTCATCTCCGCAACTCTCATTTTTTGCTCATATATACAATTCACTGCCCAACACTCAGAACCATAGAGCATCGCGGGTCTAATTGCAGTATGGTAAAACTTGCCCTTAAGTTTTAGTGGTACTTTACGATGACATAAGATCCCTGACGCGCCTCACCACTTCAACCAACCCACTTGGATTCTGTCACATCTTTATCAATACCTCCGTCTTTCTGAACTATCAATCCAAGATATTTAAAACACTCACTATGGGAAATATCTTGATCACTCAACTTAATAACGAAGTCACATGTCCTTATACTGCAAAATTTAAGCTCCATATACTCCGTATTTGTCATGCTCAACCTAAAACCCTTTTTTTTTAAAGTATCTCGCCAAGATTCAAGTTTTGGGTTTACACCCTCGTGCGTCTCATCAACCAAAATGATATCATCCGCAAACAATAAACACCAAGGTATTGCTTGTGGGATATGTCTGTTGAGCTCATCTAAGATGACGGTAAAGAGATAAGGGCTTAAAGCTGAACCTTGATGTAAGCCAACAGTGATAGGGAATTCCTGTATTAATTATCCAGATGTCCTCACCCTTGTCACTGAATTTGTATACATATCTTTGATTGTGTCAATGTATGATATATTGACACCTTTCTTTTCTAAGACTCTGCATAAGATCTTTCTTGGAACTTTATCATAAGCCTTCTCAAGATCAATAAACAACATATGCAAATCTTGTTTTCTTTCTCGATAATTGTCAATGAGTCTCCTCAAGAGATACATAGCTTCCATGGTCGACCTCCCTGGCATGAATCCAAATTGATTCTCCGAGATGTTAGTCTCTTATCTTAATCTTCTTTCTATTACTCGTTTTCATAGTTTCATGGTATGACTCATCAATGTAATTCCTCTGTAATTAACAACATTTTGTATATTCCCTTTACTCTTATACAAATGTATCAAGATACTTCCTCTGCATTGGTCTGACATCTTCTTTGACTTTAGTATCTTATTGAAAAAACATGTAAGCCACAAAATTTCTTTATTTCCTAAACATTTTCATACTTCGATGGGTATATCGTCGGCCCAACCGTCTTTCCATTTTTCATCTTATTTAGAGCATCTTTTACCTCTGATACTTGAATATTACGATAAAACGTTATGTTCTTATACTTATCTAATTTATTTAACTCTTCCAAGTTCAATTCATTGTCCTTTGTTTTATTATAGAGTTGATAAAAGTATCTTTTTCATCGCTCTTTAATATCCACATCAACCGTCAAGACTGCATCTGTCTCATACTTTATGCATTTTACTTAACTTAAATCTCTTTTTTTTCTTTCTCTAGCTCGAGCAATTTTATATATGTCATGTTCTTTATCTTTGTTATCTACTCTCTTATAAAATTATTCATAAGTTTGACTTATTGCATTATTTACTGCATATTTAGCTTCTTTTTTGGCGACTTTATACCTGCTAAATTTTCATCATTCTTACAAGCATAGAGTGATCTATAGCTGGCACTCTTTGCCCTCACTTTTTCTTGCACTTCCTCTTTCCACCACCAAGATTCTTTATTTGGGGGCACGCGACCTTTTGATACTACAAGTACATTTTTTCCATTTATCCTTAAATGTGAAGACATAACTTCCCATGAGACATTAAGATCAACATAAGGGTCATCAACTACTCGTTCCACACTTGCCTTCTTGAAAAAAACCCGTTTTTCCATTTTCAAGTTCCATCACCGAATTTTTTGCAATATTTTTGTTCTTATCTTAAATTTATTATATTTAATTTGTACATCTAACACCACTAACTTATGTTGTGTTGCCAAACTTTCTCCTGATATGATTTTGCAATCCTTACAAATCATTTTATCCATTTTGTGAGTCATAAAATAACCAAAATCACGTACCTTTTGACTAAAATTGTCAAATCATGCTCGAGGAGATTCTTCAGGCCATAAATAGAATTACTTTGATTGCATACAAGCAACTTCCATGTGGTATCATATCCAGGAAGTTGTTGTACAAAGACAGTCTCAATTAGGTCAACATTAAGTAATACATTTTTTATATTGAGTTGATGCAACTGTTAACAACAATGGACTGCTAAGGATATTAATACTCATCATGGTATTAGGTTTGTCCATTGAAGAGAACGTCTCTTAATATTCAAGGTTATATTGTTGAGTGAATCCACGAGCCACAAGACGTGCTTTTAAACACTCAATTGACCTATCTAGATGGTGTTTAACTATGAACACCCATTTACAACCGACTTAAGACTGTCCAGAAGGAAGGGATATTTCCTTAGTGTGATTTGTCCGACCCTAATAGGTATACATGTGGGTGTTCCCCGAACGCAGAGGATGGGGGGGGGGGGCAACTTCAATAAATTGTTCAAGAAAGATACTAGTGGAGACATGGAAACATCAGTTGGGTGAGCGACCTTTAGAACCATCGAGCAAATATTTGACAATGATGTGATGAAACAGATGGAGAAAACAAACGTTAATAAAAGCACCATAGAGATGTGGTGGTAATCTTGTTATAATCATAGTCATACCAACAACTTTCTTCTGAGCCTTCTAGGTCGCCAAATCGAGGGAGGGGGCTGGTGTTGAATCCAAGCTTCGATGAGAGTTTTGTATTGTACCATGAATGACGTCAAATCACCATTTGAACTAAGTTCAACAAAATGGAATTCCCGGAATAGGTCGAACAAATGTAGAAGTCTATCTTTCCTAAAGCAGAGGAACTTTAGGTCATCTCATATAGCCTTAGTGGTTTTATTGTATATAGTCATTCGATATGGCTCGCTTCCATGGAGTTCAGTATTCAACTCATCTTGGACCTTGTATATAGGAGTCGAAGTGCAAGAGACCTGAGAGGTGGAAGCAACCATCATACAATAATTAACGAATTTAATGAGAGAATGCGAGCTCAAGCGAAATCACCAATGGGTATCGCAAGGTTCGATCTAGATCAATTGGGTTCAGGTGAGCAAGTAGAAGCAGACTAAGAGAATGAGGGAATCTACAAGTGGGGGGTTCCTGCGATCTTTAAAGGGGGGTTCTAGCGAGCTATAAAGGGGGAATCCCGCGAGCCTCTTCGATCACTGGGAGCTCAATCGGGGTGTTCCTGCGAGCTTCATGGGAGCATCTGCTTTGGTGAGTTGCTCGTGGAAGCTCCTAGGAAGCGTTCTAAGAAATTCGTTAAGCTCAAGCGAGTAGCTGGAAGTAGACGCAAGCGACAAGGGATTCTATGAGCTTTTGGGGTAGTTCCTGCAAGATTTTAAGCACTTCTTCAAGTTGGGGGCTTTTGTGATCTTCAAGGGAGTCATTGGGAGCTCAAGCAAGCTTCAGTGAGTTCCTGGCAAGCATTCTATAAGGTTAGGTGTCGACCAGGCGAGAACAACGAGAATAGTGACAACATCGAGAACTGTGAGAGCCAATGTATATTCGCAAAATCAAGAGCTCAATCAGAGAACCCAAGAGCTCAATCAGTGAGAGCGGGACTTTAGGAATCCTATGGCTCTGATAATGCAAAAAGCGCATAAAGATTTCATTATTTTCATTTAAAGAAAATACAAACACGCACACATATTTATAGTTGTGAGGAGTGACAGCTCAACTCTGAATCACAATATAGGGTCAACCAATACAAGATAAACAACACTCCTAATGGGCCATTGAAGTGAGCCTTTAGCATTGGACTTCTTATACAAATGCAGCCCAGTACTGCTGGCGAATGCCTCTTATCTAGGAGGTCTGGGGATCGAGCCCCGGCCTCAACAACCTGTCGCATGGTGGTGACTCCATGACGGAGAGCTGGTTGGGGTGTACAGGCCGCGGCCGATGAAAGCCGCATGGTGCTGACTCCAGGTGGGCCCCCTGGTGGGACTCCAGGGTGGCGGGCAGGTGTGACGCATGTGTCGCATCATAAAAGTGCACTTTTATGATGCGGGACAGGAGTCCACCTGCCCGCCACCCTGGAGTCCCACCAGGGGGCCCACCTGGAGTCAGCACCAGACGGCTTTCATCAGGGCCGCGGACCGTACACCCAAACTCATCCCCGGCCCCACAACAGGGCCGATAGGTTGTTGAGGCCGGGGCTCGATCCCCCAACCTCCTGGATAAAGAACTCTCATGCAAGTTCTCATCACCAACTGAGCCGCGGCTCAGTTGGTGATGAAAGTGCTGGCGAAGGTCTCTTATCTAGGAGGTCTGGGGATCGAGCCCCGACCTCAACAACCTGTCGCATGGTGGTGACTCCATGACGGAGAGCTGGTTGGGGTGTACGGGCCGCGGATCTGATGAAAGAAGCCTGGTGCTGACTCCAGGTGGGCCCCCTGGTGGGACTGACAGGAAAAACCAATCATCAATGTAATCCAACCCACACGCACAGACACACATCCGGCCCACCAACTCACTCACTCTGCTATCCTTTATCTAACAATTCCATAAATCTCTTCAAAATCAAACCCTCTTTTAATTATACCAAGAAAACAACACACATATCCTCTTTCGCCTTCAAACATAACATAACCGTCCCCAACCCCCAACAATCTCTCTCTAGTGCTTTCATCTCCCACCCCCACCCAAACCCAATGAAACGCGAGCCATTAAAACATAAACATTAAATCTAACCATAAGCCATGAGGACAGACAGGAATAATATACATGGAGAAATAAAGGTATATTGATATTCTTCATCTACCCAACATTTTTTTCTACAAAATAAAAATGTTGGGAGTTCAACAGTTTGATCAAGGAGCATTGAACAAATAGAAGTCTTTAGGGAAGTTTCGTTGTTTAAAGTGGATAGATAAAGAGAACCTTCTACTAGTATTCTTGATGATGGTGATGTCTTTCCAACTCAACTCTTCCTCAAGTGAAATAAAATTTCCCAATTCAACTGTAGGACAACATTGGAACCCTCCAGAAAAGAGATTTGTGTACCATAGTGTGATTGATGTTAAACAAACATTGATTGCGTCATGTCCTAGTATGTTAGTTGAATCACCATTGTATTTAAAATTTTATTTCATTTTTAATTCTTATTTAATTTTTGTAGATAAAAGTTGAACTTTATCTATATACTTGTTCATTCTCAAATACAATGTATGAATACATATATATAGGAGGGAGAAAGAGAGAAGAGTCTCCTATACAAGGTGTGAGACTAATGTATAAAGAGAAAAAAATAAAAGACTAAATGGACCACAAACATAGGCATTTACATGGAATTTTCTAACACTCCCCCGCAAGCTGGAGCATACAAGTCGTAGGCACCCAGCTTGGATAAGAACTGAAAAAATAGGATACTCGGTAGGGCTTTAGTGAGAAGATCAACTACTTGTTCAGTGCCTGGAACATGCTTCAATTCTAGCTTCTTCATTTGAACTTTCTTCCTAACGAAGTGGTAGTCCACTTCAATGTGTTTCGTTCTTTCGTGGAAGACTGAATTCTTAGCTATGTGGATAGCAGCTTGACTGTCACATAGTAAGGTAGCATGTGAAGGGAGTTTTACTCCTAAATCATCGAGAAGACTTTCAAGTCATGTAAGCTCAGAGACAACTGACGCCATCGACCAGTATTCAGCTTCAGCTGAATATCGAGCAACCACAGTTGGTTTCTTACTGCGCCAGGTCACAAGGTGACCTCCAAAGTAGGTAGAGAATCCATCGGCGGGCCGCCGATCGTCCAGGGAACCAGCATAATCTGCATCTGAATATGCAATCAAAGTGGGAGTAAAAGAAGAGGTTTTGTATACCTGCCTTTACCAGGGGCTGTTTTTAGATATCTCACGAGGCGCTCAACTGCCTATAG
This sequence comes from Platanthera guangdongensis, assembly GCA_039583875.1. NCBI lineage: Eukaryota > Viridiplantae > Streptophyta > Magnoliopsida > Asparagales > Orchidaceae > Platanthera > Platanthera guangdongensis. The sequence goes on from CM077156.1 coordinate 17,174,215, forward strand.
ATGATACATCTGAAGAGCATGCATAAACCGGCTGACCACCCCAACAGCAAAGGATATGTCTGGTCTCGTGACCGTTAGATAAATAAGTTTTTCAACGAGTCGCCGACAGTATTCTGGATTTGGAAAAAGAAGATCTGCATCAGAAGCATGTACGCACAACTTGTGATTGACATCCATCGAGGTGTTAATCGGCTTGCATCCAGAATAACCAGCATCCTGAAGAAGGTCAAGATAGTATTTCCGTTGAGAGAGGACAAGTCCATCAGGACGTCTTACAATCTCAAGACCGAGTATCAAAAGTTCCCCAGATCTTTTGTTTGAATAACGAAACTAAAATGTTGTTTGACCGCTTGTATTCCCTTTGAAATAGTCTCCTGTAATTAGGATGTCATAGACATATATCAAAAGAAGAACCGTTCCTGTAGTTCGATGTCGAGTGAATAGAGAGAAGTCTGCCGAGCTCCGAATAAAGCCAATCTCCCGAACAGCCTTACTGAACTTATCAAACCATGCCCTAGGGGATTATTTGAGACCATAAATAGACTTCTTAAGGTGACAAACTCGGGATTCCCTCTGGTCTCAAACCCGGGCGAATGTTGCATGTAGACCGTTTCTTGTAGGTCACCATTTAGAAACGCATTCTTGATATCCAGCTGATGTAAGGGCCAGTGGCAATGCACAACCACAGAGAGAAGGACACGAACTGTGTTGAGCTTGGCCACTGGAGAAAACGTTTCCTCACAATTGAGACATTGTTGTTGAGTAAAGCCACGAGCCATCAGTCGGGCTTTAAGAAGGTCAATTGTACCATTAGGAACATGCTTGATGACAAAGACTCATTTACAACCAACAGTAGTGTGGCCTAGAGGAAGAGGAACCAGATCTCATGTCTGGTTAGCCCAGAGGGCTGTCATTTCTTCTTCCATGACGGTCCGCCGTCCCAGATGTTGGAGAGCCTCCTGCACGGAGTTAGGGACAGAAATAGAGGATAAAGAAGTAGCAAAGGTGTGAAGCGTCGGGGACAGGCGATGTAACGATACATAGTTCGTCATGGGATGAGCGGTGGAGGCCGGTGCAGGATCAGCAGGTCGCAGAGTGTCAGAGGGCAAAGATGACTGCATCGGGGCGGCAAAGCGAGTAGGGCGACGAGTATAGACACGGATAAGAGGGGGCTTGCGGAGAACGGGAGTCAGGTCAGGGAGGAACAGTGGTGGAGGAGAGGTAACTGAGATGACAGGTCTTGGGACGGATTGTGTTTGAAGAGGTGGATTTGGGGCGGAGAAGAACGGTTGATCTTCCCGGAAGGTAACATCAGTAGAAACTGTCACCTTGCGGGTAGTAGGAGAGTAGCAGACATGTGTTTGGCGGCAGAGCGAGTAGGGCGACGAGTATAAACACGGATAAGAGGGGGCTTGCGGAGAACAGGAGTCAGGTCAGGGAGGAACAGTGGTGGAGGAGAGGTAACTGAGATGACAGGTCTTGGGACGGATTGTGCTTGAAGAGGTGGATTTGGGGCGGAGAAGAACGGTTGATCTTCCCAGAAGGTAACATCAGTAGAAACTGTCACCTTGCGGGTAGTAGGAGAGTAGCAGACATACCCTTTCTGAGTACGTGAATAACCGACGAACATGTGTTTGGTTGCCCGAGGATCCAAGTTGTCAGTAGACGGACCAAGTAAGTGAATGTAGCAGGTACAACCGAAGATACGAGGGGTGAGAGAGAATGGCAGAGTAGAGGGGATGAGGACACTAAACGGAGTAGCATTTTGAAAGATGGAGGAAGGGATACGGTTAATGAGATAGCATGTTGTCGACAGCGCAAAGTTCCAGTAAGCCTTGGGGACCTGCATTTGAATCATGAGGGAGCGAGCAACGTCGAGAAGATGTCGATTTTTACGTTCAGCAACGTCGTTTTGTTGGGGGGGATAGGCATACGATGTCTAGTGAATAATTCCAAATGCAGAGCATAGATTAACAAATTCATGGCTTGTGTACTCGCGAGCATTATCCGTCCGGAGAGTTTTTATTGGTTCGGATAACTATGTGCGAGTTTCAAGAACGAAAGCCCGAAAAACACGTGGAAGCTCAGAGCAATCACGAGGTAAGTATAGTGATGTTATTAGAGAATAATCATCAATAACGATGATAAAATAACGATAACCAGATACACTGATAATTTTGTACGAGTCCCAAACATCAGAATGTACTAAAATAAAAGGAGCAGATCTCCGAGTACAATGAGCAGGAAAAGAAGAACAGTGTTGTTTGCCCAAAATACATGAATCACACTTAAAAACAGAAAGAGAGATCTCTGGAAGAGTCTTTTGGAGGACGGGAAGAGGAGCATGCCCAAGACGCCAATGCCAATCAACGAAGGTGATGGATGAGAGGATGGTAGGAGGAACATCCAGAAGGTAAAGCCCATTTTGCAGTCGTCCTTTACCAATGATACTCTGTGTCCGTCGATCTTGCATCAAAAAAGGTGTGAATGTGACAGAGCAATCCAAATTGACAGTAAGGCAATTGACAGAAAGTAAATTAAACGGGGAGCACAGGACATGAAGAGTGGAGCGGAGAGAGAGAAATTGAGGAGGATATCAGCGGAGCCGGAGACAGGAACGGTGTCACCATTGGCAATTGTGATGGACTTAGGATGCGGAGAATTCAAGTATTGATGTGGCTTCAGCGAGGTGATATGGTGAGTAGCACCTGAATCCACTATCCAGCATGGACTGGTGGAGAGACAAGCAATACCTTCATTGGATATGGAGGCAGCGAAGGCAGGTGGGCGGCTGAGCATGCCATGAAGTTGCTAGAGTTGAAGGCGGACTTCTTCAAGGTCAGCACGAGTGGCAGAGGGGCTGTCGGCAACAACAGACGCAACCGGACGAGGAGGAAGACCATGTTTGCGGTAGCAGGTCGCCTCAAGGTGTCCGCCCTTACCGCAGAAGGAACACTTAGGACGTGGTTGACCACCACGACCCCTTCCTCGAAAGCCTGAACGCCCTCCACGGGCTGGAGGAGGGAGAGGTAGTAGGGGCGCAGAAGTTTGCTGAAGGAAGGCCGGCGAGGGGGGGCTAGTAGTATCAGCCTATCAGGAGGTGGTGATACTTTGAGCAACATGAAACACACATCAGAGAGTGAGGGGATAGCATCAGACGAGAGGATTTGAGCCCGAACACTCCGAAGATAAGGCGGGACACGAGCCATCATCATGGCAATATAGACGGCTTCCTTCTGAGCACGCTGGGCAGTAAGATCCGTAGTAGGGGGCTGATGGCGGATCCAGGCTTCAGCTAGTGTCTTAGCCCGAGCAATAAAAGAGGTCAAATCAGTAGCACCACCAGTGTCAAGAGTCTGAAGATTTGTGATGATGTCATATAAGTGCTGGAGACTGTCCTTGCCGGAGTATAGAGAATGGAGTTCTTCCCACATCGCCTTGTTCCTCTCGTATTACATGGCCATACGATAAGGTTCATCATCAAGGGAGTTGAGGATCCACGTTTGAACACGTCCATCATCACGAAGCCAATCAACGGTGGGTGGAGGAGGATCCTCAGTGAGATGCTACATAAGTCCCTTAGACTGGAGAACCAGTCTGACAGAATGCACCCATTCAATGAAGTTCTTTTTCCTAGTGAGGGAAATGGTGGTGATTCTCAACTCATCACACAGTTCCGGGGCAGGGAGCAATCGGACTGGAGGAGGGGGCGCGGGCTGCTCTGAAGAATCAATCAAGGACCCCATGGAGTCACAACGGCTAGAGCGGCAAGACAGCGGCTAAGAGGCGACTAGACAAGGGGCAAGGTCGTAGCGGCAAACAGGACACGACTAAGCGACGACTAGACAAGGGGCAAGGTCGCAGTGGCTAAGCGGCGACTAGACAAGGGGCAAGGTCGTTGCGGTAAAGCAGGAGAACCGGACAGACACAAGTCGCACAATGCGATTAGTGAAGTCAGCAAGAGCAAGAGCAGAAGGCACCTAGACCGCACGGCTAGAGAGGTCGGCAAGGTTGCGCGTCACAAATAGTAGACAGGAGCAGGTGCCGCGAGCAGGAGCAACGAGTAGAGTAGTCGGAAAGTCCGGAGGAGAGCGGGGCACGGGGAGACCATGGCGATTAGCAAAGATCGTGGTGGCAGTGGCTAGCACGGGGAGGCCGTGGCGACTAGCAGAGATCGCGGCGGCAAGGCGAGCACGCGGCGAGAAGACGAGGAGAGATCGTGCGGCTAGAGAGGCGAGCACGCGGAGAGAAGACGAGGAGAGATCGCGCGGCTAGAGAGGCGAGCACTAGCAAAGTCGAACAAAGATTACGCGGGGAGATCGCGACTAGCAAAGATCGCGGCGGGAGCGGCTAGCACGGGGAGACCGCGGTGACTTGCAAAGATCGCGGAGGGAAGACGAGCACGCGGCGAGAAGACCGGAGTAGAGCGGGGCCCACCTGTCAGAGGGAAGAGGGCTATAAGAGAGCCAAGAAGATGTGGAAGTGGAAGTGGAAGCCACGAGAGAGTGAAGCAGAAGCGGGTATACAAAGAGAAACCGCGGGTAGACAAGGAGAAATCGCGGGTAGACAAGGAGAAACCGCGAGGGGTCTGCGGTTAGAGGAGAAGGTGAGTTGTCGCTGGTCCTAGAAAGAGGAGACTGCAGACCGCAGGCGGTTAGAAAAATTGAAACCGCAGGTTCGAACCTGCCTCTGATACCATGCAGATAAAAGTTGAACCTTGTCTATACTTGTTCATTCTCAAATACAATGTATGAATACATATATATAGGTGGGGGGAAGAGAGAAGAGTACCCTATACAAGGTGTGAGACTAATGTATAAAGAGAAAAAATAAAAGACTAATTGGGCCATAAACATGAGCCTTTACATGGGCTTTTCTAACAATTTTCAATGCCAATGAAGTAATTGGTAAGCTTTATAATAAATTTGGACACTAATATTATCTTCTAGGATCATCTATTATAAAATGACGTCCAAGGGTTAATTAAAGAGACTATAATGCTTGAGATGATTTTACCCACTTAAATTCTCAGCTTGCTTGCTTCTCTGCGTGCCCTCTAACTTTCCCTCTTCATCAACCACACAAGGGTTGTATTTCACCAATTTTACTACACAAAAATAGCTAAAGCTATTGGAACCTGAGTTCTACCTAAGATTAGCAAGTAGGGCATATAGCTTCAGTCGGATATCTCATAAGGAAATTGTTGTAATGATGTTCAAAAGGCTATGATTTGTAAATGCAATCTAAAACATCAAAAAATCAATAATTTTGCATTATGCATTGATAAGAGGAACCCTTGAACAATATAGAACTAGACAAGTACCTCAAATTTAACAGTAATATGTTTAAAGCAGTTGAAACAATTAGAAATTGCTAGTTCAAGAGATGATAGAGCTAACAGAATTAACATGACTAATTCTAGGACAACATCAACAAAATAAAAAATGATGAAGAAAAATAAAAAATTCTTAGAACTTTGAAATTGGAGAGAACATAAGGAAGACATGGGGCACAGAAAGGTATATCTACAAATCTATACCCAGAGACTTGGATCAAACATGGGTAATATTAAAAGGAAATAGTAATATAAGATGATACTCAGTTGAACATATGAAGATTTGGAAATTAGAAACAACAAGTGTAAGCTGTAGTAGTTTCAGACAAAATTAAGGGTGTCACTCTGTCAGAAATAGGAAAAAATCATTTAAAAAACATCTACCAATATAGCATCTGATTAGTGCTTGCAAAAAGTACATGATCAAAAAAGAAAAAAAATCATATAATGAAACAAAACGTACTTTTCAGCCAGTTCGTCATCAGTAACTCTTAGAAGGACATAAATTTGACTGATGTTACTTGAATCTTCTTGAACAACAAGAGACAAGGCATTAATAGCATCGAAATTTGGGTCAGGCCTAAGATCACCCCTTGATTCTGCCTGGAGCTGCAATACCAAATACAGGTAATAATGTTAACTTGAAAAGCAAGTCCAAAGACAACTACAGAGATACAAATCAACAACATTAACTAAATATACTTCTTCAAGCAAATTAAACATAGATATGTCTGAGTAATCATGCATACATCTGCAAATCAGTTAGTTATTGTGTGTGATATATCTGAGTGATGATGCATACATATGCATTTTAGTTGGTTATTATGTGCGAGTGTGTGTACAAACCAGTGATGTATGCTTCCTTTCATACTCTCTTTGATGCATAAGAAACACCATCATATGAGTCTCCATCAAGAAAACAGCATATGCATCCATCTTTTCACTCAATAGAAAGTACAAAAGAATTTAGGGACCTAAAAGCTAAGAAATACTCATTAGTATTTCCAAATCGAGTATTTATTATTATTATTATTATTCTTACGAGTATTTATATGCGTGAATGGGCTTTAGTCCCACATCATGTGTTTAAGTTCGTGAGTCCCTTGTAATAGTATAAATAGCCCTTTATGGATGAATAACACAAGCAATCGTTTATTCACGATCTAATTCAACTTGGTATCAGAGCATTACAAACCCTAGCCACCCGTTCCCTTTTTTCTTCCGCATCGTCTTCGTTCCGCCCTGTTTACCCGCTCTGCCGTTTTGATCGCTCCTCTCTTCCCATGCGGTCACTAGCCGTGTTGGAGGCCGCTGCCGGCTGCTGAAGGGAGGGACGACGACGTCCCCACCCTGCTGATGCAGCCGAACCTATTTAGTGACGCCAATGCCCGTCTCCTCTGCTGCGTGCCACCGCCGACTCCTATACGGTGTTGATGTCGCTGATGCCTAGATCTCCTGCTTCTGTTGATGTCGTTGCCTTCCCTGCTGCTGTTGATGCCGCCACTGCCTCGATCCTGCATGTCCGACGGGTCCTGTAATCTCTTCTATGGCAGTTTGCTCTGGTAGTCTCTGAAGTTTTGTTTTCACTATGTTGTATCTCTCTGTTTGCTTGTTGTACTTTAGTGATGGTTGAGATGAGGGGCTCCTCAGTCTCCTCGTCAGGTGTGATTATGAGTGACCCTCAGCGATCCCACGGCCACTTCGGCTCCCTGAGGATTATCACGGTCCCATTAGATGACACAAACTATCTCAAATGGTCACGAGAAGCGCAACATGGCATTCGCAGCCATCAGATGTTTGGTTACAACGATGGCACTGTTCAGGAGCCTCCCAAAATAGATCCCTCCTGAAAGCGATGGGACTCAGAAAACTCCCTAGTCGTTTCATGGCTTCTTCACTCTATTTCTCTGAAGGTCTATCAGAGTTATATGTTGAAGGACTCCGCCTTTGACATATGGACCCGTGCCCGTAAGACATACTCTCAGATTGGCAGTTCTACACAGGTGTATGAACTTACGCCGCATTTTGGAACTACGACAAGGCTCTATGACGGTGTCAGAATTGTTTTTGCAGTTCGAGCGCCTATATCAGGAATTGGATTATTTCTCGCATTTCACTCCAATATGCACTGCAGATGTTGTTCAGTTACAACAACGGGAGGACCGCTTTCGTCTCCATGTCTTCTTGTTAGGCTGAACATGGAGTTCGACATAGTGTGGACACATATCCTTCACAGCTCCCCTCTCCTGTCCCTTCGGGAGGCCTTCAACATGGTACTTGTTGATGAAGACCATCGGAAGTACCTTAGTGCTAGCACTCCTCCTGAGCGCTCTGCTCTGACTAGCGTTGGTCGTGGTCATGCTCTCAGCCCTAGCTTGTCTGCTACTACTTGTGATTATCATGGTCGCAAAGGCTACACTCAGGAGGTGTGCTACAAACTACACCCACATCTTGTCCCTCGTGGTCATGGTCGTAGTCGGGGTCCAGGACATGGGGGCCATAGTCAGGGTGTCTCCAGACCTCATGATGCTGCTTATGTCTACCACGAAACCTCTAGTGTCGTTCCAGTGCAGCTTACGGCTCATGAATTGGATGTTTTCCGCCGTCTGCTGCCCTCTCAGCCTGATCAGTCTCCGGGTGCCCCTGCTTTCATTGCCTCTATTGTTATGTCGAGTGCTCATGCATCCACTGCCTCCTCTTCTGAGTGGGTGATTGATTCTGGTGTCACTCACCACATGACCGGCTCCTCCTCAGGTTTTCTCTCTTACACTCCTTTGTCTAGTAAGGTCAAGTTATTTCTGCTAATGGCTTGTTGTCTTTCATTGCTGGCAAAGGCCATATTTCATGTTCTCCTTCTATTTCTCTGTCATTTGTACTTCATGTTCACTTTTTTCTCGCAATTTACTTTCCATCAGTGATATTACTCGATCCCTGAATTGTTTTGTGACCATTTTCCCTGATTCCTGTGTTTTTCAGGAACTGGGTACGAAGCGGAACATTGACAGTGGTAGGTACCATGGTGGACTATTACTTGGATCTCCAGCCTTCTTCTTGACAGACTCTCTCATGCACTACTATTACAGATGATCATGTTCGCCGATGGCACCTGCGGCTTGGACATCCGTCTCCTACCTATCTTCAGAAATTGTTTCCTGTGACATCTCCTTTTTATTTTTTTGCGACAAGGCAGCAATTCGTATAGCTCACAATCCAGTTCAACATGACAGGACAAAGCACATTGAGGTGGACAAAGCACGTTGATGTGTTCACTAAAAGCTTGGAAAGTGATGCCTTCATTGATGACATCAAAACACTTGGAATGATCGACATCTTCCGCCCGACTTGAGGGAGGGATTTGAGAAATACTCATTAGTATTTCCAAATCGAGTATTTATTATCATTACTATTATTCTTACGAGTATTTATACGCGTGAATGGGTCTTAGTCCCACATCATGTGTTTAAGTTCGTGAGTCTCTTGTAATAGTATGAATAGCCCTTTATGTATGAATAACAAAAGCAATCATTTATTACCGATCTAATTCAACTCTAAATGAACGTGCATAGCCAAAAAGTAATCCCTCTATGAAGAAGAATGATGCCTCCATCCTCCCCTCAATCATCTACTAGTATGAGCCTGTGTTAGGATTTCTCACATGCCTCTCTCCAACTATTCTTGATATCATATCCTATGTTAAAATTCTCGCTCTTCAAGTGTTATTCTACTCATCTTGTCTTAAGTATTTTCCTAAGCCAATGGAAGACTAAATCACCAACCCAGGCTTACGGATTTGATGACAATCATTGAACTTATAATTGTAATTATCATGAGTATTTAATTGCTTTACATAAATAAAAGCTGGGATTTGTGATGATATCTAGGTCAAAGAAATATAAATAATGGAGGAAGAAGAAAAAAGGGAAGGGGAGGGGCTGAGAGGGAGAGTGGGGCTTCTGTTTAAGAGTACTTAGTGGATCCACGTGATTTAGAATAAGGGAAGGGGAGGGGCCGGCTGTTGAGAGGGAGTAGTGGGGGTGGTGGGCCTTAATTTTAGGGGAGATGCCAAAAATTTAGGAAGTGGAAGTAGTGGGGTAGTGGAGGGAGTTGGGAGGTGGTTATGGAGTGGTAGAGGCGGTTATCGGCTGGCGGTTTACGGAGGTGGCTGTCGGTGGTGGTGGTAGCTTCCAAAGGTATTTTCTAATGATCGCCGGAAAATGCGAAATGAAGGGAAATTGGCGGGGAAGTGGTGGTGGATCACCGGAGGTGGCTGGAGACATTCTCGGGTGATCGCCAGAGGTGGGAAAAAGGGGGAAAGGGGGGTTGTTTTTGAGGGGCTGTTTTGTGGGGGAAGAGGGGGGGAAGGGGAGGCCGGCAAAGGGGAGGAATGGGGGTGGGAGGAAAGGGGAAGTGGGTCCAAGGCTTCGCACCCAGATTAACGTCTTCGGCACCGAATGACCAAAGAATAGGGGCCTCATCCTCCATTCTTCAATACCAAAAATGTGAGTCATCACCCTTTATTTATAGACTCTACGGGGACAACGAACGACTATGATAGGCTAATCGTCCCGACACAAAAATAAATAAAATACAACTCGAAACAAAAAAAGAAAAAAAAAACAAACAATGTTACAATCGTCGATCCGCATAATATGAACGGTTCCGATTATCGTGTATGTTGATCGCAATCCCCATCAGTAGGGATATGTAATCGGACCTCTATTTGATGCAAAGCATGAATGTAGTATCGGGCATAACCCAAGGATGATGCATGCATGTGAGCGTGATCTAACAAAGCTAGCCAATAATAATTAATGCATAAATTTTAAGCAAATAGCATGATTGTTTACAATAAAATTCTAAGATGAGTAAATTGGCATCCCTCCAATTTGAGTGCTTTAATTTAAAAGCGCAATTAGACTAAACATCACAAATCAATGAATAATCATAGAAAATAATAACCGAAGAGCAATAACTGATGGGCGGAGGTTTGGGAAATGGCGTAATGGAGGGCGGAGTCTATGCATGATGGTTGTTTGGTGGAGTTTGCAGCAGGAAATGGTGAGGAGGGGTTATTAATAAGAAAAATACAAGAGAACAAGAAGAACAATACGTAGGAGTTGGCACCTAGGGGTTTCATGGAGTTGGCACTACGAGAAGACACTCGGATTCCGGGAAGAAGCTCTCCAAAATCAACTATAGCCTATAAAACAGTCCCTACATTTACTTTTAAATAAACAAAAAACTCAATGTCAATTATTGTGAATGGTACAACTCGCACGATAAAATTGGTTATTGAAACTCACTAAACAAAATGCTAAAAGTAAATAAAAACACAGAAATATAAATGCCACTCTAAACATGACGCGGACTTAGATCATCTATCGGGTGATGTCATACAATTGTAAGTAACAAATCAATCCCGAACGGGCAGCGAAACTTGTGCTGCAAAAAAAACTCGCCAATCCCTATCAATGTCTTTGAACTAAATATCAATTTCTCTAAAGAAGTGTATGTCTTTTAAAGTACTGATATCTGAAATGTTAAGAAATACAATAATGTGTGTTAATGTCATAAGACACGCCTCTATAGATATAAATGAGAGAAATCTTGAAAGTCCTTTAGGGCGTAACCAATGATATATGATATATTGTCTGCTTTGATTGACCATATCTTATCCTTTTCCATAGACTTCCAAGGAGGTCACCCATCAAATATTCTCCAATTCTGGTATGTGATTTAGTTCATTCATGGACCTTCTTTCACCTGAATATTTCTAAGAAGTTGTCTTTGTCCAGGCTTCACTGCCCCAAAGACTTCGTACCTTCATCAAATTTAGAATTTTACAGGCCCACCAATTTCTGCTTGATTCGTCCAACAAGCACACATCATTTTGCAAGAGGTATGATTTTGAAGTCATTTATAACGCCCCAACCCACAATATTTGAGGCATTGTCTGCTTTGGTTTATCCAATCTCATACTAAGTTGAACCGTGTAGCTTTATCCTTTTCCATAGGTTGCCTATGAGTATTCTCCAGGAGGTCGCCATCCCAGAACTACTCTTATCAGAGCAAGCTTAGTTGTGGAATTCCTAATAAAACATCACCACTGCTCAGAAAAAATGAATTTGATATTTGAGTCCAAATTATTACTAAAACTACGTAACCTTTCCTCCAATTTCAATGTGTGATTCAGCTCGTTCTTACATCTTATTTTACCTAGAAGTCCGACATTTTAGAAGCCTGCTAAGAGTTGTCTTTGTTCGAGTTTCACTGCCCCAAAGACACTCTTCGTCTTCATCAGATTTAGGTATTAGAAAGTACATAAAGTAGATACATAATACAACACCCACGGGCCTGTTTGGTGCATCGTTCGGGCACCGGCATGATAGCGACAGAGGCGACACAAACAACGTGAGCAGCGCGGTGGTGTTTGGGCTCCTCTACCACCGAGGAAAAGCCTTCTGTTTGGACTGGAGTCGGAGGCCCCAATCCGACGTTGCGGTCGGCCTTCATCTCGCCTCCCGTGGGAGAAGAGACGCCAAACATGCCCTTAAGCTAGAAATGGAAAACTCAAATAATTCTATCTTGGCATGGAGAATATATATCGTAAAAATCAATTCTATCAGAGAGATCATGCAGTATAGTAGGTCAAACAAGCTTGGTAGGGAGATAAATAAATTGATTTGTAAAAGGAACAAAAAGAACAATGAGAGAACCATCTCAAACATTTTCACGAATAAAGTGGGTCTTCACTACATATGCTTTGTCATCTCATGAAGAAAATAATCATTTGAGATCTGAATTGCGACCTGATTGATTAGCAGTAAGACCCACCTGAGTGATAGATGATGGAAGGTACATAATCTCACGTACTCTGACAATAAACTTTTATGCATTGTATTTGACTTGCTCGAGAACACAACAAGGTCATCCATATTTCAGTCATGACACCATACAACCATTTGTCTATCATAGACCTCATGCACATAAATTAAATGAAGAGTGTCTTATCCATGTTATAAAATTGTATCATATCATAAAGAGTATTTGTAAATTAAAACATGCAATCAACAGAGACTCATCATTTATCATCCAACACTCAATAATTCACATACTTAACATTTTTCAAATCATCGTCACGATATACATAGTATTCGAGCATTTCCAAGTGTACATCGACGTATCTAGGATTATCTGAGACATTTGTTTAAAAATTAAAAGAAAATGTTTTTGATAGTTTTGGGGACGGATTTTCGAGAGTTTCTGACTCGAAAATATTTTGGATACAATAGCAAGGTCATTGCAAATATTAGTGCTTCATAAATTGTATGCATTCCAAAAACTAAGCGCCAAATCCTCCCTCCATTTCCCTCTCTCACTTAATGATAGTTTGAATATAAAACAAAATAGAACATATAAGCCAAAAAGAAACAGTATTGACATGTCCCTCCTTTCCTTAGATCCCCTACCCCCACCCATGGTTTCCCATGCCTTCCATCCTAAGATCCTCCCCATCGCTCAAAAATTCCCTCCCAGCATTCGTCCCATGAAACCTAAACCAAAGAGCTTACCCAAACAATACTCCCTCACCCCTATTTTAGTTATTTATTTCCATTTCTCTTTATTCTTTTTCACAACCTCCACATGCTAATATTGACTTTCATCCTCCCTTACATTTTTATCCTGCTAGCCCTTCTTTTCACTCTATTTTTTTCTTGCCTCCTGTATAAGTAGCTCAGGACTAACGTGGGCCAATGAAAAATCATCACCAATACTGCAAAACAGAAAAAATCAAAATAAACATGCTGAAATATATTGAGACAAACCTCCATGCTTATCAATGTTAGTTGCTGCCCACAGCCAAGATAAGCAGGATCACGGAAACCAATTTGGCTTAGAGGAGTAGGAATCAAATTTTGATATTTATCAGGGCCTGAAATTTGAGACAGATCACATAAATCATCAGTAATAACTTTCTCTTTTGCAGGAAGGCTATCCAATTTTGTATCACTGGAAACACATGGATGAACTCTTTCAGCTTCTGAGGAGCAATTTTCTTCATTCCATTGGGACAAGTCATACAGTGACCAATCAATAACTGTAGGAGGCGGTGAATTTTGACAACAAGAAGCTCCTGTCAAATTTCAAACATTAAAACCCCACTAGATAGAAATTGAAGTAAACATATTTGATAGGTTATATTTTCTAAGAAAAATACAAAACCGCTACCATCATTCAACACTCCATCAATATATGAATCAATGACTTCTTTTGATGCACCTATATCTAGCACACAGTGCTGCTTTCCCAATGAAAACCAATCATAAACAGTGTTCAAAGTTGGTGGCGGCAGAGCATAAGTCAGCATATATAACACCGATCCATCATTCTGAAAGTGAGTTGGAATACCAAGCGCCAAATCCCGACTTGAAATAACATTGTCTTCATGTAAATTCTCACCCAGAGAAACCCCTGGGAAGAAGGGCATTATTTTCTCCGTCCCATCTAAAAGCAGAAAACATAAAGACAAACAAGTTCAAAAACATTCATATAAAAGGAGAAAAAAAGGTACAGTCCAAACAAGTCTTGCACACAAATGAGAGTAAATGTAGAATACAGATGATGTACTAAATTTAGGGATTCAAAAAAAACCTCTTTGCCAAAAAAATCTCAAACAAAAGCCAAAATAACTGATTTCAATCTAAAGTATTAAATAGTAGAAATCAGTTACGCATGCCTCGGGATGCAACCGGGAATGATTTTATTTCAAACATCTATGCAATTCTTTCTTTATGAGGGACTTCTTGGGTAAATTGTAAGTGAGCCTCCTTCCTATATAAGGAGGCTAGGTTGTATTGGAATTGTTTTTGAATCAGTTAGTTTTGGATCTCAAGGCCTTCAATGAGGAACCAGCCTCCTGAAGTACGTATTGACTAAAGGAAAAAGGTTTTCGTATATTCTATTAAGCCACATTATGGAGTTATATATCAACACTCCCCCTCAAGATAGGTAAAAGATATTCACTAAACTCATCTTGTCATATAATCTAGATAAACCAAGTGAGTTAAGTCCCTTAGTGAGAATTTTCGACACTTGCTTTTTAGAGACATGTCCCAGCTCTAGTGCACCACTGTCCAGTTTTTCTTGATAAAAAACCGGTCGATCTCAACATGCTTGGTTCTGTCATGTTGAACGAGGTTATTTGTAATGCTAATATCTAACTTGCTGTCACACCACAATGTCATCTATCCTGTGGTCCATCTTGAGCTCTGGCAGAAGCACCTACATTTTATTTCTTGCTCTTGTAGGAGACTAGATTGCTCCCTACAGACATGCAATATCCTGGCATGGACCTCTTGTTATCTGCACAACTAGCACAGTCAGAATCACAATAACTCTCGATGTTCAAATGCCCATTCTTCCTGAAGATCAAGCCCTTCCCTAGTGCATTCTTCAAGCACCTTAGAATCTGATACACAGTATTCATGTGACCATCCCTAGGGTCACACATATAGCGGGCCACCACACTCACATCAGAAAATATGTCGGTACAAGTGTGACTCAGACAGATCAAGCGCCCTACCAATCTCTAGTAACTCTCTCAATCGATTGGCTCTCCATCCTCAGCCTTGATGGTGCAGAATGAGACAATTGACATCTTCACCCGATAATAATCGATTGGCTATCAATCGATTATTTTCTTCACCCGATAGCGCACCGAGTCACATCACGATCGAGAGCCAAGAACTTTGTAGTGATCTCGAGGTTGCCACCTTTCCCCTTTCCGGGAACACGACCCCTTCTGATGGATTGCTTCTGGAGGAACCATCACTCTACTGATGGGTTCTTTGACGACCCTCCTATTGAGCCTCAAGATAAGCCACCTCGTCCTTGTGGATGAGATTCATGTGAGTAACAACCACATGAATTTTAAGACATTGACATCTTTTCCATTATCGCCCTTGATGTCGTTAGTGCTCCGGAGAGAGGATTTTTAGTGTGACATCCATATAGTGGGGCTTGATCGTAGCCATCCGATTATTCACACTCTAGATAAGCTATGGGATGTACCACTCACTGACCTATCAAATGCATTCTTTCTTATGATAGGTACTCACCTCATTCTAGAGTCGCGTCTTATTATCAATGAATATGGTTATCACTTTAAAGATCATCGTATTCGCAATGAGTTTTTATGTCTCACCCGGTGAGTCTCTTGATGCCTCGCATCCCTTGGTAAATTTATCATGATTGTCACACTTCACGTACATTATCGTTTATATGAGAGCACTCCATATGTCTTTGAATCCTACGCCGGTACTCGTCGCATTTGTGACGAATTTTATTATACCCCTCCCGGTGAACCCCAAGATGAACCATATATGGATTCACCGCACATTTGGGATATAACTATCCTTAGTAGCACAGTCGAGTTAGAGAGTGCACTCACTGATTCGTTTATTTTATATCTTATTACCCGCACTTGCAGAGACAGTTCACACATCATGTTGACACATATTATCATTGATGTCTCTGATTTTCACTTGAGTGTTCATCGCCCCCGCGATGAATTCTTTTATAATCCACCTTATGAGTCTCCTGATCATGTACCTATCTCAGGAGTTTCTTTTAGTATCTAAAACCTCCGGTTTGTGGAGATAGTCATGTTAGTAGTTCATCTTTTGCATTTGCATGATTTGCATAACGAATTTGAGCGAAAATTGCATAGTACTAATGATTTATATGCAACTCAAGCTAACAAGCATAAAAGAGCTAGTAGTTTCAAAGTTGATGACTTGGTGGTGGTTCAGCTAAATTCGGAATGGTTACCTTCTGATGCCGTAAAAAAGTTAGCTAACAGTAGAACTGGACCCTTACGAGTAGTAAAGCGGATTGGGTAAAATGCATATGAACTTGAGATGTCTTCCGTTTGGGGAGCAAATCCTGTTTTTAACGTAGTTGATCTGACTTTATTCCACGATTACCCGCAAGAGTCTTTAGATTTTCTCTTTGCCTTTTCTCCATTTGATTTTTCTGGTTGGTGAGTGAGAGTGAGGAGTCACATTCAGGACATACCGACATTCATTCAGCTACTGAAACGTCCACTGCAGTTTCTTCTGTTTCCACTGACAGTTTTCAGGTTGAGCATGAGACACCAGATGATTTCTCCATACCAGTTCCCAGAGTTGCTGACAGAATTCCGCGACAGATATTGGTTCCCGAGCAGATATTGGATGACGAGACAGTGACCACTACTGATGGTGGTTTTCAAAGATATTTGGTTCGTTGGCATGACAGACTAGAGACCGAGAACAACTGGGTCATGGCCAAAGAGTTACAGCGCATGGATGCTTATCTTCTACAACACTACCACTATGAACACTCACCAGAGATGAGTAATTTCGAGAGTGGAAGAGTTGGTGGAGACCAGCCCCAATCAGTTCGACGAAAAAATGTCTGACGTCGCACCCGACCGGGCCTCTATCGGCCCAGAGTCTTGGACATTTTATTTATGTCATTTTGTATTTTTTTATTTTGCAAATCCGGTAATTTACAAAAAAAATTATGTGTGGAAATATATATAAATATAAATATATATATATATTATATTATATTAAAAGATGTATGTTTATGGGCTTTTGGGCTTTCTGTAAGACTTGGCATTTAATCTAAACCATCCAATCAATTCCTCCTATTGAATCAAAGCCATCAAAAAAACTTTATTTTGAATCTCTCTGATTTCTCAACCCTAAATTAATTGGCGGCAAATCTCCTGCACAAATTGCTATATTAAAAATGTAATTGCTCGGAATTTACTCCTCCGACACGCCGAAGTTCTGCTGCAACGGAGGTCTTCGTCGCTGACACCTCCAGATATCCCCAATGAATATGAGGCCTTCGTCGCCGGCTTCTCTCTGACGATCCTCGGCGACCTCGTTGGCTTCTCTCCCTCACGACTGCCTCGACATCGCCGGTGATCGAAAAGGTCTTCTTCTCTTCCGACTAGCCCGACCCCACACGAAATTGAAACCACTTTGGCCCTCGCCATCGCGACTTTACAGGTAAGCTTCTTCTCCGCCGCAGCCGTCGTTGCCGCTTCCCGATCTCCACATTCTCCCCATCCCGACGCTTGAAGCCGGATTCAAGTTTCGCCCATCCCTTACCTCTCTGATTTTCGCCACTTACACCTATTGTCGACTCTTGCAACTGAATACTACAGCCGAATCATATTATCTTTGCATTTTGTTGGTGGATGATGTTGATCTATGTATCCACAGTTCTTCTTTATATTTCGACTCTGGTAAGCCCTAATCTTCCCTAATCTCTATTTCTTGTTTAAACCAGAACTTTGGGATCTCTATGGTTCCTATGTGGAAGATGAGAATTTCAATTCTTGAGTTTAATATCATAAATTTGTTTTCTTCGACATCAAATTGAATTGTAATGTCAATCATTAGAGAGTATTGGTAAGATTCAATTTTAAGGCTGCCTGTCATTGTTTCTCGATTCTTATGGTGACAAGATTTTGTTGTTGGGTTTAGTTCCATATTTCCAAAATTGCCATGGTTTTATGCTTGAATGTGATAACTGCTCCGAAGTCCCAAGGCGAATATTTTTGGTAATCTCTAACTCAGTCATCATTATTATTAAGGCTTTGTTTGAACGTTTTTATTCCAGTTCAACTACTTTTAATAAAATAAAATTAGTAGAAAGATTTCTTTCCAGTTCAATATAGATCATAACCCGTCTTTGCGAAACTAGGGCATATATAATCCACATTCTCAGCAGGCTTCTATCTGAAGTTTAAGGTTTCGTCAATGGGATCCCCCTTGGCCGACGACACCGAGAATAACATACTACACCGAAATTCCAAACTTCTTATTACAGTCAATGTATTTCACAATTACTATTCATTGTTTGATTTGTATGAATAATATTTGGTTGCATTCAGTCTTTAGTTTATTGATTAATAAAAAAGAGAAACATATTCAAAACTTTTTCCAGTAGAGGGGTGAAATCTTTTTTGTTTTGTTATGCACAGTCCAAAGCTTTGAAATAACTACCCACAAAAAGTTACACTGATTTCCAGCATTCCTGTTGAAGCCAAGGACAATTTCCACCTACCAGAATTCATCTATAGTCCAAGACTTATCCGTTTCACTACACATTCACTCCAATCCACCCATACAGCCATTCTTCTTCAATCTAATCGACATTCCAGTAGTTCCCGCTTCATCCCAATCTTGGTAATCATTACCAAACATTCAGCCATATTCAGCCTCAAGTCCACCTCAATCTTTATAAAATTTTATTAACTGAAATTCCACCTCCAACCTTATTTTGAGTTTAGCACTGTTATGGCATTGAATAATTGAACTTTAATCTTTCTTGATGTTTGCACCCTTGACACATTTTTTATTATTAGATTTTTTGTTAAATTATTGGTTGTACATTATGAGGTTTATGATAGTTTTTTTAATGCTGAATCATATTCTTGACACCCCTTATGTTTGTCCTTTGTGCAGGGTTTTCCTGATTTAAAAATAGCTAGAGATGTTGCAAATTATCCTGAACATTTCATTACAGTTTCACTTCACAGTTCAGGTAGTCTGGGAGGTAATGGGATAATGATTCCTTTCCGGTTAGTCTGGAATGACAAGTGCAATAAAATAGAGTTTGCTTGCTAAAAATAATAATTTTTTCTCTCACATAACACATAATAGATCCATGCTTGTTACTCATACTAGGTTTCAAATTGCCAATATTCATGTTACTAATTGCAGATGCAATAAGGAATAAAGTGAGGGAACCAAGAAGTATAGTCACAACTCCAAACTGCCTTTATGTGTCCAGTTAAGAGCCCCCTCAACATGAAGTTCTCAATTCCTCTATTTCGGTGCGAGGTATTCATCTCCTCTTTCAAGTGATCAAGTTTTTTTGAGAATGATATATATTTTATCAAGCTTAGGAATATAAATAAGATAAGCTTTGGACTATTAATTAATATTCACAAGGATCTAAATACAAATTAATTTAGAATTTTAATCATTTGTATTATGAACCCAACTTGCCCACCTGCTTGCATGTCCGCTTGGATTCAGGCGCAACCCGCATTCCTGCGGGCTATGTCCGCAGGAGAGAATCGAGCACGGGTGTAGCCCACATGCATGGGGCAAAGATCACAGGGAATAATTGAGCACGGGCATAACCCACTTACCTGTGGCCACAACCGAGTGACTTCTTGAAGCAAAGAAATCTATGAAAAGTCACATGCCCAACAAAAAATATAATTTTCCAAGCATAGAAATATAATTTTTCCCAAAAAATGACTTCTTGAGCAAAAAAATCTATGAAAAGTCACACGCCCAACCCAAAAATAAAATTTTCCAAGCATATAAATATAATTTCCCCCAAAAAATGACTTCTTGAAAATGACTTTACAAGAATAACATGTAAATCTATATCTATATCTTCATGTAATGAGAGTGACTTCTTGAAGAAAAGAAATATTCTCTTCACCGAGGGACTTCGTTCCACATGTTGAACAATTAGAAATAGGAGTACTGATAGGTAGACTATCAGACCATGGCTTTAGCATAGCAGAATCTCCAAGAACTTTCACCTCCAATGGCTTTTGTTATGGTTCAGGTAAAGCTCACTATGCATTTAAGTAGATTTAGATAATGTCTTTCAACAGCTGAGAGTGCCCAACAGCACATTGAGGAGCCACAATAGATTTAAAATATAGGAATACAGAATTTGTAAGATTATGTAATAGTTAAGGAAGTGAGAATGAGAAAGATCTAACATCAGGTACATAAACAACAACACTCAAGCCTTTATCCCACTATAGTGGGGTCGGCTATATGGATCCTTTGTCGCCATTGTGCCCTATCTTTTATCATAATCTCACTAATGCCTAAGTACATCATGCCTAAGTACATTTGTCTTTATAGTTTCATTCCACTCAGGCACATAAACCAAAAATATATATAATAATAATAATAATAACATGGAAAGAAAATCTCATCTTAATACAACAAAAGCACAATAGATGACATGTAAAGATTCAGAAAATATATAATTCATGGGACCAAGATATCTTGGATAGAGAATTTTAAACATTCCAGAAAATATATAACGCACAATATGCCTATTGTCGCCACCCCCGCCTAATGTCGTTGTTTCGTCTAATGTCGCCGCCACACAGAATATGCTTGCAGACGCAGCCCGCTCGATTGAGGGAGCAGCCCGCTCGATTGCGGGAGCGGCCCGCTCAAATGCGGGCAAAGCCCGCAAAGAGTCAGCGAGCACAGGCGAAGCCCGTGCGGAGCAACTCGTGTGTGTGTGTGTGTGTGTGTGTGTGTATAAGTATGAATATGTGTGTGCATATATATATATATATATATATATATATATATATATATATATATATATATATATATATTTTATATAACAATATGTAAAGAGGGTCGGTTCAACGTATCTCCCAGGCAACCCGTGCATCTATTCATCATCCATCATCCTGCCGAGTCGTAGGTTTAGGTCAACTCCCAGCCCGCAAAAACTCGCCACTTCCCCGATTTCGATGGCAGCATGCTAAGGAGCCCACGAATGCCGATCCATCCACGACAACAGCTCCAACCACCGTCCAACGTCCTGCTCCGCCAAACCCGCTCCGCTCGAACTTCTGTCATGGCCGATTCCTCCTCTACCAGCGATTTCTGTTGATGTCCTATAAAAGGAAGAGATGATGAATAGTTCTGATGGGGAATGATGAAAAATTGATGTTGCAGTGATTTTGTGTCCAGAGTCCTGTAGCCATAGTGGAAGAGCTTTCAATTGCTACTTCTCGTTAGTAATTTTTTGTAGGTTAGTGATTGATGACTGTTTGATTTTCTGGTGTTTTGTTGAAGTTCCATTTGAGAAATGTTGTGCCTCATGTAAGAGTTAAGAATATAAGGTTAAAAAGTTGATGAATGGAATTATGCTTTGTTGCTTCCTGTTTGAGTGTTGGCATGGAATTAAACAGATTGAATGCTAGCAGTTGAGAGTAGATGAAGACCTGTTGTTGTTTGGCCCTCCCCCGTTGGAGAAGATGAACAGTAGAATGTGAATGTTCTGTTTAATTAATTGGATTGATTCCGTGAATAGTAGTATTGGTAATTTAGGGAAGAAAAGCTATGTGGCTGTTTCACTTGAAAGCGGAATTTGGGGCTCATTATTTTTGTGCTTTGAGATATTGTGATTCCACCTTAGTGTTTGAGATTACGTGGAGCCACTTTTGTGTTAGCGTTAGTGAATAGAGTGATTTAGGATAGTAGCTTAGAGAGTTTACGTGGAATCTCTTTGCGTGAATAGTGAGTGAATTTTAGTCTTGTGTTAGAGATTACGTGGAACCACTTTCGTGTGAGTGAATTTTAGGTTGAGAATTTGTGTCTTCCTTACTCCATTGAGTTTGAGATTTCGTGGAGCCACCTAGTGTGTGAGCGAGTGAATTAATTCTGTGGTGCCCGTATGCGGTAGCGGCCGACCTCGGAGCGGGAGATTGAAGGTGACGAGAAATTTCTAGCGTGATCGCCATCGACTTCGATTGCGGAAAGACATCTTTGTCCGTGAATAATTGCTTTTTCTTCTTCCTTTGTGTGTGTCTGCATTATTTCTCGCAGGATAATAGATTCATTGTTAGATTTTCACCCGAATTTTGTCAGCGAAAACTATGTCAAAAACTCCAAACGGAAACGTATTTAGAGTTCACAATCTTTGTTTTGCTACAACAAAGGGAAAATAACGAAAGTTGCGAACCTTCTTTTCCCGAAATTAAATTGAACCATTTTTCAAGTAATTTCATTTTTTTAACAAAATAGTTCTTTTTGTGCTTTACAAAAACTACAGTTGTTTCTTTTTCAAAGTTCGTGCAATTATCGCTCAAACCGTTTGCATACATTTAGGATTTCTTAGAAATAGCCGACAGGCGCGCAAACCCTACGCATCGTCCTCCATCACTTGAGCATGACCTTTTGGTCAATGGAAGCAACTGCAGGCCTGCACCACAGCATACCTATTTTTTCAGTAAATATAACACATATTTTGGTTGAGATAGAACAATCCCCTCTGCACCACAAGCTATCACAATCCCATGGAAAAACCTTAGTGGACCCAAGTCCTTAACCTCAAACTCCTTGCTCAACCTCATCTTCAGCTAATCAATTTCACTCTCATCATCACTAGTGATAGTCTTATCATCAAAATATACATCAAGTATTATAGTGTAAATTTCACATCGCCTAAAGAACATTGTATGATCAGCATTAGTCTATCGATACCTCATGCCTCCCATAGCTCTCCTAAACCGGTCAAACCAGGCTCGAGCAATCTGCTTCGCCCCATAAAAATACATTTTGATCCTACGCACCTTACCAGTCATTTGTTTCATGCTAAAACCTGGAGGTACCTCCATGTAGACCTCCAACAAATCATCATGAAGAAAGGTATTCTTCACGTCGAGCTGGTGTAGTTTTCATCCCTCATTCGCTGCAAAAGATACTAGTGTCTGCACTGTGTTCATCTTCACCGCGGGTGCAAAGGTTTCATCATAGTCGATGTCATAAGTCTGTATGCACCCCTTTGATACCAATCGGGCCTTATAACGTTAAACCCGACCTTCTGAGTTTTTTTACAGTGAAGACTCACTTGCATACACTGTCTTTTTTTTGTGTTAGTAACACAAGCTCCAATGTTTTCTTCTTTTCTAAAGCCCCAAGTTCCTCTAGCATTGTAGCTTTCCACTTTGGATCCTCTTTAGTAACCTGCCAACACTAGGGAATAGAGACAATATCCAACGATGCAATGAAAGCTTTATGTACATGTGATAAGTAAGAGTAGAAAACAAACTGAGAAATATCATGAGGGAAGCCATATCGATCAGGTGAGATTCCTGCATTGTTGCAAGAAGACCTCCTTACTGGTAGGGGAATGAGAGTAGAGAGAGGAATCATACCACCTGTGTATTTGGAGTTCGAGGCGGATGGAGTAGGTGTCTCAGGAGTAAGAGTAGGAAGGGGCAAGAGACTTGGCACTGCTGGCGTTGTAGGAACTGTAGGCACGGTTCCCTCATTCTACTTTTCTTTCCTCATAAACACTCTCAGCTACCCCTGAGCTTGAGGACCATTATTCTTGGAGTCATTCCCCTAATGCATTGGCACCACAACTGACTCCACACACGACACAAGAGGACAAGGGATACTCACTTCCCTCCTCTCACCACCACTATTATCCTTCCCCTCTCTCCGCATTTTGCTTGTAACGAGTGAGTCCCCAAAGGGCGAGTCAACCTAAGAGGAATAATATGGCTCAAACTCTCTAAATGTGACATCCATAATAACGAATAACCTCCTCTCTGTCGGACTCCAGCATGCATACCCATTTTGAGTAGTCGAATACCCAACAAAAGCACACTTCACGGCCCTTGGATCCATCTTTCACACATCTGGTTTAATATCATGCAAAGTACACAAAACCAGAAGTTTTAAGAGGAAGAATATATCAATTTCTACCTCTCAATATCCCAATCAGAGATTTCCAATCCAATACCATCGAGGGCATCTTATTGATCAAGAATGTCATTGTCAAGACTGCTTTCCCCCACAGATACTTTGGTACATTCATTGACATCATCATAGTCCAGCCCACCTCAAGAAGGTGCATGTTCTTTTGTTCAGTAACCTCATTCTGCTCTGGTGTGTATGAACATGTAGTTTGATGTTGTATTCACTGGGATGATAAGTACTCCTCAAACCCCATGTTGGTGTACTTTGTCTTATTGTCAAACCTCAACACCTTTACAACTACACTGTCTTGGGTTTGAACACCTTTGTGAAAATGTTTGAAGCAAGCAAACACATCAATTTTGTTTTTCATCAAATAGAGTCATGTCACACGAGAAAAAAAAATTCAATGAGACACAAAATACCAAAATTCATTCATAGCGGTTGTGGGACATGGTCCTCATACATCTGAGTGTATTAAGTCAAAAACATAAGAACTCCTAGCAGAACTAGAATACGAGCTCCTTGTATGTTTTCCCAGCTTACATGCATCGCACACTAGTTTTGTTGTATTAGCTTTTGCAAAAAAATGGATACAACCTATTTAAAACAGTAAATTAAGGATGACACAATCACCGATGATGAAGCATCAGCAAGTCCTCCACACTCTTTCCAACTCCTCCAACACCTTCAATAATGGATGAAAGAGTTGAGTTCATACTCTCCCTATCTAGGTATCATAAGACACTGTCATGTGCCGGTCCCAAATCTCATGTCGGTCCCTTTCTCCTGATTGCTCACCTTTGGAATATCAACACTAATGGATAAGAGATTCACAGGAAAGGAGAGAGAAAAACATTGGGCAGAGTCAAAGTATTGGTACATTGCACGGTACCCTTGCCGACAACTGGCTGGGTTGTACTATTAGCAATTTGAATGCATTATAGAACTGCTAGGAGAGTATAGGAAGAAAACTCTCTAGCAACCCCAATGACTTGGGAACAAGCAGCAGAATCTATTACCCAATATGGTGATCTACTGGTATAAATAGAGGCGAGAGCAAGTGTATCACAAGTACATGTAATTGAGTAAGCAAAAGACGCTACTTTACCCCCAAGATGAAGATGAAGTGAATGCATCCTCGATCACACCCTTCTGCTTTTTTCCTTATTAGCTGAGAGTAATGATGTGCCCCTGCCTAGGGCACTCTAACTCTATTTTATGTTTTTTATTTTTTGTTGAAGCCATGTATCTATTTTCATGTTTTTTCATATTATGTGAACTCTTGCTTTAGTGGTCCGACGCGTGAAATTGACCACCTCACGTGACCCTTAATGAAATGGTTCGACATGGAATGAGCAGAACGGGATGGTGCATTTCATTTATTTTGGGACTTGCTGAAATTAGTAATAAAATTAATTAAATTATTTTATTTGTGAGGGAGAAAAAAGAGTCTATAAATATTTCCTCTCGTTGCCCTAATTGAGCAAGTTGGAATTTTGAGAAAGAGTATAAACTCCTTTCTCGACATTCCCAGTCGCCGACTCTTCCACGCGCGCCTTTTTTTCTTCACGCAAATGCTCCAGGGTTGCGGTTGTTTCTTGCTCCAGTTGGTGCCGCTGATTCCTACTCAAGTTGTTGTCGCCGTCCCCTGCTCCCGGCATTGTAGTCGTCTCCTGCTCCAGGCATTATCGATGTCTTCTGCTTCAGGCGCTGTCGTCGTTCCCTGCTCCAGGCCGCTGTCGTCGTCCCTGCCCCAGGATGCTGACGTCGTCCCTACTCCAGGCCGCTGTCGTCGTCCCTGCCCCAGGATGCTGACGTCGTCCCTACTCCAGGCCGTTTTTTCCCTCTCCTGCTCTAATCCAATTGTGTTTCTCACGCAAACTGATCTCCCCGCAAACCATCACCCTAACAACAACCAAACCCTTCACCCTAACAACTCAGATTAGGGTGATGCACGATTTGAGGATGTCGGTTTTGCAATAAATGCATGTGGGCTTCGATTGCATCAACATTTATCCGAAACTTGTTCAGTATTTGACCTACATCACCCATATTCAAAGTTAACATTTTGATTATTTTAGCCAAATACTTCATTTTTGTTTTCAAACTTCAAATAGTCAACGCTATCTTCAAAATGGTCTAAACAATTTTGAATTTTTGGAAAAAAAATTAATACTTAAAATATTTAAAATAGTTGAACAATTAAATGAGAGAAAATATTCAATTTTAAAATAACATTTTAAAAAAAATTATATTATTATTATTATTGATGAGAGAAGAAAATTAAAATTTAAACTCAAAAGAGATTTTTTAAAAAAAAATAAAATTAAAGCAAAATCTTTTTTAATTAAATGAAAACAAAATTTTATTTTTATTTGTTAACAAAAACGGATCGACTAATCGATGTGAAGAGTGAATTACTGAGACTCTGATACCAAACTGATCTAAACCAGTTTTACAACCCAACGACGGAGATTGGTAAATAGCTCATAGTTCTTTACTCTCAAAATCAGAGCAGAGGAGTTTCTTAAAGTTAATAACCAAATTTCGAGATTGAAAATATTTTGCGTTCACGGCTTGAATTCTACCACGGTTCAATAATTTCATAGGAAAAGGTTGCATAAAATAATTTATGATTGTTGATGAGAATATGTAAAACGGCCCAAAATAAGGCCCATCTAGTGGATGGAGACGGGAAAGTAGGATGGATCAACCAAATGAAGGGGAAAAGTAATTCAAAGCTTCGAAATCTATAGCCCATGGAATAGGCATCGTAGAGAGATCGCAAGAACCCGTAAATCTGTCCAAATTTTGCAATAATTGACATAAGCCTCCTATACCACTATTTATCGACATAGTGACCACAACAGGTGATTTTTTCAATTTATTTTAATAAGTGTCTACGGTCTAATAGACAATATATCAAAATTGTTTCATTGTTTAAATTATTTTTTCCCTTCCTCTAGCTTTCTTTCTTGTTCAAGTCTTTCATCGACTTCAATTATGCATGACCTTTGAATTATGAACTAAAGATTACTTATCTTCCATTATTATTGACAACTTTGCAACATTCTGTTTACTCTTGTTTTATTTCACGCGTTATAATGTTATTACTTGTGTAACACAAAATGTTTATATTAGTTCATAAGTTTAGGAGTTCAATAAATATCAAACTATTAATATATTAATATATAATTTTAAAAAGATTAAATTTATAAATAATTACACAAATAAATAAATATTAAAACCCGATATATGAAATATCCCTGATATATCCCCCGATATATTAAAACTGACATGAAAAGCCTAAACCAACGTGACCCCGATATTCGAAATCTACAAACTTGTGCTTAAGTACATCATGTCTTTCCTTACAGTTTCATTCCAAGTCTTTATTGGTCTACCCCTCCCTCGTTTAACATGCCTAGTGACTAGACCCTCACAACCCCTAACAGGTGTCTCTAATGGTCTCCTTTGTATGTGTACAAACCTTCTTAGACTAGCTTCTCGCATCTTCTCTACAATTGGTGTTGCTCCTGTCTTATCTCTGGTACTTTCATTCCTAATTTTATCCAATCTTGTGTGTTCACACATCCACTTAAGCATTCTCATCTCCGCAACTCCCATTTTTTTGCTCATGTACACAATACACTGCCCAACACTCAGAACCATAGAGCATCGCGGGTCTAATTGCAGTACGGTAAAAATTGCCCTTAAGTTTTAGTAGTGCTTTACGATCACATAAGATCCCTGACGCGCCTCTCCACTTGCCTCTCCACTTCAACCAACCCGCTTAGATTCTATGTGTCACATCTTTATCAATACCATCGTCTTTTTAAACTATCGATCCAAGATATTTAAAACACTCACTACGAGAAATATCTTGATCACCCAACTTAATAACGAAGTCATCTGTATTTCTTGTACTGCTAAATTTAAGCTACATATACTCCATCTTTGTCCTGCTCAACCTAAAACCCTTCTTATCTAAAGTATCTCGCCAAGATTCAAGTTTTGCATTTATACCCTCGCGTGGCTTATCAACCCAAATGATATCATCCGCAAACAAAAAACACCAAGGTATTGTTTGTTGGATATGTTTAGTGAGCTCATCTAACATAAGGGCAAAGAGATAAGGGCTTAAAATTGAACCTTGATGTAAGCCAACAGTGATAGGGAATTCATGTGTTAATCCTACAGAAGTCCTCACCCTTGTCACTGAATTTGTATACATATCTTTGATTGTGTCAATATATGATATATTTACACCTTCTCTTTTCTAAGACTCTCCATAAGATCTCTCTTGGAACTCTATCATAAGTCTTCTCAAGATCAATAAACAACATATGCAAATCTTGTTTTCTTTCTCGATAATTGTCAATGAGTCTCCTCAAGAGATGTATAGCTTTCATGGTCGACCTCCCTAGCATGAATCCAAATTGATTCTCCGAGATGTTAGCCTCTCGTCTTATTGTTCTTTCTATTACTCGTTCTCACAGTTTCATGGTATGAATCATCAATTTAATTCATCTGTAATTAACACAATTTTGTATATCCTCTTTATTCTTATACAAAGATAACAAGATACTTTCTCTTCATTGGTCTGACATCCTTTTTGACTTTCAGTATCTTATTGAAAAATATGTAAGCCACAAAATGCCTTCATTTCCTAAATATTTTCATACTTCGATGCTATATCGTCTGGCTCAACTGCCTTTTTATTTTTCATCTTATTTATAGCATCTTTTACCTCTGATACTTGAATTTTACGATAAAATGTTATGTTCTTATACTTCTCTGATTTACTTAACTATTCCAAGTTCAATTCATTGTCCTTTGTTTCATTATAGAATTGATAAAAATATCTTTTTTATCGCTTTTTAATATCTGCATCAACCGTCAAGACTGCATCTGTCTCATCTTTATGCATGTTACTTAACTTAAATCTCTTGCCTTTCTTTCTCTAAATCGAGCAATTTTATATATGTCACGCTCTTCATCTTTGGTATCTAGTTGCTTATAAAATTCTTTATAAGCTTGACTTTTTGCTTTACTTACTGTCTGTTTAGCTTCTTTTTGGGCGACTTTATACCTAGATAAGTTTTCATCATTCCTACAAACGTAAAGTGATTTATAGATGACCCTTTTTGCCCTCACTTTGTCTTGCACTTCCTCTTTCCACCACCAAGATTCTTTATTTGGGAGCACACGACCTTTTGATACTCTAAGTATGTTATTTTCACTTATCCTTAAATGTGAAAACATAACTTCTCATGAGAGATTAGGATCAACATAAGGGTCATCAAATAGTTGTTCCATAACTGCTTTTTTGAAAGCAACCTATTTTTCCATGTTCAAGTTCCAGCACCGAATTTTTTTAACATTTTTGTTCTTATCTTAAATTTATTATATTTAATTTGTACATCTAACACCACTAAGATATGTTGTGTTGTCAAACTTTCTCCTGATATGACTTTACAATCCTTACAAATCCATATCGTCTAACATGGTTCGTCCTTGTTCATTTCTTTCTCCATATTCATATACTCCATGAACGGCTGTATAATCTACATTTTTCTTCTTTATATGTCCATTTAAGTCCCCTCCAATGAAAATCTTCTCTATTTGTGAGATTTTTGTTACTAAATCATCTAAATCTTCACAAAAATGCAGTTTAATAGCTTCACTTAATCTTACTTGTGACGCATAAACACTGATCACATTAATAATTTTCTTTCCTATGACCAATTTAAGAGCTAAGTTTTTATCGTCTTTTCTGCTTACCCCAACAACTTCATCCTTCCAATAGTATCCACAATAATACATACTCACTGCTTGTTTTATTTTTTCTTGTGTATCATAATTTATATCTAAAAATTTAGTTTTCTCATCCACCCATCTAATCTCTTGCAAGCATAAAATATGTATCCTTTTTCTAATCAGTGTATCCACTACTTCCATCACTTTCCCCGTTAGCGTACATATATTTCAACTTTCAAACCTAAGTCGATCATAATTTTTACGACATACTTTTGTAGGACGTCTAATATGTGAACACTTTTGTCTATTTAACACTACACCCAAGTCATCTTGGAGGTGCAGCGGTCCTTGCCAAGACGTCGCATTCAGACCATACGACGAGGACTATTGCAAATTTAACACTACACCCAAGTCCTGGAGATGCAGCGGTCCTTGCCAAGACGCCGCATTCGGACCATGCGACGCGTTCTTTAAGGGGAACAATCTAGCTTTTGCCCAATTTCTCAAATATTTTATGCCTGCAATATAATGGAAAAATATTGCAAGGTTTAATCTCAAGATAAATAGACAACTCTAGCTTATCTGGGAAATTTCACTACAGGGCGGTTGTTACGAACAAGATTTTTTGATATGCGGCTTAAACAAAGAGCATTGCATTAACATGTATAATAGAGGGATACATGAGAGGTAGAGGAAAGTTCCACTAGGAGAGAGAAATCTTGAGAGGAACAGAGAGATCTAGCAAGAGTTCAAAACCCTAGTGACCAAAAACCACCCCAACACATACGCCACTCCCCCTTATATAGATGAGGGAGGACATAGTGTATATCATATTTCAATTAATTAATATAATTAATCATATTAAAAGTCATTAATTAATATTAATGCATTAATTAAAACTAAATATTTAATACTAGCTATTTAATTAATAATAATGTATTCTGTCATGAATGTATCATGACGACTTCCATATGTGAGCGTTGATGCTTCCGATGAGGGGGCTCCATCTGGGCAAGTATTTGCACGTAACATTATACCGCCCTTGAAAATCAACCTTGCCCTCAAGGCCGAAGCTCTAATCTTTGTCGGGATTTTTAAAAATCGGGACGGTGCACTAGAGTAGGAGAAACGATGGTGGTGGTGGGGCTTCTGAAGACCAGGGGATAATGAACACGAAGTATAATCCCTATACATGACGTGAAAAAAGATTAAATGGGAAAATGGATGGAGGAGTGGGGCCGAGGGAGGTGATACATAAGCAAAAATTGAGAGATGGAATAACGGTAAAAATGTTTATGTTTTTTGGTGGAAAGGGTTGTGGAGTTAGGGGTTGGTGGTGGTATATGCGATAAAGGGGAGAATGGGGCCCGCGGATTGGGAAAAATTTAAAAAATTAAAAACCCATATAAGAGGTAAGGTGCAGAGGGCGGGGCAGGGAGTCTCAATGCACAGGGAAGGCGGGCCGCTCAATGGTTGTGGTGCAGGGAGGAGCGAGTGAAGGGACGCCTGGATCAGTGATAGGAACCAGGGGATGGATAGCTTGAGCGATCTACATTGGGTTGATGTCGCTCGCAGGACAGCATCAAAGAGGTCCTGGGTGGCGAGGAGGGCACGGGTCCAAGATAGAGAATAGATCCTCGACCAGAAGATGTCAAGGTGTGCTTCTTCTGCAAGCACTAATCGAATACGGTCGATGGGGCGAGCGATTCGACGACGAAGCGACAACATCGAAAAGTTAAGGGTTTCTTATCATAGGTGGAAGGAGAACCGATGCTTACTTGGTTCTCCTACCCTTGCCCAAGAAGATGTTGACGAGGCAAAAGTTTGTGGACTATTGAGACGCAGCAACGCAGCAACTGGGGAGAAACCTCGAGCCGGAGAGGTTCAAACGACGAGGCCCCTTGATGAAAGAAGGGGGTTGACGTTCCTGTTGGCAATAAGGGCGGAGGACCTTTGTGGGTAGATACTTCATGGAAATGACAGTGCTGCGGTAGCGGCAACTAGGAAAACACTGGGATGGAGCGTCAAGGAAAATGAAAGAGTTGTTAGCCGGTGCCGGAGGAAACAATGAACTAACGGTATGGACGATTTCATCTGTTCACTTAAGCTCGACAAGTCGATTGAGTTTGGCGTCAAGACGCCGCGCCAAGTCCAGGAGGCGGGCGAGCATAGCATCGTGCTGATTAAGGCACGTGTGGATAGAGGTGGCAATGGAGGACATGGTCGGAGAGGATACGTTCCGACCGGTGGCCGAAGGAGGCGCTGGGGAGATTCCGGCGACGGAAACTGCGCCCAGAAAGAGGCAGGTCGGACCACTTGTTACGAACAAGATTCTTCGATGCGCGGCTTAAACAAAGAGAACTGCATTAACATGTATAATAGAGAGGGATACATGAGAGGTAGAGGAAAGTTCCACGAGGGGGAGATCTTGAGAGAAAGAGTCCAAAAACCTTATGACCAAAAAACTCCCCAACACATATGCCACTCCCCCTTATATAGATGAGGAAGGGCATTTTGTACATCATATTTTGATTCATTAATATAATTAATCATATTAATATTAATTAATAGTCATTAATTAATATTAACCCATTAATTAATACTAGCCATTTAATTAATAATAATGAATTCCACCATGATTGTATCATGGTTGCATCCATATGCGAGCGCCGGTGATTCCGATGAAGGGACTCCGCCTGGGCGAGTATGTGAGCATAACAGTGGTAAATTGAAGATAATTCATTTCACAAAGAGCAATTGAAAGGGGAAAACAAGGCCTAAACTTGACGAAGTCAATTCAATTTTGCTGGAAATGTAATAGAAATAATTTGAAAATGACAAAAAGAGTAATTATCATCACATCAACTATATTCCAATCAGTTCGACCTGAAGATAATGATACATCTGGATCGCGAATATGCTCATTGGATGGTGGTCTGCTGACTAAAGTCATCTCAAAAACTCCTTCAGAAGCATTTTCTTCACTAATCGGCTCCTGGAGGCTTCTTGGGTGCATTTCAGGAAGGAGCGCAACATGAGCAATGCCATTATCGGGGTTACTTGCAAATTTTTTTGCAACGTAACCAGAGTTCCAGTCCTTTTGCAAATGAAATATCAATGAGTCACTTTCAGCAGAATTGTGACTATTATTACCGGGACATTTCATAATGCTTGGTGGAGTGACAGGTCTCTCATCTCTGCACACTCCAGAAAAGAAACTATGAGATACAGATTTGGCAGGTTTAGCATCTGAAACTTCAAGTAACTTTTTTGATTCTGTTTCATGCATGGGTACATTCCTAGCTTCTTGATCCATTAAATTTTTCGAATAACTCACTTCATTAACAGAAGAGCCATTGTTAACCCCAAAAATCTCGCATACAATTGACTGATGTTCAAGACATTTCGTTCTTTGAAAACCAGAAGATAAAATTGTGGAGCATACTATATCTCCCTGAACATTTTGATGAGTAACAGATGCAGTAGGTATTAGTTCGTCCTTCAGATCAGGTACCATGTCTTCATTTTTTTGAACCTCGGCTTCAGCTTGCTCAACTCGGAGACACCGTTTTTTCCTCATTAAATCTCTTACAGAGCACAAACCTATTGTCTTTCTGTGCTTTTCACTGCAGTTTTCTAGAAAAATCTTTTTTTTAAAACAATTACTCATCATCTCATCGCCAGAAGAAACAGGGGAGAAAGTCTCGAAAGCTTCGTGTTTACTTTCACTGATAGAGAAAGGTAAAGTGCCCCAAAGCTTGTTTTCTTTGGGTTTATAACTAATCTTTGCATCAGTTAGACCAGGTTGAGCAGAAGTACTTTCTCCTCCATAAGACATACTTGATTCAGAAGTATTGCCTTTCTGAATATCCAATTTCTCATCAAAGGACCCATCAACTTGAGGAATCACAATAACAGATGAAACATCATCCAAAAAATCCCGAGAAGAAGATGAAGCCTGATCTTTTGAGCCCTCGGACTTGAGAATGCCTTCAACAGAATCAAGAATAAGATCCTGAACCGAAGAAGAAGCATGTTCCTTAGATCTCTCAGGCTTGAGAATGTCTTCAACTGAATCGAGGATGTCCTGGCATTCAAGCTGAGAAGCATTTTCATAATCCCTATGAGCTATCTCAAGGGCCACTGAGTAAAGTTTTCTGGGCAATAAAGGAGTAAGGATTGTTTCTTGAACAAGTTCATCACCAGCATCCAGTTCTTCTTCAGCTTGAGAAGATGCAAGCCAGTTTAAAAGTCCAAGAGCCTCAGCGTCCAAGCTCTATAAAGCAGCAATGTGTGGAAAAATTAGGGCTCAAGTGAAATATATACTCCAGATTAATATAAAAAATGCAGAGGAAGAATTAACACTAATTGTAGATGTACTGACAAACACCTAATCTTATGGGGATCAATACACTTTGTAATACTAAACTTGACAG
Source organism: Platanthera guangdongensis (assembly GCA_039583875.1). Taxonomy (NCBI): domain Eukaryota; kingdom Viridiplantae; phylum Streptophyta; class Magnoliopsida; order Asparagales; family Orchidaceae; genus Platanthera; species Platanthera guangdongensis. Next base: position 17,208,297 of record CM077156.1, read on the forward strand.
CTATACAATCAACAACAACAAGAATGATGAAACAAACATGATGTTTTTAGTAAAAATGATGATGTAAAATTTGTAATATGGTTTCCTATAATAAGAATAGAAGTAGATGACCCCTTAATGAAAGGGACGTTGATACGAAGATGACTTCACACATCCTCCTATCTACATATGATTGTACCACTCTAACTTATATAAGAGAGTAGTGGTGAGTCTTTTAGGGTATATGATGCATCCTTCGACGCATCCTAGTCGCACATTTTGTTTTTCAGCATTTATTTATTAACATGTATTTCTTTCGCACATTTTCTTTTGAAATTAGTTGGCTCAGCGGGTTGATCGTCCAATGAGATCTTCAATAAAAAGGTCTGGTAATTTAAGTAGCTAGGACGGAAAGGCAAGCTTAAAATTATTTTTAAAGACGCATAAAAATTAATAGAGGGAAAATCTATTATGGACATTATTTCAAATTTTCAAAAAGAACCATAAATTTAGAAAACATTTTTGTTTGGAAATGATTTATTTAGAAATAAATATTTCTCCTATCTCTTACTTAACATCGGACTGTTGCTGCAATATTTAGAAAAAAAAAATTGTTTTGGAAACCCTGGCCCTTCTTGGAAAAGTATTGGAAAAAGGGCAAGTTTATCTCCTATTAATAGCCGCTGCTGCAAGAAGAAAAGGGACCAGAGATTGCAGAGAACGAGGAATCCTCTCGTTTTCTCTATTACCGGCGGAGCCCCTATCTCAATCCTTGTAGCCCTCCTCCTTTGGAGCACCCATATGAAAAAGAGTGGCTGGAGGATTTCGCCACTGCCGCATTTAACCTGTTTCGACACATGCGAGTAGAGCCGCCGACCGTCAACTTCCACTGTCGACCGACGCCTATTACATCCTCACCTTTCAACGCCGACGAATCAAGGTTCCAGCGCCCGACGACCCGCCAGATTGCGGACATTTCCGTTGTTGTTCCAGCGAGCCTACCTAGCTGACGTCGACCACGACATTTTCCTCCGTCAGTTAGGCTTTGGCTCTACTGTGTGAGGTTGTCGAATGAAGCAGATTTTGGTTCCAAACCTTTGGTCAAAATCAACTGGTGAATCCCTACGCCGACCGGATTTGGACAAGACTCAACCCTGGGTAACATCATTGCCTCTTGCTACAACTCTTGGCGTAACTTTATGTGTTCTAATTAAATAATTTTGAGCTTGCCATGAACGTTCTAACCAGTTAACTTACTGTTATTCCATAAATTAATATTTGTGTACTTTGTTTGTGGTTGTTCAAATCTCGTGACGGCTCAATTCATTAGACGCTGAAGAACTTTGCAAATAACGATTAATGAATTTTGGGAAACTCGTCATTACAGTAGTTGTGCATGCGAGAATTCGATTTGAGTACCCTCGGCCTCCTTTGAGTTAAATCAAAACGCTCAATAATTAGAATATCTTGTTATTAAAAAATCAAAGCATTCTCAAATCCCTAAGTATTATTTTATAAGAAATATATTAATTTATATAAAAAATATTTAATTTGGAAAATCCCTAATCCGGTTTACATCAGTATCAAAATTCATTGTCTTGTTTTGGACTCTCCGAGGAGAGAAATACTCTTAGAGGGATCCTAGCTCAAGAGTGGATATAGAGTATACCTCGATATATCGTATCGTAACGATAATCAATCTATTGGATGGATAGCGGGCTTCTATCAACTGCTCCGACCCATGACTTGTGAAGAAAAAGGCCATCGATGACCCCAACCCTTATCGCGCATAGTTGACGACCCCAGTCTTTCCCATGCATAGTCGTTGACCACCAGCTCCAGCGCCTCACATGCTCTCTGCATCTGTATCCTTCCTCTGCTTCCCACGCTCCATCGATGTCATTATCCGCTCGCTCCCAACCAAGACTCAACCCCTCATTCCTGGATCCTCTTTCTTGTGCACCGCACATCTTCACCAACAACCCACCAGAGTACTTCGATTGATTGTCGTCAGCAACGAGCGCTCCCGCTCCAATCCCCCATCCTCGCTGCTCATCCGCCATCAACTCTAGCATTCCTAGCAGCGCGAATCGTTAGCCATCAACTCTCGCAACCTTCTCTTTGTCTCTTCCACCGACCCCAGCAATTGTCGACCTCCCTTCCGACACTTCCTCATCAGTTGTCTACCAGCATACCCCCATAGTAACCCTCTCCAATCGCCGACAACACTGTAGCATTTATAGCAGCCTTGACGCCTCTGATAGCTACGCCTATCCGCAGTTTTGCACCCCGTATAATCAAGCAGTTTGATTTAATACTTGGATCTGTTGCATGGCATGGAGCAAGAATGTTGCCTCAATGCGGAACTATGTGTCCCTGTTGTCCTCCTTTAGTAGGCCACCCCACCAGACTGCTGAAACCTCAACCACATCTTCATCGCCTGGATCACCCGCCTCTACCTGGATCACCCGCCACTACCTGGATCACACCCCCACACCCCCACACCCGCCTCGTGATAGCCCTCCGTTTCCACCGGTTCTGCTGATCTTGCCTAATTCCATGGCTCCAGCGCTTATCTCACTAGTAGTACCTCGAGCTGCATCGAAAGAGCCTTTGTTTTCAAGGCCTCCAAATGTTAGGGTTGCAACTCTGGCCATTTCAGATTGGTTCCACTAAGTACCAAAATTGATCCATATAGCAAGGATTGGAACAAATATATTTATGGGACAATATACTATAATATATTATAAGCAATATATTGTATTGTTTAATTGGCAATAACAATATATTGTATTGTTATTTTTACAATAACAATATATTGACAAAATTATTGTAAATCCTTTGAAAAATCCATTATCAAAATCCAATCAGGAATCGAAGTCCAACTGGATTCAGATGAAAAGACATTTGTTCAATCATTGAAGGTGCAACATAACAATGTCGAGAGTATTGATGATAATGATGACTCTGGCTTGTCATTTGTCAAACGTACACTCAAACGACAATGAAAGCAGCAGGAAATAATGACTTACATTGAATTTAGCTTTGGTGTATGTTGTCGTGACTGAAGAAACAATTGATGATGAAAACCAAAGTGACGAGGATGAGGAGTTGAACTTTTGAAATGCTATATTATATTGTTTATTTGTAACTTTGAATATTGGATTTTGAAACTTTTGAAATGCTACATTATATTATCTGTTTGAAACTTTTAAAAAAATTACAATATTTTATATTTACATTTCTAGCATTTACAATAAAATATATTGTATTGCTAGCATTGCAATACCAATATATTGTATTGTTAGCATTACAATATCAATATATTATATTGTTAATTCTCAAAATTATAATACAATATCAGATAGTATTATTCCAATTCCTATTATATAGGTTCGCTTTTGTAAAGAGAGGCCCAAAACCTTGTATATATTTCTTGAATAAATAGTTACAAGTATACACACACTTATATTGGAGAAGAAAGAAGAGAGAAATCCTAATACATGATGTGGGACTAATACAAGGAGAGAGAAAGAAGAAAACATGGGCCCTTAATTGGGCTTTTCTAACACTCCCCCGCAAGCTGGAGCGTACAAGTCGTAAGCACCAAGCTTGGATAAGAACTGATAGTATAGCGGCATGGAGAGAGCTTTCGTCAGGATGTACGCAACTTGGTCGGTAGCAGGAACATGCTCCAAATCTATCTTCTTTGATTGTACCTTTTCCCGGATAAAGTGACAGTCAACTTCGATATGTTTTGTTCGTTCGTGAAAAACCGGATTCTTGGAAATATGAATTGCTGCCTGACTGTCGCAAAATAAGGTTGTCGGAGATGAGAGACGAACACCTAAGTCTCCCAGAAGGCCTTCAAGCCAGGTTAGCTCAGAAACAACAGCAGCCATAGCCCGGTACTCGGCTTCAGCAGAGGAACGCGCAACCACAGTCTGTTTCTTGCTACGCCAAGTTATGAGGTGTCCACCAAAGTAAGTACAGAACCCAGTTGTGGAGCGTCTATCATCAATAGATCCTGCATAGTCAGCGTCAGAATACGCGACAAGAGATAGAGATGTGGATGACTTGTACACGAGTCCTTGTCCGGGGGCGATCTTGAGATATCGAAGGATGCGTTCGACAGCTTGAAGATGAGATGTCCGAGGAGCGTGCATGAAACGGCTCACAACTCCCACAGCAAATGAGATGTCTGGTCGAATCACCGTAAGGTAGATCAGCTTCCCAACCAAGCGTCTGTAATATTCCGGATTTGTAAGCAGCTTGTCAGAGTCAGAGCTATGGGCCGAGAGCTTGTGATTTGCGTCCATAGGAGTCTCCGCAGGTTTGCACCCAGAATAACCTGCATCATGAAGGAGGTCCATACAGTACTTCTTTTGAGATAACACAAGACCATCAGGGCGTCGTGCGACCTCGAGCCCAAGAAAGTACCGAAGGTTGCCCAGATCTTTGGTCTGAAAGGCGAAATTCAACTGTTCCTTGATCTGTTGTATTCATGTCGTGTCGTCGCCAGTAATTAGGATATCGTCAACGTAGACCAGAAGAATCACAGTCCCGGTTGACCGGTGTCGGGTGAAGAGAGAAAAATCAGTCGAGCTCCGAGTGAATCCACTAGCACAGACCACCTTACTGAACTTTTCAAACCACGCACGCGGGGACTGTTTAAGACCATAAATGGATTTCCGAAGGTGACATACCAAAGACTCCCCCGTGGTCTCAAACCCGGGAGGCTGCTGCATATAAACTGTCTCCTGTAGATCGCCGTTGAGGAAGGCATTCTTAATATCCAGCTGATAAAGTCGCCAGTGACGATGAACAGACAAGGAGAGAAGAACGCGGACCGTGTTCAATTTGGCCACGGGAGAGAAGGTTTCCTCGTAATCAAGGCCATGTTGCTGAGTAAAGCCCTGTGCCACGAGGCGAGCCTTCAGACGGTCGATAGTGCCATCCGCCGCATGTTTAATGACGTAGACCCATTTGCAGCTAACAGAGGTGTGGCCAGCAGGAAGAGGAACCAGATCCCAGGTCTGGTTAGCCCAGAGAGCCCGCATTTCATCGTTCATAGCGGCCCGCAGGGTTGAAGCGTCTCCTGCACATTGTTAGGTATAGAAATAGAGGAAAGAGAGGTGTCAAACACGTAGAGAGGCGGCATTAGCTGATGTAGAGAGACGTAGTTGGCTAAGAGATGAGCTGTAGAGACGGGAGCGTGATCTGTCGTAGCCGAGGTATCGCTGGTGGCGGGGAGCTGGGTCACGGGAGCATCCTTGGATGGGCGACGAGAGTAGACACGGATAAGTGGTGGAGGAACCCGAGGAGGAACGGGGGGAGAGGAGGAAGAAGACGACACAGATGGCGTGACCGGTACAACATGCCGGGGAATAGAGGGAGCAGAAGACGAGGTGGTGTTGGGTAAGTGGAAGGGCTGGTCTTCGCAGAAGGTGACATCCGCAGAAACGACCAATTTGTTGTCAATAGGAGAGTAGCAGACGTATCCCTTTTGAGTTCAGGAGTAGTCAACAAACATATACTTGGCGGCCCGAGGAGCAAGTTTTTCGAAAGGAGGGCCAAGAAGGTGGACATAGCAAACACACCCGAAGATCCGCGGTGTGAGAGAGGTGAGGTTGGTGGAGGGATAGAGGAGTTGGATGAGTGAAGCAAAATCAAGTACAGAGGAGGGAAGACGGTTGATGAGATGACAGGCGGTGGATACATCAAATTTCCAATATTCGATTGGAACGTGCATTTGGAACATAAGGGAGCGCGCAATATCAAGAAGATGATGATTTTTGCGTTCTGCCACCCCGTTTTGCTGAGGGGTATACGCACATGAAGTTTGATGGATGACACCAAATTCAGTGCAGAGATTGGAGAAGGCACGACCCGTATACTCCCGAGCATTATCAGTAAGAATTACTTTGAGGGGGGGTAGCGAACTGCGTACGCATCTCAAGTAAAAAGGCGCGAAATACAGAAGTAAGTTCAGTTCGATCATGTAGTAAATAGAGACACGTGGTACGGGAGTAATCGTCAATGAACGTGACAAAATAGCGAAAGCCAAAAATACTAGGGATTTTATAAGAACCCCAGACATCAGAATGAACTAAAGATAAGGGAATACTACTCCTGGTACAGGCAGGGGGGAAAGAAGAACGATGTTGTTTGTCGTAGATACAAGATTCACAAAAGAACTCCCGTAAAGGTATATCAGGAAGAGCCCGCTTGAGAATCGGAAGGGGAGCATGTCCAAGGCGGCAATGCCAATCAACAGTGGAGATGGCAGAGAGAAGAGGTGGTGGGATATCCAAGATGTACAGCCCATTCAACAGCTGCCCCTTACCAATGGTACTCCGGGTGCGGCGATCCTGCATAAGAAAAGAAGAAGGTGAAAAGGTAATACAACAATCAAGGTCGTGTGTGAGACGACTAACAGATAATAAATTGAAAGGTGACCCCGGAACGTGAAGAACCGAGGAAAGAGAAAGGGTCAGCGTAAGCTGAAGAGCAGCGGAGCCAGACACTGGTAGGGTGTCACCGTTGGCTACAGTGATGCAAGCAGGATGAGGCGTCTGTAGATACTCTGTGGGTTTCTGGGAGGTGATATGGTGAGTAGCGCCGGAATCAACGATCCAACAAGGATTATGAGAGAGACAGGTGATACCTTCCGCAGAGAAGGACGCAACAGAGGTGGCAGCGGAATCATCAGACGCCATGCGGTTAGCAGAAGGAAAGACCGGGCGGCTAGCAGAGAGGAGGCCGGGCGGCTAGCAGAGAGAAGGCCGGGCGGCTAGCAGAGAGAAGGTCGGGCGGCTAGCAGAGAGGAGGCCGGGAGGCTAACAGAGAGGAGGTCGGGCGGCTAGCAGAGAGGAGGCCGGGCGGCTAGCAGAGAGAAGGCCGGGCGGCTAGCAGAGAGGAGGCCGGGCGGCTAGCAGAGAGGAGGCCGGGCGGCTAGCAGAGAGGAGGCCGGACGGCTAGCAGAGAGAAGGCCGGGCGGCTAGCAGAGAGGAGGTCGGGCGGCTAACAGAGAGGAGGCCGGCCGGCTAGCAAAGAGGAGGCCGGGCGGCTAGCAGAGAGGAGGTCGGACGGCTAGCAGAGAGGAGGCTGGGTGGTTAGCATAAGGAGGTCGGGCGGCTAGAGGGAAGCCGAATAGAGAAGAGCAAGTGCAGAAGAGGCAGAAGCCGCACGGTCTCGATGGACACCAGCGACAAGAAGAGTCGCGACCAGGATGCGGCTTGCAGCAAAAGAAGAGACCACTAATCGACAAGACAAGTCGCAGTGGCTAGCCTAAGGAGAGAAAGTCCGCACGGTCACGGTGAGGCCACAAGCGGGAAGAGAGAAAACAGGCTGCGCGGATATGGAGGAAGACCGCGCGAATAGATACAAGATGAAGTGGGACCCACGTGAGAGTTTATAAAAGAGAGAGAGGAGGAGGAGGAGGAGGAGGAGAAGTGGAAGCCACGTGGAGAAAGAGCGGTTAAAAAGGGGGCAGACCGCACGATATGGCGGCTAGGAGGGAGAAGAAAAACACCGGGCGGTTTCCAGGAGAACAGGCCGGACAAGCAAGTCCGGGCGGACAGAACCTGTAGACCGCAAGCAGTAGACCGAATACAAGGTGGAGACCGGTGGCTCTGATACCATGTAAAAAGAGGCCAAAAACCTTGTATATATTTTTTTGAATAAATAGTTACAAGTATACACACACTTATATAGGAGAAGAAAGAAGAGAGAAATCCTAATACATGATGTGGGACTAATACAAGAAGAGAGAGAAGAAAACACGGGCCCTTAATTGGGCTTTTCTAACAGCTTTCATCTTTTTGGAACCAGGACCGACTCATGTACTTGAAACATAGAACCATACCCAAACCGAAAAAATTTGACCATAAATCCTCACATAATATTTGCATGGTAAGAAAAATTTATGTTTACCATTGTTAATCAGAAATAAGTTTAAGATAGTATTATCATTCGAGGGTTCAAATATTCTTGAAGTTCATAAAAAATGTATGGTAATTTTGATGTCTTATAAATTTGGAATCAAATGATAAACAATAAATATAATATATTAACTATTAATGATAACATTATATATAGATATATCAAATGCTACCTAAAGGACTAAACAATTGCCAATTATTTACAATTCGGCTCCTGGGTCGATTCTCAGGTACCCGACCCCAAGAACCGAACCGAAAGATCGATTCTATGTTTTTTAGAAGAAGAACTGAACCGATAATTACCAGAAATAATCCAAATTGATCGGTTCTTCTTCCTCCAGTCCTTCCCTATTTCCATCAACATGGAATGGCAACGCGCAACCTAGGTTTAAAACAAAATTGTTCTTACTTCAGAGACCTTCTCAATATCCTCATTCCTCTTTCATAAAAGAAATTTGTGAGCTACCACCTCGATTGCTTTATCTCATAATGATTGCATTTGATCTCATATAAAATGATTGCATCTAATATTCTGATCATGTGCAAAAATGATTGCATCTGAACACCTACATTCATTATAATGATCAAGCAGAATAGTAATGACTTTGCACAATCATTTATTGCATTATTATAATGATCATGGAAGATTACATTGTTGGGCACGCAAAAGTATAAAATATCGATTTGGATGCTCGATCATATTGATCGTGTGTAGTTATAATAATAGTATTCCTATGATAATGATTGCCAAATGTTACAGTATGGTGTATCCCAAACCATTACTTTTACCCGGGGACACAAGCACAAAAAATTCACCATTGAAACAGTGTAATCACAGTAAGAGAAGTAAAGAAAATATAAAAATGCAAGCAGGTTTTGGCACAAGAAACTGACAAGTAAAAGAGGCCTATAGCTCATATCTATCAAGAATAAATGGAGCAGAGATCCACGAGCACCATCCAATACTTTTATCAAGAGAAAAGTACTCAAGTTACTGTCTATGGAATTTAAAACAAGACCAAAAACAGATAAACTTCCTTTGATAGATCTGTGAACATCACACGTTACTTTCTTGAAATTTTTTTCTAAATTATCATATTTACTACAAGAAAAGAAGCATGTAAATTACCTTCATATCTGCCTTCATTAAACTTTGAGATGATGGTATTTCTTTACATCTATTATCTTCTATCCCACCCACCAAATGGACACCACAAATATTGCTGTGTTGTTGGACTCCTAAGAGTTCAACTTTCGTGCTAATGTCACTAAACGACTTCATATACTTGGCTAACTTTTCATCCCCATCAATTACATGGATCCTGGATGGAAAATATTTACATGATTCGATGCATAATTCAGAGAGTGCCTTATCATAATCAAGCCCATGCATAAAACCTCTCAAAACTTTATCCGGATGAGGTTTATTGGGATCATCTTGCTTGATTGCCTCCTGTACACCAGAGCGTTCATATTCCTCCTAAGAAAAAGGAAAAAACATTACGAAAGTCATGCTTAATATGTATATGGTGAAAAATGAAATAAGTTAACTAAATAACGAACCTCCCAAATAGGTACTAGTGATTGAACCATTCTAACGCCAACCCTTGTCTGAGAAAAGGATGTGTAAATTTTAAATTTTTCATTAATGATATCTGCAACCAAAAGTAAAGCAGACGTTAGTAGGCCATGAAAATTGGCATGGAATTTTTTCTTTGCTTGGCATTACCTTCAACGCTTGTATCAGCTTCAAGCTGACAGGTACTCTGACGTCTGGTAAGGTGGATGTACTTGTTCTTTGTGCTATCAAATGAGAAAGTAGAATCTGGCCAGAGTAAATCACTTGGCACAGTACAAGAATCCCAAATTTTTGGCTTCTTGCAAGTGTAGCTACTTGAAATTTCCTGGTGTTACATGTTTAAGGATCATAACTAATATTTTAGAAAAGAAAGAAAAAGGCTTCATCTGGCGCAAGCATTTAGGCTGGCGGGTCCCACCAAGCAGGCCATTTCGGACCGCGATTGTGGAAAAACAGGAATCCAAGCGCGGTCCAAGAAGACCACAATCGCGGTCCAAGAAGAACACAGCCAGCAGAGGAACGCTCCGCCAAACGAGCTGTTGGATCCGAAAGCACTGAGGCCAGTATGCAGTGCCAAATAATCCCTAAATAAGGTATCCTTACTGGTATATCATAATTCTTTTGTCCTAGTGCAGCAGCATTATAAGAATATGTTAATGGAGAACGGAACATCACTTTTGAGGTGTGCAAATGGCTCATTCCATATAAATTGTAATCAACCTAAACAAAACACATTTTGACACTCAGTTGCATAAAAGATAGCTATGGCAAAACATAACATGACAAAAACTGATAAAATTGGAAAATTCAAGATAAGCAAAGAATAGCCTAACAATGTTAACATTGTCTCAAGACAAAAGTGGTACAGAATCCCATTAGGAGAAAGTAGGTAACTGCTACTTATACAATAAAAGACCTACAAAATTTATACTAGTAAAATATGGCGTCGACTTCGCGATGCAATTTGCCAAGCAGATATTCTAACCAAATAGTTCGGTCATATATTCCCCCTCCAAAAAGACCATGTGTAAGGAGGTGCATTCAAGTAAAATTACCAATAATTTGCTATAATTTGATGTAAATCTACAAGCTGATCCATTTATATATGTCGTACAGTCATCACACCTTGTAGAGAAATTAATAGACATTTGATAAAGGAAGGGGATGAATATAAGCATATACAAAAGAAAATTTGAACTTAAATCAGTGCTGATTCCTTCAATGCGCATTAACTGAATTAATCGTGAGTAGCCTGGAAAATTTTTTGATGTGTTGGCAACAATAAGGGAACACGTTGCTACTAAGGGTAGTGTTAGGAGAAGACTAGGGAAGTGGAGACTAATGAGAAAACTAAGAGAGATTAGGGTTAGGGAGAAGGAGGGAAGAAATACCTGGAATTACTCTTTCATACTACACACCAAGGGGCCCGGGTATAAATATATACCCTGGTCAAGAGGGGCCGGCCGGCCCCTCCCAAGCGGGGCTGAACCGGGGTGGTTCAGCCCCCCCCCCAACCTGTCATCTTTAGAGAGTGGGGGCTGAACCGGATGGGTTCAGCCCTGTTGTCGTCTGTCTTCGTCTTCCGCCAGCGAGCGTAAGTACGCCCAAAGAATGGAGTCATGTTCGGGGGTGTAACATTCCCCTCTTCATCAAGAATCAGCTTTGTCCTCAAGGTGATAATCCGGGTAGAGTTCCCGGAATTCCAGCAAATCAACTCATGTATTGTGCGCTTTGACAAGTGTTTCCATTTGACAAGGAGCTCAGGTCGGTACTCAGCACCCTATCGCTTCCATTTGAGCATCATGACGTCCTCGGGTAGTGGGCGGAGTTCACCCGCCACTATGGCCTCGGGAAGAAAATGGCTGGCCTGTACGGTATCGCCAATCTTTTGTTTCAATAAGGACACATGAAATGTCGGATGAATGTGTGACCCCTCTGAAAGGGCCAAGGTGTAAGCAACAGGGCCGACGCGGCGGAGAATGCGAAAGGGCCCATAGTAGCGAGGAGCTAATTTCTGGTTCACTCGGCATGCCATCGAGACTTGCCGGTAGGGGCGTAGCTTGAGAAAAACTTCATCGCCAACTGCGAACTCCCTTTCCTTGCGATGCTTGTCTGCTTGGGCCTTCATGCGGTCTTGTGTTGTGCGGAGATTCTCACGCAACGTGGCTATAGTACAGTCCCGGTCGCGGAGTGCCCGATCCACAATTGGCAATGCAGTGCTGCCCGGCTCATAGCTGCTCAAAGAGGGGGGAGGACGGCCGTATACGACCTCGAACGGGGTCATCTTGCTGGCGGAATGGTTGGAGGTGTTGTAGCAGTATTCGGCCCTGTGTAGCCAACTGGTCCACGTTCACGGCTCGTCCATCACAAAGCAACAGAGGTATGTTTTCACCCCCCAATTGAGGACCTCTGTCTGGCCATCGGTCTGGGTGTGATTCGTCGTGCTAAAGCGTAGGCTAGTCCCTTGCAATCGGAAGAGCTCCCGCCAAAATTTGTCGATGAAAGTCGGATCCCAATCTGAAATGATGGCGCGTGGAATGCCGTGGAGACGAACAATCTCTTGAACAAAGAGATCAGCGACTGACTCGTCGGTGTAAGGATGGCTCAGAGCCAAGAAATGGTCAAACTTGGAGAGCTTGCCAAACACAACCAAAATAACTGTCTTGCCCTGAGATTTGGGCAATCCGTCGATGAAGTCCATGGACACTGTCTCCCAAATGTGGTGCAGGATCTCCGGAGGCGTCAGTAAGCCAACTGGGGAGGTCGTCTTGTATTTCTGTCGCTGGCATATCTCGCACTGCTGCACGAATTGCTGAATGTCGCATTGTAATCCCGTCCAGAAAACATTAGACCGTGCTCGCTGAAGTGTACGGAGGATTCTCGCGTGTCCCCCCGATGGCAATGAATGGAACTCGTGCATCATGACCGTCTTCCAGGCCGAGTTTGGCGGAATAACCACCCGCCCCTGATAATATAGTCGGTCGTTCTGCAGCTGATATACTGGTGTAGTGATCTGCCCCTGTCGAAGAGCCTCCACAATGGCTCGCAGTGCGGGATCCCGCATGATCTCCTCCTGAACATCATCTAACGAGTCGAGTAGGGGCCCGAAAATGTGGGTGGTCGTGCTCTCTGGTAGGCGTGATAAGGCGTCGGCAACCACGTTTTCCTTACCCTGTCGGTAAAGGATATCATAATCATAACCCAACAGCTTCGTCACCCACTTTTGCTGAAGCGGGGTCGAGACCCGCTGATCCAAGAAGTGCTTCAAGCTTTGATGGTCTGTGCGTATTTTGAAATGTCGTCCCAACAAGTACGGTTGCCACAGAGCCACCGCATGGATGATCGCCAACATCTCCTTCTCATACGTGGAGAGCCCCAGAGTACGAGGTACTAACGCCCTGTTGTAGAACGACAGGGGCCGCCCCTCCTACATCAACACCGCTCCAATGCCTACGTCGGACACGTCTGTTTCTAGGACGAACTCCTTGGTGAAGTTGGGAAGAGCGAGCACTAGGGTAGTCATCATGGCCCCCTTAAGGGCCTGGAAGACCTCCTCCGCTTCAGGCGGCCAGTGGAAACCGTCCTTCTGTAATAGTTGAGTCAACGGACGAGCGATCTTGCCACAGTCTTTGACAAAGCGCCTGTAATATCCTGTAAGTCACAAGAACCCACGTAACGCTCGGACCGTGTGTGGGCGAGGCCACGATAGCATGTTCTTGATCTTCTTAGGGTCCACCTTGACCCCACTAGCGGATACCAAATGTCCCAGGTACTCCACCTCCGTCTGCCCGAACGAACACTTGGACTGCTTGGCATACAACAGATGTTCGCGGAGGAGGGTGAAAACCTGCTCGACATGGATCAAATGCTCCTCCCAACTGGAACTGTAAATGAGGATGTCATCGAAGAATGTCAACATTGAAAGGCAGAGGAGCGGCTGGAAGATCTCGTTCATCACTGCTTGGAATGTAGACTGTGTGTTGGTGAGCCCGAAGGGCATCACCAGGAATTCATATTGCCCATCATGAGTACGAAAGGTTGTCTTGTGTATGTCCTCCTCGCGTATCCGGATCTGATGGTAGCCCGATCAGAGATCGAGCTTGGTGAAAAGGCAAGTGTCGCGTAGTTCGTCTAGTAGTTCCTGGATCAAGGAAATGGGAAACTTGTCCTTGATAGTAGAGCTATTCAGACCACGGTAGTCCACACAAAACCGCCATGTCCCGTCCTTCTTAATCAGAATGATGGGGGACGAGAAGGAACTGGTACTGGGGCGAATAATTCCGGCGGTCAGCATTTCCCTGACGCTGCACTCTATCTCGGTCTTCTGGATGTACGGGTAACGATAAGATCGGATATTAGTAGGCTTTGTACCTGTTTTGAGCTGAATCTGATGATCTATAAACCGCGGTGATGGCAGTAAACGGGGTGCCTGAAAGATAACTGCATACCACGCCATTAGTGTCTGCATCTGAGCTGGTACAAGTGGAGCCTCAGTAGGCGCTGGTGTAACCTCCATAATCACCGCCATCGTACTGCCCTGATTCTCTATACGCTCCAAGCTACGAAGGAATATTTCCTTCATAAGCAAAGATTTGAGGCCCCTCAGGCAGTGTTGTTTCCCATGCAGCATGAACTCCATCGTCATCTGGTCCCAGTCAAAGGTCATCCGCCTCAGCTGTTGCAACCACTGCACCCCTAGCACCATGTCAGACCCTCAGATAGGTAGAAGGTAGACGTCTGTGTGCCCTGCGTAGCTCTGTATCTGTAGCTCCACCCCCTTCATCACCCCTTCGCACTGCAATTTGCTTCCATCAGCAACCATGACCTGAAAGGCGTCCCCCTTATCAATCGTATGTCCCACCCATTGTGCCACATCGGGATGAATGAAGTTGTGGGTGCTCCCACTATCCACCAGAATCGTCATCTTCTCCTGATTGATTTTTCCTCCAATCCGCGTAGTAAGGGGAGTGTTGCATCCCTCCATAGCCTGTATGGAAACACTAAACTCGGTCAAGTCCAAGTTCTCCTCCAACTCTGTCCCGGAAACGACCTCGTCTTCGGCATCCTCTTGTAACATAAAAATCTGTATCTTCTGGCATTTGTGCCCGGGTGCAAACTTCTCATCGCAATTGAAACATAGACCCTTCTCTTTCTTTGCATGTAGCTCGGCCCACGACAGTCGGGTTACAGTTGGCTTATTGGTCGCCGGAGTCTCTCGTCGTACAACTGACTGGGTAGTCGTCTGCTTCCCCGTGGTGCGTGTCCGCTGCCGGTTGTAGCTCTCTTCCTGTATGCGGGCCAGGCTGATGGCATGATTCAGGCTGCGGGGCATATGGGCCTGAACCTCATCACGCAAGTGTTCCTTCAGTCCCGAGACAAAACAGCTGAGCAACGTCTTCTCTTCCCAATGCACCCGATTTGCTAATTTCTCGAATTCGGTCTAGTTTTCCATCATGATTCCCCTCTCTCGCAACTTCTGCAGGAGGGCCTCACAGTCCTCATACTACAGTGGACCGAATCTGGCGGTGAACCCGTCCACGAAATCAGTCCAGGGTACGTAATCCCTGCCCCTCAGGAACCACTGCGTCCACTGAAGGCGTCGTCCTCCAAGTGAAACGACGCTAGCTGCACCCATTGGCCCTCTGACACCCCTTGATAACTAAAAAAAAGCTCGGTCTTTTGTACCCATTCTAGGGCGTCCCCTCCGCTGAACCGTGGAAAATTCATGTGTGTTAGCTTAGGAGGCATGTAAGCCCGCAGAGCGGCTTGGCCGTGCCAACCTTGCCCTTGCCTGTTCCATGTCGGTCGTCTCAGCTCCATCGGACCGGTGTTGGCGCCCGGGTAGCCCTGAAATGGCTGACCGCCCCAAGGAGCGCCAGTGTCGTAGCCCCCTGGAGGGCCAGTTCCACGCGGCGGAGGCAAGATGCCCCCCGCCCCTCCCATTGGTCCTCTGGAAGCCCTTCTGGTCCCTCCTGGCTCGCAGTCGGGCCGAATCCAGGGCGGACGGCCCCCGCCGAACTCCCCGTGCTCACCTGGTGTTGCGCCCACGCCGGGGGCCCTGTGTCGCAGTCCCCCGCCCGGATGGGGGTCGATCCGGTCGCCGACGACATCCCCCGGCTCCCCCACCCTGCTGCGTAGCCGCCGACCCCGCCGATTCCGGATCCGCACGATCCCGCGCCTGTACGCGCGGGATCGGCCGATCCCGCGATTTCGCCCTCTTGCGGGCCTTGATGTTGTGACGCGTGGGTTTCGGCAACCTGATTTTGTAATCCGCCGGCCTCTTCGTGCGTCGTCGCCTTCCCTTTCAGATTTTGCACTAATATTGCTCTCATCTCCTCCATCCGGGTGTCGATCCGTTCTTTCAATCGCTGTGTAGAGGCCCTCATTTCCTCCTCGATGGCGGACACCGACTCCATCAAGCCGACGAAGTTTTCTTCTAGGGTTTCCAGTCGAGTGATTTCTTCTTGCGTGCGTGTGGTAACCATGGTGGAGAAATGAATCCTCTGATACCAAATGTTAGGAAAAAACTAGGGAAGTGGAGGTTAATGAGAAAACTAAGAGAGATTAGGGTTAGGGAGGATGAGGGAAGAAATACCTGGAATTACTCTGTCATACTCCACACCAAGGGGCCCGGGTATATATATATACCCAGGCCAAGAGGGGCCGGTCAGCCCCTCCCAAGCGGGGCTGAACCGGGGTGGTTCAGCCCCCCCAACCCGCCATCTTTAGAGAGTGGGGGTTGAACTGAATCGTTCAGCCCTGTTGTCGTCTGTCTTCGTCTTCCGCCTGCGAGCGTAAGTACGCCCAAAGAATTGAGTCATGTTCGGGGGCGTAACAGGTAGATAGACCATTAAAAGGTAAGGTGAATCCATGGGAAAGAGAGAAAACGTTGTGTAATATTTTAGGAATCTTTCATTGAGAGTGTTTATATATTTTATCAGGAGTCATTATATTATGAGTAGTTCCAAGTTGTTGGTGTTTTTTAGTCATTTTGGTTAATTTTATATAGATCAAGTGGTTGGACTTAAAGTATGCCATTTTGCAATTGTATAAAAAGACCTCTTGGGTCATGAATGAAAGAAAGCAACAAGAATTTCAGCTTTAGGTTCTCCTCCACTCTTAAGCTCACGTACTTTGGGTTAAGGGTTTGGAGCTCCCCATCATGCCCCCATCACCAGTAGCTGTGGAAAGGCTTTGTTTATCTTCGTCGGCTTCATTTTCACCTCCAGTTGCCGCTGAAATAGCCAAGAAATGCTCCCATCTAGGGATAAGAGCACCAACTCCACTGGCTCATCTACCCCAATTTCGAATCAACAAGAGGTTTGTAACATTTGGTATGAAAGAATATTTCCTCCTGATTCCTCGTTGTTGAAGTCATTATGGATGAGAAATGAAGTCATGATGACAGGTTCAAATTGCACAATCCCTTTCAATCGACCTCTTCAAACTCCACCTACGGCAACTGTCTTCATCTCGAACCAATAAACCGTTGGAATGTCTCGCTCGCTTGAGTACAGCATGTTCTCGATGTCGTCGATGACATCAAGCCGCCCCACCACTTTTCCCCTCGACAAAACTGTTGCGTACTTTGTCTTCTCTTCCTCCAGATGATCAGAGCACTCCGAACACAGTCGTCTTTTTTTATTGCATATATGCTCCCAAAAGGATCAAGCAGCCATCGCCTCTCCCAGAAGTTGTCTGACTGTTCTATAGAACACGCCCCTCCTTTTGTTGAGCCCCACGCCATCAATGCTCCCAAACTCCTACATAATTCTTCAGCACGGTGCCTTTTTCGAGCTGCACGTTCACTCGAGCCCGCCGTTGTTCCTTTGTTTCCGTTGGGCCCAGACGGTGTTTCTTTCGAGCCCAACGCCAGTTCTTGATCAATTAAGTATGAATTGATTAATTAATTAGAGGATGGAGGCGCGTTCTGATAGTGATAAGAATGGTAATATTCCCGAGATATTATGAATGATGTGTGAGATGTGCAAGGAATCCTCAAAGATGTGTCAAGAATCTGCAACATCATCGACCATGCCTCAAGAGAAGCTCTCCACCAAGCTCAATGACCTCTCGATGTTTGGACCGATTGTGTCCCGATAGGAATCAGGATACGAATAGGGATAGGTGGCCTGATTTGACAAGTGCACCAAAAATGCTTACCAATCTCTACCGATCATGTCGCACTACCGCCAACCCCTATTGTCTTCATCTAGTATCTTCCTCCTACGCCGCAGTATTCGACCACTTCAACCGAGCAAGGCGGTCCACCATCACCCCCAGATGTCCCTCCTCAACAAGCATCTCCACACTAAGTCTGACACTTACACTACAACAAACCGAGCCATTGCCGATCATCGCAATTCTCCACCAGTTACCCATTGTGGTGCAACCTGCATAGCATCATGTGTCTTATTTTATGTCACGCAATTTTATTTTGATATTTGTAGCGCATGTATTAGCGCACGTGTATTTTTTTTAGCGCATTTTTATCTTGGTATTTGAAGCGCGTGTATTAGCGCACACATATTTTATTTCATGCACTCGTATGGCTTATTGAGGTGATCGGCCAATAAGTCCCTGAATAAAAAGATCCGTCAAATTAGGTGATATTAATTAAGGCAAGCATTTAAAAAAAGGAAGAGGATTTATATCTTAACTTTTATCGTTAATTTTATATTGTGAAAAAATTCCATACCTTATTCTCGAGACCCAGTAACCTGACATTTTAGAAAATCTCATATTTAGCCCAATGTATCATTTAAATAGCTTGCCATTTTAGAAAAGCCTATATCGTTTTCAATATATTATTTTCCTTAAAAAGAAAAGAAAACCTCTCTATTTATTAATATTTATTAGCCGGCCTACTCCTCCATGAAGCGAGCTTGGACAATATCGGGAAATAGAGATAATTCTCTCTGTTTACCGGAAGTCCAGCCCTGCCCTCGTTTCACGCCAAGGCCGCTGCTCGACGGTACTCGTCCGATCCTTTTTACTCTGTCGTCGGCCTTCTAGGGTTCCGACGACCTCCTCCACGCCGCATCTCCATCCGCGAGACCACCGTCGCTGGCCTACGTGGGCTCCGGCGAACCTTCCACTGCCCATTCCCTTCGGCTTCGACTCCTCCTTCAGCGGATCCAGTTTCCTCACACGGGATTCCGCCGCCCCTCCTTGAGGCCTGGTCGACTCCAGCAAGCTTTTTTAGCCCTCCTCCGGTGACGAATCCAGCGGCCGAGTTCCTCCAACACTAACATTGGCTCTGTTCCTCCTTCCACGAAGGCTGAGGTCCACTTCCTCTATTTTTCGTTAAAGCTCCTGTACTGAACCCTCCCACCGATAGCCGTACTCGGTTGCATGCTTGTGGACGTGAGGTATATTTCCAAATCAGTACAGTTCAATTCTGATTAGTCAATTATTTATGCTTAAATATTTATTTCATCTTTTAAAATTCAGAGCATTGCTTGCCTTAATTGAGATGGAACTTATTTGTTGTCAATTTTCATATCCACACATGTTTTTTTTCTCTCGTTTATATTTGTGGAAGATTTATTTCAAGTCGTTGATTTCACTCGAGTGTTAGGCCTATATGCGTTTTTATGAAATTTATATCAGTTGCCTCTTAGCCTGCTCTCGAGAAAATGACGCTAGCGCTACGAGTTTTAAAATAAAATTTCAAATTTATTTATTTAAATTCATCTCGAGGAATTTGGTTTACATAAGTTTGGTATCAGAGGGGGTTTGACTCACTCCTATCGTGAGTCGATCGATCTGATCCTCTTTAAAAAATAAAAAATTGCACTTTTAATTTTAAAACTTTATTTTATTTAAAAATTAAAAATCTTATCTTATTTTAAAATTATTATTATTTTAAAAGTCAATTTAGTCAAATCATTTCAAATGGAGGAAAGGGCCAAACATTTAACAACTAGCGCAAGTTTAGAGAGCACCCTAGAAGATTTAAATATTCAAATTAAAAATTTAACTAAAATGGTAGCGTCTCTCACCAATATCCACTCATGGCATGATGAACCCACTGAACCAAAACGCCTAGAACACACATCCGAGCAATTTTTATGGACGACTAGAACCTAATGAATGTCTAGATTGGTGTCGTAGCATGAAAACTTTCATGAGTCGTAGTCGAATACCCTTGAATAGGGAAATTGAATATGTGACCCGTAAAATTAAGGGACCCGCCTTAGATTGGTGGAAACAAATTCAACGCATGAGAGATAAATTGTGGTTGTCTTCAATCACAACTTTGGCTGAGTTCAAAGTAGATCTGTAAAAACACTACGTCTCTTCCGATTACCTCCAAATCTTATATCGTAGATTTCAAAATCTACAACAAAGAGGTTTGCGGTCGAAGCGTACACTAATGAATTTATAGTTCTTCAATCTAGACTAGATATTCAGGAGGGTGATGAGATGATTGTCTCCCGTTACCTGCACGGGTTACACCACCCCATTAGGGTTCAACTAGAGCTCCACAATCATCGCAATTTAGAAGAAGTTTCTAGTATGGCTCTTAGGGTGGAGTCTGAGTTTAGGTCTGCTGCTAGACCCCTCGCTAGTTTCGTCGTTGCCCCCACTTTTAAGGACAAAGATTCCCCTAGTGTTGTCACCCCCATGAGAACAGTATCATAACTTAGCTCCACCATAGCACTCCTTCTAGTTGAGGAGTCTCTTCCTGAGCCCCCGCTTCAGGAAAAGGAGTTTTTTTCCTCCTATTTATGTCATCACAATTGAAGTTCAGACTCCACTTGCAGTCACTGAATCACCAACTATAGTCACTGAGTTTTTTCTTGAGCCCTTGCTCCGGGAGGAGTTGACCGGTGATGAACCCCTTGTCTTAGGTGACATGGACTCGAACCCCGTATGTGATAAGTCTCCGAGCCCACTACAACCAACAACGCATGAGCCCACAAACACTATGCCTGATGAACATTTGGCCCTAGCATTGGAATCAACGTCATCTATTGATTTTATATTTGGAGCACATCACCTTGAGTCATTACCTCATCCTATATATATTAATGTGTTTGAAAAAAAATTATTATCAAATTATTAACATATTTAAGCGAACAAGTGTTTTAAGGATAATGAGAACTACAAAAATTTTCACACCAAATAAAGATACTGGTTTTAAAGGATTTCTCTGGAAAATTTTAAATACTAAATTTGGAATTAATTTTAAATTTTGTAACATTAGTCAGATTCGATCGGGTAATATGTTTGAGACAGTTAATTTTGGTGTGGTAAACGCTCGTATGTGTCTAACAGGAGAACGTATGACGCAACGTGATTTAATGATTCCACAAGTCAAGTCAACTTTCTTCCGACCCCATTTCGTCCACCACCACTCTCCCATACTTTGTGATACCATTCCTTTTCATGCTCTGAATTTTTCTTGTCATTTAAATATCATGCATAACATTTTGACTAATTGTTTGCGAGCATAATCGGAAATATATAATTCCATGGTTGATTATATCACAAGGAATTATATTTTTTTTTGAAGGAGATTGGTTTCCTATATTTTTCAGGAAAGGGAGTTCACCTGCAGGTCATGAGCTGCAGCAAAGAATCTTTCTTTTGCCTCACTCCATAGCCTAACAGTAGCGGAGCATTTTCAGATCGACATTCGGACTTCTTGGTTGCAGGCTACATTACACTCTCGACGGGGTCGAGGTTTTTCAACCCCGGGAGAATTGGTGCAACCTGCATCGCATCATGTGTCTTATTTTATGTCACACAATTTTATTTTGATATTTGTAGTGCATGTATTAACGCACATGTATTTGCTTTCACGCATTTTTATCTTAGTATTTGTAGTGCATGTATTAGCGCACATGTATTTTATTTCATGCACTCGTATGGCTTATTGAGGTGATCGTCCAGTAAGCCCCTGAATAAAAAGATCCGTCAAATTATGTGACATATTAATTAAGGCAAGCATTTTTAAAAAAGGAAGAGGATTTATATCTCAACTTCTATCACTAATTTTATATTGTGAAAAAATTACGTACCTTATTCTCGAGACAAATAACCTGACATTTTAGAAAATCTCAAACCGTAGCCCAATGTATCATTTAAATAGCTTGTCATTTTAGAAAATCCTATATCATTTTCAATATATTATTTTCCTTAGAAAGAAAAGAAAACCTCTCTATTTATTAGCCGGCCTACTCCTCCCTGAAGCAAGCTTGGACAATATCGGGAATAGAGATTATTCTCCTTGTTTCCCGGAAGTCCAGCCTTGCCCTCGTTTCACGCAAAGGCCGCTCCTCGACGGTACTCGCCCGACCCCTTTTACTCTGTCGCCGGCCTTCTAGGGTTCCGACAACCTACTCCATGCCGCCTCTCCATCCGTGAGACCGTCGCCGCAAGCCTACGTGGGCTCCGGCGAACCTTCCACTGCCCATTCGCTTCGGCTTCGACTCCTTCAACGGATCCAGTCTCCTCACACGGGTTTCCGCCGCCCCTCCTTGAGGCCTGGTCGACTCCAGCAAGCTTTTTTAGCCCTCCTCCGGTGATGAATCCAGTGGCCAAGTTCCTCCAACACCAACACCGGCTCTATTCCTCCTTCCACAAAGGCTAAGGTCCTCTTCCTCTATTTTCCTTTAAAGCTCCTGTACCGAACCCTCTGTAACATCCATAAATCTGACGCAAATTTTTTTAAAATTTGTAGGGGCAAGTCGCGACGGATTTTGATCGAGGCAGCGCGTCGTCAAGGTACAATGATATTATACGTATATTTCGCGTCCGTTAATTGGAGAAGTGTGCTAGTCATAATGATAGTGTAACACATTTTATGTTAGTGACGAAGGCGCGACAAATTAATGTGTGTTGAATAGGAGTAAATGAGAATTTCTATTTTGGGGTGCCAATAGCTGGTTTCAATTCCCCTCCCCCCTCACTTCATACGGTTATCAAACGTATAGCCTATCTTTTAAATCCCGCACACCCCCCATTTCTCACGGGAATAAGCCGAAAACCGCAGCAGCCCGACATTTCTCCTTTCCGCTCCGTCTCCCGCACGCAGCGCCGACGCCAGGCCGACGATCCCCTGCTGCCCTAGCCGACGGCTTGTCCCCCTTCGGAAACCATCTCCGACGTCTCCTCCCTCCTCTGCAGGCATCGGTGAGCCTTCCTCATCCTTCCTTAGCCGTGGGAGAACCGGGTCTAACCCTAACCGAA
Source organism: Platanthera guangdongensis (assembly GCA_039583875.1). Classification (NCBI taxonomy): domain Eukaryota; kingdom Viridiplantae; phylum Streptophyta; class Magnoliopsida; order Asparagales; family Orchidaceae; genus Platanthera; species Platanthera guangdongensis. The sequence continues at coordinate 17,230,998 of CM077156.1, forward strand.
GGAGTTTGGAATTTGTTCGTTTCCGGTGAGTAGATCTCTTCATTTTCTCGATTTCTGCTTGAATTTCCTTCGTTTTGGAAACTAGCTTAACCTAGGTTTTCATTTTTATTGCCATATTTTAGGTTTTGGTGTTCGTAGTTTACCACGGATTTTGTGTGGAACGCATTGGGAGCCTCAAACGCTATACTTAAAGGTAATATCTGAAGTTTAACGCATGGATTTTGTAACCCTAATTATATATAAATTTTTCCATGAGAATATCGTAGAGGGGAAAATTCTGAAATTAGGGATACGGTAAATTGCAGGACTTTGGCGGGGTCGGGGCAGCTTTTTGAAGGTCCCCAGCAATATGATTACTTTTGGAAGAGAAAATGTCGTCGCGCCGAGTATACGAGCGTCGCAGCACCTCGGTAAGGAAATCCTAATTTCTTTTAGTTAGACATATCAAGTAATTATATTTTATACGCATGAGTAGGTTTCGTACAAGCATCATAACCATGCATAGAAAAGGTGTGGCAATAGGAAAATAATTGTGGAAACGCGTATGATAACGCCTTGTTCCATAACCACGTTAGTAAAGTCGTGAACATTTAGTTAAGTACGAAACTTCACACGTGCACATAAGTTTGGAGATTGTCCAACCAAGGATGCGAAGGTCCCTTCAAGTCGACTACGAGAAAGTCAAGGGTCGCTCAGTAGTACACCAGAAAAGATATCTCATGCAGAGTAGCGTCAGACCAAAAAGGTCAGTAGCACACCAGTCTTTTCGTGTTTGGTAGAGGCGCACTACCTTCCTCATAGGGCATATGGTATCCTATGAGTTACAGTCTTGGGAGTTGACTCCCCTTTGAGACAGTTAGTAGATACGAGACCGTGTCCGCGTGGCACTAGAACAATTGAGTTTGTCAGATGGTCTCGGGTCGTCAGTTTCAGTTGCGCGTTAGGAGCTACTCTGTCTAGAGCCTTCCCAATAAACGTGTAGGCTAGAAGCCACCTAGAACTCAAGTACAGACTTGACGTGAGACAGTACACTAGTTAGTGAACGTCAGGACTTGTGTAAATGAACGGAAAGTCATGAATATAGAACTATAGTGTGTTCACCAGGAAGTATAGGAAAAGCATGCATAACATATAGCATAAAATGTTTTCAGTGCACGAGACTAGTTTTAAAGACATGCATGCATTCATATGTAAATCTGTTTTAGTGTCACTAAGGGGAATTGTTTTTCTTTACTCTGACCCTTCGTGGGCAATGTTTTTCAGGTGATCCAGGTGGGAAACTACGTCTAGGATGAGCGTCATGGTGGTGTCAGTTTGTAGTACTTTTACCATTCAGTTTACTCCATTTCAGCATGTACTTGTAGTTGTGGACAGTGTAACTCATTAATATTTTATATATCTTGTATCAGACTTATTATGATAGTTCAGATTTTCAGTTATTACAATTGCATTCTTGTTTATTGTCTCTATGAATCCAGACATCAGGTATGTGGTTAACCTTAGTTTACCTTTTTTTTAACTTCCGCTGTGAGTATTAAATCTGTTTAGTTTGGACTTTTATTACCTGCTGCTACTAGTTTTAATGTTGCTTACTAGTTTTCTTTATATCGCTGACCCGACCGGACGGCTGATTTCTGTAATACTGGGAATGGGTGTTACAAATTGGTATCAGAGGGAGGTTTAGGATCCCTGAACCCTAGAAGGTTTTCACAGAGCCATAGGATTGTGTAAAAGTAAACTCTTGTTAGTAGAGTATTTTAAGTTGCGTTCAAGCCTTAGTTTCGCAAGAGTACGAAATAAAGTTACGAGGCCAGATTTTGCAGATGCTTGATAAATAATCAAATTTCTTTTATATGTTCTATCAGGCAACTCGAGTAAGTGAACCGGGTGAATCTTCACGTCAGGACTCTGTTCCTAACGCGACTATGGGAGATGCTGTCGTGCCGCAGGTACCACCAGTTCCAGCAGCTACAGAGGGTACTGACATAACGTCTCAGATTGCCAAGGCGGTTACTGTTGCCTTGATGGAGTTTCAGAGAGGATTGGCTGCAGGGTTTCCAGTTCCAGTATAAGTACCAGCCCCTGCACCAGCTCCTGCCCCAGCACCTGTGGAGATGACCCTGGAGCGTTACTTGAGGAACTTTAGAGAACTTCAGCCTTCAAACTACAGTGGGGACGAGACCCCGATGGACACAGATGATTGGGTGGCAAACACCAGAGACCTGCTGGATGTTTTGGAGTGCCCAGAGAACAAGAAGGTTCCTCTGGCAGTTTTCCTCCTCCGAGGTGAGGCAAAGGTCTGGTGGGACAAGTACCGGGCAGATGACCCCGCAGGTATATGGTTATGAAATTTCTTTTATCTTTTGGAAGTGATACGTTCTTTTTAAATAATATGACCACGTTTTTGGCCAGTTCGTACGCCAGACATGTTTACGTGGGGCGAATTTTCTAGAGCCCTTCCGAGTTGGTTCGTGCCTCCTTCCGCACGACGAGGTCTACAGGAGAGATATCTTAGGCTTTTCCAGGGGGACAGGACTATTGCTGAGTACGAGCGAGAGCTTACCCTCTGGCTCGATATGCGGGCGTGATGCAGGGAGACCAGACTGAGAAGTGCAGCAGTTTTGTGGATGGTTTACGTGACTCGTTGAGACAGCCGCTGATGACTATGGTCAATGCTGATTACAGGAGCTTAGTGGATACGGCTCGCGGGCTGGAGGCTGACCAGCAGAAGGTTCAAAAGCGAAGTAATTTCCGTGCAAAGCGATCTCAGGATTCGCATCAGTCGCAGCAGAGCAGGAATGATCAGGGGAAGAACTGGAACAAGAAGCAGAAGCCTGATGCGAGGAAGTATGGTCAATCTGGTGACAGGAGCAGGGACTACCCCCTTTGTCCCAAGTGTCAGCGTCGTCATCCAGGAGAGTGTTTGGCCAGCGCGGGCGTGTGTTACAAGTGTCGTCAACCTGGACACATAGCTCGTTTCTGTCAGAAAGGTGGCTCGAATCAGGTAATCAACCTTGTTGTATTTTGTACATTTATAAATTTTCGGTAGATGACAAATGTATTTTGTTCCTGCAGTCGAAGTATGAGTTTGGTGGCCCTAGCAAAGCAGACAAGGGCAAAGCGTTGATGATTATTGATGGAAGACCACAGCAGGGTCGAGATTTGGTGCAGCCCAGAGCTTATGGGCTTGGTCAGCAGGAGGCTAAGGAGCAGGAGGATGTAGTGACAGGTAAGTGTTTACTTTGCCTGATAAGTTTATTTAATCCTCTGTAGTGACACTCTTTTTATTTTTGAAAATCATTCATGTAGGCATCCTTATGATTCGTAATTTACCCTCTAAGATTCTGTTTGATACGGGTGTCTCGCACTCGTTTATCGCAGAATCTCTAGTGCGTAAGTTGAATTTAGAAGTCTTCTCAGAGACTGTAGCGCTGGATGTTATGATGCCGAATGGATCCCTTCTGCAGACCAGAGATAGGTGCAGGGTACCGGTGCAGTTTGGTGACACCGAGATTGTTGTGGAAGCTTTGCAGCTACCTATTGCAGGATTCGATCTGATTTTTGGAATGGACTGGCTTTCGGCAGTCAACGCAAGGATTGACTGTAGGGCGAAGCAGATACAGTTTGATGGCCCCAATCAGACTTCATTTTCTTTTCAGGGCTTGAAGGGAGTAGTGAAGATGATCATATCTGCAGTACAAGCGAGAAGGTCCATCAGTAAGGGTTGTGAAACCTTCGTAGTACTGATGAAAGCAGAGACTAAGGCTGACTTGTCAGAGGTACCAGTGGTGCAGGAGTTCCCCGATGTTTTCCCGGAAGAGCTCCCTGGTGCCCCTCCAGATAGAGAGATTGAGTTCCCGATAGACTTGCAGCCTGGGGCTACACCGGTAGCCAAATCTCCCTATCGGATTGCTCCAAGGGAACTAGCAGAGTTGAAGAGTCAGTTGCAGGAGTTGCTTGATTTGGGTTTTATACGCCCAGTACTTCACCATGGAGTGCTCCAGTGTTTTTTGTAAAGAAGAAGGATGGTAGTCTGAGACTGTGCATAGACTACCGTGAGTTGAACAAGCTGACAGTAAAGAATAAATACCCGATTCCCAGGATTGATGATTTGTTTGACCAGTTGGTGGGATCGAACACTTTCTCCAAGTTAGATCTGAGGTCAGGCTATCACCAGTTAAAGATTCGTGACTTGGATATTCAGAAGACGGTTTTCAGCACCAGATATGGACACTTTGAGTTCGTGGTCATGCCGTTCGGGCTGACCAATGCCCCTTCAGTATTTATGGACCTGATGAACAGGGTATTTCGGGAGTACGTGGATCGTTTTGTCATCATCTTTATCGATGATATCTTGGTGTTCTCTAAGAGTGCAGAAGATCATGCAGCACACCTCAGGATTGTTTTGAGCACACTCAGGAAGAATCAGTTGTTTGCCAAGTTTTCAAAGTGTGAGTTTTGACTTTCAGAGATTGCATTCTTAGGCCACATCATCAGTCAGAAAGGGGTTAGTGTTGATCCGAAGAAGATAGAGGCCATTAAGGGTTGGCCAAGGCCGGCGACAGTTTCAGAGGTTCGCAGCTTTTTGGGTCATGCTGGCTACTACAGGAGATTCATCAGAGATTTTTCAAAGATAGCCTTACCACTGACTTCTCTCACTAGGAAGGGTAAGGGTTTGGATTGGACGGTGGAGTGTGAGTTGGCGTTTGAGGACTTGAAGGGCAGGTTGATGACCGCACCGATTTTGAGTTTACCTTCAGGGCCTGACGGGTTTCAGATCTACAGCGATGCATCAGGTCAGGGTTTGGGATGTGTTCTCATGCAGCATGGAAAGGTCGTAGCCTATGCCTCGAGACAATTAAAGGTTCATGAGAGGAACTATCCAGTGCATGACTTGGAGCTTGCAGCAGTCATACATGCCCTAAAGACTTCGAGCCACTATCTCTATGGAGTGCGTTGTGAGATCTTCACTGATCATAAGAGCCTCAAGTATATCTTTGATCAGCGAGAGCTCAATTTGAGGCAGCGCAGATGGTTAGAGTTTCTATCAGACTACGACGTAGACATTCAGTATCATCCAGGAAAGGCGAACGTTGTAGCTGATGCCCTTAGCCGTAGAGGTTCATGTTTCTTTCTCCTCACTCAGCAGGAGGAGTTAGTGCGAGAGCTGGAGAGACTGGACATTACTGTTGTGGCACGCGGTAGTTTTGGTTATGCAAGGTTGAGTTGGATGGAGATTACCTGCGATATCAAAGATAGAATCAGGACAGCTCTACTGTTGGATCCAAAGATGACAGAGATTTGGAGCTCAGTGCAGACAGGTCAGAAGGAGGGAGTCACTATTCAGGATGATTTATTGTTGTTTGATGGCAGGGTGTGTATCCCCGATGTTAGTCACCTTCGCGAGGATATTTTATTTGAGGCACACAATTCCAGATATTCTATACATCCGGGTAGCACGAAGATGTATGCAGATCTCAAAAAGTTAGTCTGGTGGCCAGGCTTGAAGAGTGATGTTGCAGTTTATATAGGGAAGTGCGAGACGTGCAAGTTGGTTAAGGCCGAGTGCCAAAGGCCTGGAGGCAAGTTGCAGTCACTTCCCATTCCTGAGTGGACATTCGAAGATATATTCATGGATTTCATTCATGGTCTGCCGAGATCACAGAGTGGGAATGACTCCTTATGGGTTATAGTTGATCGGCTTTCTAAGGTCGCTCATTTTATTCCTCTTAAAAGACAGATCAGGGTCCCAGATTAGCTCAGTTATATGTGGACGAGATAGTTCGACTTCACGGTGTTCCCAAGACTATAGTTTCAGACCGAGATGGCAGGTTTACCTCCAGGGAGTGGCGTTACGTACAGGAGCGGTTGGGTACCAGGTTACATTTCAGCACCGCTTTCCATCCCCAGACAGATGGACAGACTGAGCGCACAAATAGGACTTTGGAGGATCTGTTGCGGATGTGCATTTTGGACTTTGGAGGAAAGTGGGAGAAATATGTTACACTAGTGGAGTTCTCCTACAACAACAGTTTTCAGACGAGTATTGGGATGACACCGTTCGAGGCCCTCTATGGCAGACGTTGTCGGACACCGTTATGTTGTGCTGAAAGTGAAGAGAGATCCACAATCAGGGAGTCATGGATTGATAAGACCACTGATAGGATCAAGCTTATTCAGGAGTGTATGAAGACAGCTCAGGATCGCCAGGCCAAGTATCATGATCAGAAGCACAGGTCAGTAGAGTTCAGTGTTGGAGACTATGTTTATCTGAAGGTCAGACCAGTCAGAGGAGTCTCTAGAATAAAGCGGATGAAAAAGCTGAGCCCCAGATTCGTTGGTCCTTTTGAGGTACAGGAAAGAGTTGGTGAGGTTGCCTACAGGTTGGCCTTACCTAAGGAAATGAGTGGTGTACATGATGTAGTCCACGTCTCCTATCTGAGGAGAGCAGTCAGAGATCCTAATCAGATCATCAGTACCGAGGAAGCACCAATTGAGACAGATCTTAGTATTGGGGTTAGACCAGTCAGAATAGTGGATTCAAGGATACAGAAGCTCAGAAATAGAGGGATTCGCATGGTCAAAGTCCTTTGGATGAACTGTGGCAGGCCAGAGTATAATTGGGAGCGAGAGGATGAACTTAAGAGCAATGCAGACTATTCTTTTCTCTTCGATTCAGGTATGGTTACAATTTTCGAGGACGAAATTTTTTGTTAGGAGGGGAGATTTGTAACATCCATAAATCTGACGCGAAATTTTTTAAAATTTGTAGGTGCAAGTCGCGACGGATTTTGATCGAGGCAGCGCGTCGTCAAGGTACAATGATATTATACGTATATTTCGCGTCCGTTAATTGGAGAAGTGTGCTAGTCATAATGATAGTGTAACACATTTTATGTTAGTGACGAAGGCGCGACAAATTAATGTGTGTTGAATAGGAGTAAATGAGAATTTCTATTTTGGGGTGCCAATAGCTGGTTTCAATTCCCCACCTCACTTCATACGGTTATCAAACGTATAGCCTATCTTTTAAATCCCGCACACCCCCCATTTCTCACGGGAATAAGCCGAAAACCGCAGCAGCCCGACATTTCTCCTTTCCGCTCCGTCTCCCGCACGCAGCGCCGACGCCAGGCCGACGATCCCCTGTTGCCCTAGCCGACGGCTTGTCCCCCTTCGGAAACCATCTCCGACGTCTCCTCCCTCCTCTGCAGGCATCGGTGAGCCTTCCTCATCCTTCCTTAGCCGTGGGAGAACCGGGTCTAACCCTAACCGAAGGAGTTTGGAATTTGTTCGTTTCCGGTGAGTAGATCTCTTCCTTTTCTCGATTTTTGCTTGGATTTCCTTCGTTTTGGAAACTAGCTTAACCTAGATTTTCATTTTTATTGCCCTATTTTAGGTTTTGGTGTTCGTAGTTTACCACGGATTTTGTGTGTAACGCATTGGGAGCCTCAAACGCTATACTTAAAGGTAATATCTGAAGTTTAACGCATGAATTTTGTAACCCTAATTATATATAAATTTTTCCATGGGAATATCGTAGAGGGGAAAATTCTGAAATTAGGGATACGGTAAATTGCAGGACTTTGGCGGGGTCGGGGCAGCTTTTTGAAGGTCCCCAGCAATAGGATTACTTTTGGAAGAGAAAATGTCGCCGCGCCGAGTATACGAGCGTCGCAGCACCTCGGTAAGGAAATCCTAATTTCTTTTAGTTAGACATATCAAGTAATTATATTTTATACGCATGAGTAGTTTCGTACAAGCATCATAACCATGCATAGAAAAGGTGTGACAATAGGAAAATAATTGTGGAAACGCGTATGATAACGCCTTGTTCCATAACCACGTTAGTAAAGTCGTGAACAGTTAGTTAAGTACGAAACTTCACACGTGCACATAAGTTTGGAGATTGTCCAACCAAGGATGCGAAGGTCCCTTCAAGTCGACTACGAGAAAGTCAAGGGTCGCACAGTACTACACCAGAAAAGATATCACATGCAGAGTAGCGTCAGATCAAAAAGGTCAGTAGCACACCAATCTTTTTGTGCTTGGTAGAGGCGCACTACCTTCCTCATAGGGCATATGGTATCCTATGAGTTACATTCTTGGGAGTTGACTCCCCTTTGAGACAGTTAGTAGATTCGAGACCGTGTCCGCGTGACACTAGAACAATTGAGTTCGTCAGATGGTCTCGGGTCGTCAGTTTTAGTTGCGCGTTAGGAGCTACTCTGCCTAGAGCCTTCCCAATAAACGTGTAGGCTAGAAGCCACCTAGAACTCAAGTACAGACTTGACGTGAGACAGTACACTAGTTAGTGAACGTCAGGACTTGGGTAAATGAACGGAAAGTCATGAATATAGAACTATAGTGTGTTCACCAGGAAGTATAGGAAAAGCATGCATAACATATAGCATAAAATGTTTTCAATGCACGAGACTAGTTTTAAAGACATGCATGCATTCATATGTAAATCTGTTTTAGTGTCACTAAGGGGAATTGTTTTTCTTTACTCTGACCCTTCATGGGCAATGTTTTTCAGGTGATCCAGGTGGGAAACTACGTCTAGGATGAGCGTCATGTTGGTGTCAGTTTGTAGTACTTTTACAATTCAGTTTACTCTATTTCAGCATGTAATTGTAGTTGTGGACAGTGTAACTCATTAATATTTTTTATATCTTGTATCAGACTTATTATGATAGTTCAGATTTTCAGTTATTACAATTGCATTCTTGTTTAGTGGCTTTGTGAATCCAGACATCAGTTATGTGGTTAACCTTAGTTTACCTTTTTTTAACTTCCGCTGTGAGTATTAAATCTGTTTAGTTTAGACTTTTATTACCTGCTGCTACTAGTTTTAATACTGCTTCCTAGTTTTCTTTATATCGTTGACCCGGCCGGACGGCTGATTTCTGTAATACTGGGAAGGGGTGTTACACCCTCCCACCTATAGTCGTACTCGGTTGCATGCTTGTGGACGTGAGTGAGGTATATTTCCAAATCAGAACAGCTCAATTCTGATTAGTCATTTTTTATGCTTAAATATTTATTTCATCGTTTAAAATTCAGAGCATTGCTTACCTTAATTGAGATGGAACTTCTTTGTCGTCAATTTTCATATCCGCACATGCTCTTTTCCTCACGTTTATACTTGTGGAAGATTTATTTCAAGTCATTGATTTCGCTTGAGTGTTAGGCTTATATGCAGTTTTATGAAATTTAGATCAGTTGCCTCTTACCCAGCGCTCGAGAAATTCACACTAGTGCTACGAGTTTTAAAAGAAAATTTCAAATTTATTTATTTAAATTTAAATTCATCTCGAGGAATTTGGTTTACATCACATCGTCCTCCATCCTTGAGCCTACGGTCTCAGTTACCAAGCATCAGAGTTAGTCGCTGCCAATTGCTGATTTCGACATCATCTCTGGGCAAGTAACGACCTATCGACAATATCACCATTGTTCACATCAGCAGTAAGTGTGACATTTCGCATGTTCATATTTCCTTCTTCGATATTGAGAACAAGCTAGAATTGGAGGGTGGAATTTTATGTGGCGTATTATATTAGTCTTTTATCGAGAGTAATTATATATTTTATTACGAGTCGTTGAGTTATGAGTCGTTAATGTCATTTAGTAATTTTGGTTAATTTTATACAAGGCTAGGTGATGCGGAGCAGAGACGAGGACCTGCAGTGGAGGACAAGTTTTGGGCCCGTGCGGGGCTGATTTGGCGACTTTTCATATATGACGTGTCCGGATCAACGATCAGACTCCACAGATGTGTTCGGATTCGCGTCGCGAATTGATTTGATATATTGTTTCACTATTTTGCATTTTGTTTTGATGTATCTAGGAGGCCCCACCTCCGGCCAGTCATAGCGGCCGATGGTGGGATCCCCTAAGTCTCTTATTATTATAAATAGATGAGTAGGGGCTGGTTTTGAAGGCATTGCGGAATTTGGAGAAGCAAATTCTCGGATTCCCGTGATCCCTCCAGGGTGCCGACTCCGTGGAACCCTAGGCGACGACTCCTAAGTGCGTATCTCCCTCCCCAAGGTTTGCCCTAACCCTAGGCCCCTTCTTCCCCCTCCCAAGCCCCCTCTCTCAGCCTCCATAGCCCAAATCCAGTCACCGCTTTTAATCCCTATTAGTTTCTCATTTCACAATCCATTAATGAAATTCACTATTCATCTCATATAGTATTTTCCCCCTATCTGTCCACTGCCGTCCTGATGCTCCAGACTCCCTCTTGTCCGTCTCCCTCAGCCACTCCTATCCCCAGGCAGACCTCCCCTCTACCCCCTAAAGCAACGCCACCTCCCCCTTTCTCATCTACAGCCACCACCCATTTTAAACCCCCTCGACCTCCTTGCCGCCGGCCACCCCTTACGTGGAACCACCACCCTACGCCCTCCTCCTAGATCAGCCCCGATTTGGAGTTTTCAGCCCAGACCCAATCTCATATTGTCAAATCTACCCTCCCCCGCCCGGATCTCTACCTACGTGGTCGGATCTATCCATTTTCGGTCTGATTCCACCACCCATCGCCAAGGACAGCCACCTCCATCATTTCCACGCCGTCGGTTCCACATTTGATCGCCGTCCCAAGCATACGGTTCCGAATTCTTCGGTTTCTTGGTCAGTCCGCTACTTGGTGAGTCCTTGTTGTATCAGATAATTATTTTCAACATATTTATATTGGATTGAATTTTGTATTGGCTTTGGATCTTGTATGGTAGTTACTTGTTATATTATTATTGTGATTTGCAATGTTTATTCGCCGCGCACTCTTGCTTTGGTCATCCACGCGGAGGAAAGCCTAAATCTTGCTTTTAATGAAATAAATTATTCTGTCTTGCTTTGAATTGCTTGCGTGGGATGATTTTATTTATTATCTATTTTGTGATCTAACCGTCGGACTTTTGCATAACATGTACGGGTTAGGTCGTCGATTTTTTGCCGTTATAGATTCGTCCTGCATCACTAAGTGTTGAAATGTTCAATTGCTTGCATTATCATTTACAATGAGTCTCACTCTAATATATATGAATATACGAGTGAGATTAATAAGAAAAACTAACAAAATATCAACTAAGACAACACCCCCGTCAAGTTGGGCATGTAATGTCATGCCCAACTTGATAATGATTCTTCAAAAGACACTCATACTCAATCCTTCTGTGAGGATGTATGTCATTTGTTGTTCAGACGGAACGAACGGAGTGCATATGATTCCCCTCACTATGTTTTTTTTTAATGAAGTGTTTGTCAATCTCAATTTGTTTGATGCAATCGTGCTGAAAGGGGTTATAAGAAATGTTAATGATCGCTTTATTATCCCAATACAGTATGATAGGCTCAATTTTCTCAAAGTCAAGATCTCTCATAATAGTTTGAATCCATAGTCCTTCACATATTCCATGTGTCATGACTCTGAATTCAGTTTCAGTACTAGATATAGCCACCACATGTTTTTGCTTCTCCATGTAACCAAACTCCCACCAACCAAAGTGCAATAGCCCGAGGTGGACTATCAATCATCAACCGATCCAACACAATTTACGTTTGTGTAGACTTCAATATTTTAGCTCATCATTCGGTGAGAATAGGATATCGCTCCCAGGAGAGGACTTGAGGTGATCTGAAAACATGATGGGCAGTATCAAGATGGTGAGTCTTTGTTGAGTGCATGTACTGACTAACTACTCCAACTGCATACGAGATATTTGGGCATGTATGTGACAAATAAATCAGCTTCCCCACGAATCTCTAAGAATCAAAAATGTCCTCAACAGGTTTCTCTGTCATCCCTCCCTAACCGAGATAGCGCGTCGGCAGGTCTACACCCACTCATTCCTGATATTTCAAGTAAATCAAGAATAAAGTTCCTCTGCGAGATTAAAATCTGATGTTTGTACCTGAAAATACTTGAGAATGTACTTTCTCAAGTAAATCAGCATCCCCACTAATCTCAAGTAAATCAAGAATATACTTCCTCTGCCTAGAAATACCTGGGGTTCCATAATTCTTTTACCTCAAATTCCCTAGCCAGCCTTTCTTTTAGAGTTTGAACCTCTTCCAAATCATCTCCTATTATGACAATGTCATCCACATAAACTATAAGGGCTGTCAATTTTTTCCTCGTGTTTGATAAATAGAATATGATCTGCATTATTATGAGTATATTCAAAAGTCCTTATGGCCTTCTGAAATCTCCAAAACCAAGCTCTAAAAGGCCATATAAAGCCTTTTTTTGTTTGCAAACCTTCTCTTCACATTCTTCAAGGGCAAATACAAGAGGTGGGGACATATACACTTCCTCTTCTAATTCCTCACAGCGAAACACACTCTCCACATCTAGTTGACTGAGGTTCCATCCCTTGCAGGAAGCACATGATAGCAGAACTCTTATGGAGTTCATATTTGCTACAGGAGAAAACGACTCCTGATAATCAATCCCAGCAGTCTGTATGTATCCTCTAGAAACCAGTTTTGCTCTGTATCTTTCGACAATTCCATGGGTGTTTTGCTTAACAGCAAACACCCCTTTACATCCAACAATTATCATCCCCTAAAAAAGATGCACAAGATCCCATGTGCAATTTTTTTAAGAGCATGCATTTCTTCGAGCATGTCTTCTTGCCATTTGCAATGACAAAGAGCTTCTCTCCACGATGATGGGATAAAAATAGAGCAATGTTATAAGCACACCAATTTATGCTATTGACAGCCAAATTTTATTGACACACCAAATTATTTTATTTTCACACCAACACGTTATTGGCACACCAGATTTTAAAATTGTTTTTGACAAAAAATGGATATGATTCTGCTCTCCTTTCTATACGCTATTTTCACCAAAATTACTATTGATTAATAACATAAAATCGTTAATAGTTTGCATAGTTCAAAACGGGAAGACTTCAATCTCTGCAATGGGAGGAGATATTCTGTTTCTTACACAATTTGAGAGCATTTTAGGACTTAGAAGTTAGAACCACCATTTTTTAAGCAGATAAGACGCTTAACTACACACAAACTGGTGATTATAGCGGTATACTACTATTAATTTTCTCCATGTCAACGAATAGAGCTCACCTGAGATAGAGGAGATGAGCCGCTGTCGTCGGAAACCGACATCTCGAACGCCGCCTACTCAAGAACCCGCCGGAAAACAAAACCACCGCCTAAACAATTTGGAGAAAATAAAAAACAACACCGTCAAATACGAGCCCGGCAAGTAAACGAGATTAGCACGTGAATATCGCTAGCGAGAACCTGGATCAAACTCTGAAGAAAATCGCGGGGTCGCGAAGACAAGATTGGAGACGGAGCTTTGAAGATGCTCGGCAATTCAGGAGAGGAGGAGAGTTAGAGCCGAGAGATGCGATCGACGCCGGCGCTGAAAATCGAGTGGGAGTTTACGAGGATCTAGCAGAGGATGCGATCAACGTCGTGCATGGAGGAGAGGAAGATCGGAGATTTTCGAAGGTCGGGCTCAACGTCGTTAGGTGGAAGCGGAAGAGAGAAACGAACCGGTGTGCGGTTAACGGAGTTGAGTTAGAATTTTTTGTATTTTTTTAAGTTAGAATTGGTGTGACAATAGCGTAAATTGGTGTGCTTATAACATCGCTCTAAAAATAGAGTACAAAGAGAAAACAAAAGATCTATGTGAAGCGGTGAGAGAAGCATAAAAAAAACATAGATAATGGGTGTTGGGTAAAAATACCTTCTTATTGTGCAGTAGATACTGAAGACGGATCCTGAGAGAGTCATGCGTGTTTGTACCCCTTTTCCTTCGAGAGTACACATGCAAAGGAGGAGCATGAGACTTCTTCTGGCTGCTAGGGTCAATAGGGGCAAGCGTGGTAGCAACATGGGTGGTAGCTAGAAGAGGATGGTATAGAGGAGGAAAGGGCAAAGGTGCATGTGAGAACTCCTCTAAAAGAGATGAAGAGTTCACTTCCAACACAGGAGAGGACTCCCCCTGAAGTGAGGTCATATAGAAGCTCTCAAATTCACGAAAGGTAACATTTATGATCACAAACATCCTCTTGGTTATAGGGTCAAAGAATTTGTAACCATTTTGAGTTGGGAAATATCTGAGGGCGGGGAATATCTGAGGGTGCGGAGTCAAGTTTAGTTTTTTGACATATTTGAATGAAGCGCATACATCCAAAGACTTGAGGATGGAAGTTAGTGGCGGGAACCAGAAGAGTGGGGAGTAGGGGTGACCATAAAAACCGGGCCTGGCCCGGTAAAAGCCCGGCTAGGCCCGGGCCAGGGCTAAGCCCGCCCCGGGCCCAAGCCGGGCCATGGGGCCTAACAAGGCCCCATATATAGGCATTTGCCCGGCCCGGTGCCCGGCCTGGGTCGGGCCGGGCAAAGCCCAGTTTCCTAGGCTCGGGCTAAGCCCGGTGTCGGGCCGGGCAAAGACTGGTTTCTAGGCCCGGGCTAATCCCGGGCCGAGCCGGCCGGGCCGGGCCCGACCCCTTTACCAACGACTCTTACGTTGTATATTTATATATAATATTAATATATTATATATATTATATTTATATTTATTTATATATATTTATTAAATAAATATTATTATTTAATATTTATTTAATAATTATTTAATAAATATTAATAAAATAATTTTTTAAAAAATTTTCTTATAATCTATAAATTCCCCCCCCCCCCACTCCCCCCACTCTTAAATTTCTCAATCCCACATTCCCACCTCTCCTAAGTCCCACATTCCCCCCCCCCCCCACCCACTATTTTTTTACGTCGAATATGTCATCGACGATGGCATCATCATCATCATCAGTCGCTCACGAAGTGGGGGAGCACAAGCATATGGCACCAGTTTGGGAATATTTCGACAAAGTGAAAGTCGGCTCCGAGCATAAGGCGAAGTGCAAGCAATGCTCGAAATTACTTACTCTCAGTGGCAACTCGACACTCGCAAGACACATTAAATCTTGCACTGCCAAACAAGCTCCTCCCGAGTCCAGTCATGAGCAATTATCTGCATCTGGACAAATATGGACGTACGATCAAGGTCGGCAGCGGGAGCTGCAGGTGAAAAACGTCATCAGACGCGGGTTGTCGTTCATCCACTACGATGACGAACAAGAAACCGAGTACATCCACCAAGCGCTACAACACAAATATCATCAATTAAGTCGATCTTCCATTAGACGCGACACACTTAAATATTATTTAGAAGCTAAAAAATCTTGAATTAATTATTTTGAAAATTTTGAGGGTCGAGTGAGTTTAACGAGCGACGTTTGGACAAGTAGTATCAAATTAGGATTATCATATATTTTCATCACTTGTCATTGGGTTGATCCCGTTTCCTGAGATCTAAATAAGCGTATAATATGTTTTGAAGGTTTCGAAGTCCCGCACACCGGTGTCGCGATTTATCAAATTATTTTAAAATGTTTGCGAGAATTTAAAATAAAAGATAAAACTATTAGTATTTCTTTCGACAACATCACAAATAATACCACCGCAATTGAGTGGTTAAACATGATTTAAAACCTATGTTAAACGGTGTTTTTTTTCATACTCGTTGCGTCTGTCACGTTTTAAATTTGGTCGTACAAGATAGTTTAACATATACGGAACCATACATTAATAAAATACGTTTAATGTTACAATTTATTTATAGTTCTAAACAACGATGACAAGATTTTAAAAAATTCGTAAACGCTCAAGATCAAAATTTTTTGAAATCTTTATTTGACATGTCAATTAGATGGAACTCGACCTTTACAATGTTAAAACGAGTGATTCGTCAAAAAACACTACTAATGCAATATTATACTATGTTAGATAAACATGAATTAACTGAGTTTGATTTGGCTGTTTCAGAAAATTATATGGATTTATTAGAAGTTTTTTATACGGCGACAAATTCTCTATCTGCGGTATATTATCCTACTAGCCCGCTAGTTATTGAAAATATTGTTAATATTTCACAAAAATTAAATTATTTTAAGCATCACGCCGGATGGAGTTGTTTAATAGAAATAATGGAAAACAAAATTTTAAAATATTATAAAGAAATTCCGGTCATGTTTTCATGCGCCGCCGCTTTGAATGCTCTTTTCGGCGTAGACGGTGTAGAAAATTTTATAGAAGAAATAAATAATAATTTATGCGTAAATCTCAGTGATTCGGATTTGGATAATCTAAATATTTAAAATTTTAACACTATTTTTAATGAATGTTATAATTATTATGATAATTGATACGGATCGCGACCCGAGAGGATGTGTCGCAACCAAAAACGGGCGATAGTTATAAAAATAAAATGTTATAGTTAGCTTCAAAAAAAACGCGCACCGCATATAGTAGTTTAAATGAATTAGGCTTGTATACAAAAACCCAATTTTGTGATTTTATGAGTACAGACGAACTAGAAAATTTCGATATTTTAAAATGGTGGAAAGGTAAAGTAAATACCTATCCTATTATGGCATATATGGCCCGAGATTTACTGACGATCCAAGCTAGCACGGTAGCTTCGGAGTCTGCTTTTTCTATTAGTTGCAGGGTGTTGAACGAGCGAAAAAGTCGCCTAAGCGAAGAATCGCTCGAAATCTGTATATGCTACAAGGACCACTTGGATGCGATCAAGAGTAATCAGCATATTTCATCGATCGAGGATAGCTCGTCGGACATGGAAGACGAGATGGACGCGATCAACTTAAATTAAAACTTAAAGATGGCGAGGCGAATTTTTGAATATTTGAAATATTTTAAACATGTCGGACATGTAATTTTATTGTATTTGTAATTTTGGATTTTTCGATCACAAGTATTTTTTTCAGTGTATTCATAATTTTGTATACTTCCGTAACCCCGTTCAACATTAATAAAATTATTATTTTTTCTTCCAAAATATGAAATTACTCGTATTTTTTTCATATTCATAAATTATTCAGTGTATTTATAAATTATATTTAATTTTTTTTATAAAAAAAATTTTTAAATAAAACCGGGCCCGGGCTGGGGGCCTTAACAGGCCCCCTCCCGGAGCCAGGTGCCCGGCCCGGCCTGGCTATAATCAGGGCCCAGGCCCGGTTCGGGAAAGCCCGGGCCTGGGAGGCCCGGTTTAGGCCCGGGTCTGGGGGGCTTTATGAACACGCCTAGTGTGGAGTGACATTTAATATCCGAGAACCTATGTGGGCATCTGGTTGATGAGATAAGCAGATGTGAGAACAACACCCCCTAAATAGTATTTTCGAATGTGCATCTGAAGTAAGAGACATCGGGAAACCTCTAGAGATGTGACTTGCATTTTGCTATATTATTTTGGGTGGATGAGTAGACATAAGATGTTTGGTGGTGGATAATACCAAGGTCCGTGAGATATTTGTCAAACTGTGAATCAATATACTCATGACCATTATCAGTACAAAGAATTTTAATTGTGGTATTGAATTGAGTGACTATAACTTTCTGAAACCGTTGAAATAACAAAACCATTTCATTTTTAACTTTCATTTAGTATATCTAAGCAGTATGGGAAATGCAATTAATGAAATTAACAAACCAAAAACACTCAGAAATTGAAGCAACAGAGCAAGACCCCCAAACATAACTATGAATAACAACAAAAGGTGTAAAGCTAGGAGAAGAAACATGATTAAAAGAAATATGACAATGTTTGCCACATACATCGCTGTGAAACTTCTCCAATAACAAATAAGACATAGTAGGGAATAAAATTTTCATAGAATGGATGGAAAGATGTCCTAGAAGGTAGTGTCGGGAATCCAAAACAGAAGATTGATCGGCATGAAGAGCATGTGATAGTGAAGCAGGGCCTGAAGAATCAAACACAGAGTCATTGCACAACCTACCAAAGTCAACACCTTCCCCATCTTCAGGTCCTGAAACACGCAAGAGGTAAGAAAACAAATCACAGAACAATTCATAAAATTAGTTGAATAACTAATTAAGAGAAGGTTATGAGCTAACTTAGGGACATGAAAAACAAGAGAAAGAGTGAGAGAGGAGAAAACAACAAGTCCTGATGCAGTCCATGTAAAAATTCAAAGACCCTGTTGTGTTTTCTCTGACTAGAACAAGAGCTTCATCCTCCTGAGACACAAGAGTGCGAGAGTCAAAATGATCATATTCCTGATAAAATTGAGTGAACTCCAAATAGTAGACCGAAGGAGGACGAATGTTGTTGTTGGAAGTTTGGACTGCATTCCCTCGGCACGAGTAAGTGGCCTCATCTCACTTCCAAATATTTGCTGTGGTATCCAAGAACAAATAATTTTGGGCAATAGATTCCACCATGAAGTTCGTAAGCCAGGACATAACCAAAAAGTTATCAGACTCCCATTGCAACTAATTTGGGAAGTCAGTGCAGGCTCCGGTGTAGTACCCCGAACATAACCAAACAGTTGAATGCTCTTCAGAGCAAGAATAATAGATCGGGCCCATGGAGATAATTAAAGCCATCCAAGTATATAGTAGTAATTTATGGTATATTGTGATCATGAATTGACCTAATAGGCACACAGAAAATCAAGGAAATATAAGAAGTTCTGACTCTAGAAGAGATAATAGGAGATTTTTTGTTACCCGACATGATGATCCAAGAGAAGAAATCAAGGAGTCAAAGGAAAGAAAAATCAAGAAACCACTAGAATTTGCTCATAAATAAAGGGAGAACTAAGATCAACGAAGAATCTACCCCGCAAAAAGAATATATTACGACACCGAAAATAGGTCTAGAACTTCATCTCGTACTTCTGTAGAAGAATCGACAACCAGCCGACCGAAGGAGCGCGGGACGCGTGCGAGAAGCGGTGATGCCTGTGGGAGTCGACGCTTGCGGGAGTCAAGCGAGAGAACTGGCGCGGAGGCGGAGGCGAGTCGATGCGAGCGGCGGAGTCGAATTGACAAACGCGTGCGAATGTTGTACAGTAGAGACAAACGGGTGCGGGAGAGGGAGATGAGTGTCTCTCCCTAAGGAGGCTCCGATACAATGCTGAAATGTTCAATTGCTTGCATTATCATTTATAATGAATCTCACACTAATATATACGAATGAGGGGCAATGAGGATAAATATAAAAAATACAAGTAATAACAAAATATTAACTAATGCATGCAAACGCTAAGTGTTCGGACTTATTATGAGTGTACAATTTTGTAATTTTATATAAGGACCCTTTGGGTCATGAATGAAAGAAAGCAAGAAGAATTTCAGTTTAGTTTATGCACTTCTCTTAAGTTCTCATAGTTTAAGTTAAGGATTTGGAGCTCCCATCAAGCCCACGTCTTCAGTAGCCATAGCAAGTCTCTGTTTATCTTCGTCGACTTCATCTCTGCATTCCGACATCGACGAAGGAGTCAAGGTGCACTCCTCTCTAGGAGTTGAAGCCCCCAACTCCACAGGCTCTTCAGCACAGACTTCGAATCACATCAAGAGGTTGGTAACATAAAACTCAAATTCATTCAATTTCAAGATTCCCTAACAAGAGGTCACGGGTCGTATTTTTATAAATTATAATTAAACTCCGACTTTGGAGCAAATCATATTAAGATAAAAGATAAAGAAAAAAGAGTAAATGTACTCAATGGACTATGATTATTCAAATGTGGATAGATCAATCTTAATTAATTGGAGAAATCTCAAAATAGACTCCAGGCAATCCGAACTCAAGCTAGTTGTGGTGAACGCATTGGAATGATCTACATCAGACTCACTAACTTCAGCAAAACACCTCGAGTTAATAGTTGTGTGCAGAAGCTTCTCTTTTTGTTTTAATCTCCTTCTGAATATCCCTCTTGGTAAATGGTAATCCATTTTTTTGACTTCAGTATCTCTTATGAATATGCCGACCCCACTATAGTGGGATAAAGGCTTGAGTGTTGTATGTTATCTCTTGTGAATATCATTCGCCATATTTTTCCCCACTTAAACTTGTTGCATCGAGAGTGCTCTCCAGGCGAGAGAGATTTTTGCACAGTAACTTTCTGGAAGGACCAAGATTTTTGTCAAAGGAAAACAGTAGAACACATAAGAACTTCCCCAAAATATGGAACAATTGCATCAGCATTCTGTTACGGGCACCACGAGTGGCCACGTGGACCCGAACAGGCCTGCAGACCTGCGCACCCAACCATTCACCTGGGAGGTCCGTGCTTCACTTGGATATCTCCTTAGGCAGGATGTTGGGGCATGGTTTCGAACCCGCGCCCCCTTTGATAAGACGCTGGCGGAACAGCTCTCATCACCAACTGATCCGCGGCTCAGTTGGTGATGAGAGCTGTTCCGTCAGCGTCTTATCACCTGTTCGGGTCCACGTAGTCACTCGTGTTGCCCGTAACACATTATTACCCATTACATTGCATAGTGATGATAAGGATCAAACATCATCTTCAGCAATAGTCGAGAACTCATACAAAGTCTTTCGGAAAAACTTACGACACTAGATTGTCATCGCCTTCTAAAGCATCCAACTCGAACTCACCTTCTTCAAGCCTATTGACAATACCTTGCATTCTTCAATAAAAGCTTTTAAGTGCATCTTTGATGAGGCTTCTAAATTAGGACAATGAGGTGATCGTAAATCAAGTTGTTATGGATTTGCATGAAGAGGCCACGCCGAGGAGGGTCTACACGCACAGGAAGACATAGGCACCCAGCCTATCGACGTTGGAGGCGATTGCGGGAACTACGATTGTTTGAATAATTTCATTTGGATGACATTTATGTTTTTACTATTCATACACCCGAACTCTCGCTATTCGCACCCCGCTACTATACGAGGTGTTGTATGTTTTCATTTAGGTTATCTTAGATGAATCTAAGACTTGGGACTGCTCTCAAGGGTTTTCTTCTCCCTTCTTTCTCATTCTTCTCTCCCCCTACCACCAGCTTCTCCTTTGGCGTCCCCCCCCCCCCGTTAGTAATATTTAGTCTGACCTGCCACCCGCTCTTGTCGCCGGTCATTCTCTGCATCCGCCGCTTGCTACTGCTGAACTAGTCGATCAATCCATGCAATCGATCGCTGCAATCATTCGTTCGGTCCAGTTGCTCGCTCCAATCGCTCAATCTGGTTGATCCCTCTAGCTAAACGCTTCAGTTGAGTGTTCTGTCAATCTCTCCACCCAATAGATTGCTCCCTCCAGCCGATCAATACATTCGATATGCAGCTCCTGCCACTCAGTCGTTCGCGCCCGTTCCGCTCATTGTTCCGCTCGCCTATTCAGCTATTTTTGGCTCTCCCTCCTGATCGTTCATGACTCCCAACACCCACCATAATCCAGATCACGTTGCGGCTAACGATGACGATGCTCTAAGCCATCGTGTGGATGCCCACGAACAACTCCTCACTTCCATGAAAACTATGTTCCTCTCCATCAACTCCAAGATCGACACGATCCAAGCCTCGGCAACCGCTTCCGCAACCTTCGACTCTGGCTCACTTGCGGACGGTGGAACCATCCTACATGTTGTCACGGCCCAGATTACATCAGAGCCACACCTCCTCCCACCACCGGCACGCCTGGCCCTCCATCTTGACATTCCTTCCTTCGCGAACGCCGAACTAATGGGCTAGATCGCGAAGAAGAAATAGTACTTTGACCTACCAGGCACTCTCGACACAGACAAAGTGTCAACCGCCATTGTCGGCCTTGACGACGCCGCACTTTATTGGGCTCGGTGGCTTCGTCAGTTCAAACCTTGCCTCTCATGGCCCCACCTAAAACATGTATGATACAGCGATATGATAGTCACTACTCCAGCTCCGCCATCGAGCGTCTCTACGGCATTCGTCAAACTCTCGGCCTAGATGAGTACATTGATGAGTTAGTCGCCTGGGTCACTCATGTTCATGTCCTTCCTCCCGACAATTATCCGGGGTTTTTCATGCAGGGCCTTCTTCCGCACATCCGCTCACGCCTCCGGACACACCATCTGCGGACAGTTTCTGATTCCTTTGACATGGCTCGCCTGGTGGAGGTCGGCCTATCTGCTCGACTCCCTCCGCCTGCCTCTGCCACTTTGTTCTGCACCCATCATGGCGCCCTCTTGCTACAACTCATCGGGTTCCATAGGGGGGGAGGGGTGACCGGACCGCAACTCGGCCCCTCTGCGTCTTTCGAACAGTGATTACAATGAGCTCCACAGCAGAGGCCTATGTTTCTGATGCCGCAAACCCTACTCACACCAACTTTTGTGATTTCGACCTCGATATTACCTTGGCTGACTTTAAGGCACTCCAGCTCTCCACGGGGGGCATCTCCTCAGACCACGCCATAGCTACATTCCACCGTTTAGAGCTACATTGTTTCTCGATGGGAGGGATCTCCAGCCCTCAGACCATGAAGCTCTCTGACACACTTTTTGATCGTCTAATTATCATCATAGTCAACAGCGGTGCGAGCCGCAACTTAATCTATGAGAAAAACAAAAGCAGCCCCAACTCCCCTCGGTCCCTTCCCCGGACTTTACGGTCTGCCTTGGCGATGGGCAACATCGGCCGACCACGGGATGATGCCCCTCCTTGACTCTTTCGGTGGGGTCCTGTTCAGTGACAGCAAGCTTTGTTGTGTTTGGCCTTGGCGACATCGACGCCATTTAGGAGTGGCTTGGCTCTGCACGCTAGAAGATGTGCACGTCAATTAGGCAACCATGATTATGCAGTTCATCCAAGGGGGTCGGCCGTGTCGTCTCTATGGCAACTCTGTCCTTCTCCGCTCTCTGGACTCTTTTCGCTATATCCAGCGGACCACTGAGGTTGATTTCACTGCTTGGCTTTTGTTGATGCGGAAAATGCGAGCTTCTGTTGGCATGCACGAGAGTGGAGCACGATCGATCCGGGATGCGGGGATAGAGGAAAGGAGGAAGTTGATCCGAATCCGGAGATGGCTGGGAGGTTGAATAGGAACTGTCGAGCAGACGGTTACTTTGATGGTTAGGTTTGCAGGTTCATGCTGAGAGGGGTGAGTTGAGAAGAAGAGAGGGCCGCTAGCAGCGGCAACAGCAGACTTCGCCCGCCGCGGCTTAAATTTCACTCTTGCGACGGATTTTCCTTTGATTGATATTCAGTGTTACAGCTTGAGTTGCACCTTTACATGGAAAGCAAATAAAGGGTACAAAGGGGGAAGCTGACGGCTAAGAAAAGAAGTTGCCAGAAGGTCGCGCGGACTGAGCAGAGAGGTCGGCAAACCGCACGGATAGCTGATCCCGCAGCTCGCTGGAGTAAGCCTCCTCGGACTGCGCGATCAGGCGGAGAGGACTGAAGAGGTCGCGCGGACTGGGATGTTGAGTCCACAGGATCTGATGCCTTGACCTTGTCGACGATGGTCCTCGTGCGTGTCTCCCCCAAATGAGAGGTATGAGGGGCTATTTATAGGCCCGAGGAGGTAACGACTTTTGGTAACGTCACCCCCGGTGAATCGGTAAGTTATGCGAGTAGAACGACGAGTCCGCCGAGTCCGCGCCAGGTCGCGCGGTTAGGGACTTGTCTTCTGGAGTTGATCTACTGTTGGCGGCCTGGGACGAGTCCGCCTCTGCTGTACTAAGCGAGCCCGCGCTAAGGTATGCGGGATGAGGAGTTATCCGCCCGCTGCTGGGAAGAAGCGGGTGTTGGAAAGCTGAGTGGCGGACTGCATAGTGAGTCTGCCTCTGCTGCAGGGAAGCGTGCTAGTGGAAAGCTGGAGGGCTCAGTGGCGGACTGGTAGAGTCCGCCCAGCCCGCGGCGGACAAGACGAGACCGCCTCTGCTGGAGGCTTGTCGCTGGGTGAGGTTGGCGATCTGGCGGTCTGAATAGAGCAGGTCGCCTTCCCACTGGTGGAGTCCGTCTACTGCAGGCGGACTGAAGGGTTGAGCGGCGTAACGAGTCTGCCTAGCCTGCGGCGGACGGGATGAGTCCGCTGAATGTTGTGCGATTTGGCGGAGAGCTCGAGCAAGTCCACGCTCCTTGGGCGAACTGAGATCGAGTTCGCGAACCGCAAGCTGATGAGAGCTGGACAACTGGGCGACCTGGCGGACTGAAGAAGTAGGTCGCCCTCGCCGCTGAAGTCCGCCTCCTGTTGGAATGGTCAGGCTTGTCGCCCCTGCTGGGCAGCCTGGAGGTTGTCGCCGTCTGTTGGACGACCTGAAGGCAGGTCGCCGACTGCCGGGCGGACTGAGGTGGAGTAGGTCGCACCCGCTGGTGAGCGACCTGGAGAGTTGTCGCCTGTCTGGCGACCTGAGGCTTATTGCTTATTGTTTGAGCGACCCGGAGGCAGGTCGCCTGGTGATGTGGAGGTCTGTGCGGATGGCAATGGGAGTCTGCGACTTGGTTGGGTGGTGCACCTGTCGGAAGAGAGAACCATGGCGCGGTTAGCTGATCAAACCGCGCGGCCTGCAGGGGCGGACTGAGGAAGAAGTCCACAGCCCCTGCAGAACAACCGGCTACTGCACGACCTGGGCGGTCATGCCGGGGAGACCGCCGTAGCCGCGCGGCATGAGCGGACAGAGAAGTTTGTCCGCCCATACTTAGACTGGTCGCGACCTCCAGGGGGAACCTGGAGCAGGTCGCGACTTGCAAGCTGGCTATCTTGGGAGGGATCACCGATTTCTGGGTTAACAGCTTTGGCCAATCGCGGGATCGGGGGCGGTCCCTACTACTCACCCAACGGCTCTTCAGGCAACTCTTATAGAGTTTGTCGATGTCTTTCAGCCTCTAACAGGGTTGCCTCCTATCCAGCCGACCAACCGCACGATTCGGCTTCATCCAGGGACCGGGGTAGTCTCGATGGAGCCCTACTGTTATTGTCACGACCCGTCTCCACAGAAGTCAAAGTGCGCTTTGGGACGAGTCGTGATGTCACGGGCATGGGCGGAAAGAAAGCCATGCATGGTAAGGCGGATGCAGAGAATACTTAAAATAGTTTTAAAATAGTTACTGTTAAGTAGAAACATGATAATTTTTATATGCGGAACCTTTTGGAGTTTAGAATAGTGTGAATTTTAAATGCACATGTGTCTTGTAAAATTCATGTTTTTACAGGGTACTACTATAGATTTCATGCAATTATGATTCAAAATAGGATACACATGCATTAACATCAAATTCTAGTACATAGTATTTAATAGTCTCACGGTTGTTCATTTATTACTGTTCATAATTATCACATGAAGAAAACATCTGACAGTAAAAAAAATGAATCAAAAACATCAAACCTGACACGCCTAGAAGATCAATCATCGAAAAGCAGAAGCTTGATGCAGATCGGGGTCAGGAACATGGCGGTGCTGACACGAAAGCTAAGGCAATTTCAAAACACAAAGGAAAAGCCTCAGAACATTGAAATAAACATGAGAACAGAGTAAAGTATAGAACAGTAACAGAAGCAGAAAAACATGTGTACCAGTTTCTCATGAAGCAAAACTATTCAATGGCCAGCAAACAAAAGAGCTAAACAGAACAAGTTAGTGTATTATACTATTCTGGAGCATAGTCTAACATTATTCATGTAATATGTTGTAAGCCGTGATAGATGAAGGGTGTATGTGCTATAGCGGGCGTGCATGGTTCACGATCAGATCTGCGTGCAAGTCCTGTCGGAAAAGTAATCCTGCTTGTCGTGACCATGGCGGCAGACAGATGCTCAGTTAGACGTTACAGTTCAAGGATTTGCTTATAACTACGGATTTGTTTTCGAATTTCATACTTAAGTGAGTTTTAATGGAAACGAAAATACTTAAAGTAAGCGATCGCACCAAGAATAGGTTTTACTCAGACAGACATACGAAACCAGATTCGATGACACAAAAATTCGATGACACAAGATTTGATGCCAGACATAAGGAACAAGATGCGGTAACACAAAAGGAACTAGATAGACCTGTATGATTTTGTGGTTTCAAGTATTCGCGGGTGATACGATTACATTTCCTTATTTTCTAGGACACCTAATATTCATTTATATTGATTCATTCCAAGACACGATTATCTTCTAAGCAAACATGTATTCTCTACGAGCATGATATAAAAACATCAAAACATATATTTGTTCTCCAGAATTCGTTACAATTATTATCATGACAGTTGTTGTTCGTGCTCAATATTTTATCATTCTACTCACTATTCATCAAAATAGATCAAATCATTCGCCTTAGTAAATATACAACTAAAATCCTTCATCTAAGTGTATATCAATCTAAGACTTGCTCATAATCACAAATTCAAGCAATTCCCAACATATTATAGCCTAAATTATTAACTTATCAGACTGGGTATTCGAGATCTAAACTTATTGACAAACCAAACGTTCCAGGGTGAAATCAAAGAATCGTAAGAACAGACAAAACAGTTAGGATACAAATCCATTAACAGATCAACATATACCGAAATACAGTCATGAATCAAAAAACAGAGGCATTAAATTACACACAATGCTTGCAAGAGAGAGAGATCTCCTCTTGTCTGAAGGAGGCTGAATCTGACGGATGCGGCTAAGCGACGCAAGCAGGATTTAGAAACCCTAATCGGACATGTATATGAACAACGAAAGAGACAAAGTAGGATTCATTACGTTAACACAGGTATGATTCGATACATAGCTAAATCAAGAACGACTAAGAAATTTACCTCCCTCAAAGGTGAGGGGAGGAGAGATTCTCACGCGGACACGGATACTTGACGACGCTTAGGCTTGGGGAAACCCTAAATTGAAGAGGAATCTGAGCGATCCCGCCAAATGAATCGAGGAGCAACACCGGAGATCAAAAGCACAAAGCGGTTAGATAATAATAACGGGGTAAAAACTAAGAATCGCAACGTAAACACAAATTGAGGACAATTAATCTCGAAGCAAGTACAAGAAAATCTGAAAAGAGAGGAGATCTTACCCCCGGAAGCTAAATCCGAGCCCAAGGAGGAGAGGGAACCAAACCCTAGGCGTTCCTCGCCGCAAATCTCGGCCAAAAAGGAGAGGGAGCCACTGTCGGAGGAAGAGGAGGCGAGATTGAGGTTGTTGCCCTAGGAGAGAAGGCTGACACGGCTTGGAGAGGAGTTCTAGTCGGCCAAGGCAGAAGAGGTGGTTGTCGGCAACGGAAACTGTCGACCCATAAAGGAAGAGGTGTGGTCAGCTCTTGGAGGGGAAGCAGGAGACGGCGCCGACCCCAGAGAAAGAGTAGGAGGAGGCGGAGCAAGAGGAGGCCGCGGAAGGAGCAGGAGACGTAGGCGCGGAATCGGGATCGCTATGCGGCTTGCGGTTGCGATACAGGATCGGGAAAACGGGATGCGGGATGCGGGATGCGGCTGGGAGAAAAATCGGGAGCGGGAGCAGGTTCAGACAGGAAAACCCTAGGCCGAAGCTTCTTAATGAACCGGGGGGCTGCTTGGTTGAGCACTATAGGGAAAAATCTCTCTATAATTACGAAAACGTCATTAAGTGTTTTATTTAAATTTTTGGGTTGTTACAGTTATGGCCATATGCAGGAACAAGAGATCAAGCGTCTTGTGCAGGAGATGCTGAAGGGGGGCCTCATCTGCCCCAGTGCGAGCACCCTACCGTGGATCACCTCCCGACCGACATCGATCACTCTGACGAGCTTTATTACCCCGTTAAGATATTTGGTCGCCGCTACCACCTTCGAGTGACACTGGTCCGGAAGATATCCTTGTGGCTTGGCTCAAACGTCCAGAATACGACGCTACATGGATGCCCAAGGATGACTTCCGCCACCAGTTCGCCACCTATTGCCTTGAGGACAAGGCAATTTTTCCATGTGGTAGTATTGTTACAGATGTGCATGAAAAGGACAAGTCGTGGAGGGTCTACACGCACAGGAAGACATCGACACCCAGCCCACCGACGTTAGAGGCGACCACGGGAACTACCATTGTTTGAATAGTTTCATTTGGATGTCATTTATGTTTTTACTATTTGCACACCCGAACTCTCTCTATTCGCACCTCGCTACTATAAGGGGTGTTGTATGTTTTCATTTAAGTTATCTTGGATAAATCTAAGACTTGGGACTGCTCCCATGGGTTTTCTTCTCCCTTCTTCCTCATTCATCTCTCTCCCCTATCGGCGGCTTCTCTCATGACACAAGTAATTAAATGTAAAAATCAAGTAACTCAATCTAACTATGACCATAAAGATCCATAGAGGAGGCAAACTATTGTATTTAATTAATTAATTTTATTTAGTTAGTTAATTTTATTCAATCTTGGAAGCAGCCTCTTGCAAAAATGCAGGGTAAGGTTTGCCTACATTTCACCCTTGTGGTGGAACCCTTCCTCAAACCCTCGTTGTGCAAGGATGCTTTGTGCGTTGGGCTGCCCTTTATTTATGTAGTTTTGTATGTGTGTCTATATGTATATGTATGTACTTATGTATTTATTTATTTATTGCAAGAATTGTGTGAGTAGGAAGGTACGTCCGATTATTAACAATGTATCAGAGTGGGCTACAATGTCTGTGCTGTTTGGTGAGGAGCATAGTTCTTCTCAAAACTAAACAGTGGTCTTACTTTTCACAACCTTACAAACTTCTACCGGCATCGTCTCCTAGCCACAACTCAGGTCGATCATCACATTAATGCTCAAAGACAGCTACATTTGAAAAAATCGGCCTACTCTTTCGAGCGTGACTTGTTTAGTACTTCAATCGCACTCTTCCTCGACGCCGGACGTGATCTGCCCGATGTTGACTATGATGCCTACTTTTAATTTCTAGGCATGAAGTTCTATCGAGCTACTAAGATTTGCACCTATGCTGATGAACATAATGAGTTACAGCAAAACCCCTAAAATTGACAGAATAGAGTGATTTGTCTTTAGTTCTATTATGGGTACATTCAATGTAGTGGTGATATATAATTGACTTTTCTGCATTGTGTGAACCATAGAAATTTAAGAAAAGGATTATATTAAACCTAATTCTAACGCTCTGAATTCGATGAATGTTCGAATTGAGTACACAATTTCAAACTAAATTGGGCACAATCCATCAAACTGTTCATTGGAAGAGAACACAAACCAAGTCATCACATGATCAAAATTTAATGACTCGTTGGTCGATCCTTCCCATGCAGAATGGAAAGGAGATAACCTAACTGATATGATATGGATCATTCATCACAGGGAGCCTAATATCGTTAGAAAATTTATGTTTTATCAACTAGGTGGGATTTGATGAACTCTACTTCAAAAAAGGATGTTGCACAAATATATCAACTCAATACAGAAGCCACCTACACGGAAAGTGGTAGTGTTTAAAGAATGGTATAAAAGGTTGACTTTTTGGCCAATAGTCAGATGTAGAGATCCCACCTATAAAGAATGTAGGGAGTAAAGAAAATTTAATCAAAGAAAATTTAATCAAGGAAAATTCAAACTCCTCAATGGTCTTCCCCCCAAGCTCGGTCTTCCTCATGAGCAGGAATTTCAGTGGATCCAAATTATGGTTAGGGATTCGACTTATTTACATGAAAATTCTTAAAGGTTGCAGATGCTTGGACCCAATGTCGTTGGGAGTTGTGAGCAGTTAATGATGGTTGTCAATCAAAAAGAGAGAAATGCAGAGAAATGCAAGAACAAAGTTAACTGCCCTGTGGTTGATTCAAAAACCAATTTGGTGTGCTGTCATTGCGGATCAATGAAACATATGAAAAAGAATTGATGGGAATTGCATTTTCACTTGGTGCCAAAAACTTTATTAGAAAAGTGAAGAGACGGTTTATTATGAAAACTTTGGATTGCTATTGCTGCTATTTCGAGTAGAGAAAGTGAGAAGATTATTTGTATATCAAGATCCCAAGGTCTTCATAACTTCACTAGAAAATTACTAATTTTGGAGGCTTCACTGGGGTGAAAGGGAACGACCAGCAGCCTCAGACAAAAAGTAATAATTTTGGAGGCATCATGAATTATTGATCTAGCAGCCTTAGATCAAATGACAAGCAAGTCGAGTCATATTTTTTGTCACCCTTTCATCTCAGGGCATTAAAATTGTAGATGGTATGTATTGTCCTATCATTGGTAAATGATAATTAGTTTTTCCTTTGAGATGTTACTTGATCCAATTATATATATCCTTCATTCCCAAATAAACTCTTATCAGTAGTAGTCCAATGAAGCAGTAAAACAGAAACAGTATATTTTTCCGTATTTTCCCAACTCAATGTGTGCTCCAGGACCTAGTGAGCAGGAAGTCAAATGGTAGTGGACTTGAGGCAGGTGGTTGTATTTGATGTGGAAAAAGGCGTCTATGCAAGTTTAATCTTTTAATGCAAAAGAATAGTTTAATTTTATGGAATCGCAAATTTGATCATGCATAGCTTCAAACACTTGGGCTTTTATTTTTGGCACTAATTCAAGTTTTCTAATGATAATATCTTACAAAAAAAACTTACAGGATGGATTAACATTGTCTAACAATATATCCTCATAGTTAAATAGACTTGATACATGTTTTGATATAATACATTTGGATATTTAGACTACTCATATTGCTTTTTGAATGGATTTAGAAATTGTGTTGTTCATTCATGACTAATCCCAGCTGATTTTGTTATATTTGATGAATAAAAAACTCATGTACTTGAAATATTTAAGAATTTATAAATCATTAAGGAACCTCAATTTGATGCAAATACTAAGACTCTCAGATTATATCTTGACGGTGAACATATCACAAATGGATAGCAAAATTATTTAAGAGATAAGGAAAATATATTTCAACGTTTGTGCTCTCCGACACCCAAAATAGTGGAGTATCGGAAATGAAAAACAAATATTTGACAAGTATTACAATGAATTATTTGTGGAGATGAAGTTGCCCAACGGTCTATGGGGTGACAATTTTAACATCTATATATTCAATCAATCAATTCCTACACTCCTTGGAGGAAAATGTCCTCTACAGTTGATTAGGTAATATGATTCTCTCTTTGTGTTGTCAGTTTGTCACAAACGATATTTGGGTTTCTAATATTTCTTCATATTATAGATCCAACTAGAAATAAAATTGTGTAATGGCTATGCTGCTAATAAAAAAGTGTGCAAGTGTTATTGTCCATGTAACAGCCTATAAATATATAAAAAAAGACCCAAGCTAATTAAATCTAACTAAGGGTAATTTTGTAATAAACTTAATTAGGTCTTCCCTCTAATGCTAAACCGAGCAGACCCCTTCATCTCCCGGCCTAAGGCTTCCGCAGAAAAAACCCGCACGCTACCGAACCCGCCTCCCACGCCGACTCTCGCTCGTCGCTATCTTCCGCAAGCCGCTCGCGATCCTGTTGCTCCCGATCCCGTCGCTCCTCCTGTGGTCGGTGCCTACCCTCCCTCAGGCAGGCGGCCCTTCCCCCTGCTCTGGCCGGCAGTTCCTCCACATCTCCAAACCGGCAGAAGCTTCTTTCTCTCCTCCAAGGGGCCGGCAGCCTCCCCTTCCTCAAGAACAACAGCCCTCATCCCTCTCCTCCCAAGGGCCGGCAGCCCTATTTTCCCTCCTTCCTCTCGATTTTGGCCGGCAGATTGAAGGAGGGACAGCTACCACTCCTCCTTGGGCTCCGATTTCACACCTAGGGTTTCCTCAAATACCACTCTACTCGGATTTTGGACTCGGATTTGGCTCCTTGAGCCCGGATTTGGCTCCTTTTTGTAAGGTTCTCTTTTCCTCTTTGTTCTGATTTTGTTTTAATTATTTTACAAATCCTTAAGCCCCAAATTGCGTATAATTAGTGATTTATGTTTTTTTCCCATCTCGTAATCATCTAACCCCTATGTGTTTGTGATTTCCAGCGCCGACCATCGAATCAATTGGCGCGATTGCTCAAAACTCTTTCCAATTTAGGGTTTACCAAGCCAAAGCGCCCTGAATTTCATTTTCCCAGTGGTAGCCTCCTCTCTCCTCACCTTTGAGGGAGGTAAATTTTTTTAAACCCGCTCTTGATTAAGTTATGTGATAAAAAAATGTTTGTGCTAGCATATGGATTTTTGTTATGTCAAGTATCAGTTACGTTGTTCTTGAACCGATTTAAAATACAGTTTCAAAATTTGCTTGCGCCGCTTGGGCGTCACCGCCGGTTTCAGTCTTACTTAAGGCAAGTAGAAAAATCACTCTCGTTTGCAAATATTGAATTTAATTTCATGCACTCTTTCTTATGTTTATGAATTTTACTCTTGAATACATGAATCGTTAAATTAGTGGCATATCTTAATACGCTAGGAATTACTAAACTATGAATCATTTAATTAATTAATATCATAAGCAAACATTGAAAATTAGTGTTTAATTATACAACTTCTTGACTTAGGTTTCCCTCTTGAATCCATAACGGGAACAAATGACCGGTCAAAGCGAACATGAACTCCATGGCTCAAGGGTGAGGGTTCGCAAGAGTCGCCCCTTAGAGATCACGGACATAACCTCTGAGTCCCTGACAAGTCCTGAATCTTGAATCCGCGTGAAAAATGAATCTTGCGCATCAAATAAAAACACCTACTTTGTTCACTTGTTACAATCTGTCATTGCATGAATGAATATATGATGCACTCTAGATTAGCCTAATAGTTCTAGTTGTTTCAGTTTGACTCATTTACTTGCTTGATTTGCTAGCTTATTTCTCTGAAAATTAGTACACATACATTTCTTTTCCATTGTTATTTTTGTATTTTGCTTTACTTACTGTTATCAATATACTGAGTCTTTCTCCTTCTCCTTTTGGAATTTTCCTTAGTGGTCGTAACTGCGCCGACTGCTACTTGAGCTCAATCTGTGATAAGTTCCTATTCTTAGAGATCTAGCATATTTTGTGTTGTGTCAGGTTCTATTTTTATTTCCTGTACTGTCAGCAAAAATGTTTTCTTTTCTGTAATAATTATGATCAGACATTTTCCCTTGTATCATGGACAGCTGTTTGCAGTGGCGGAACTAGGAATTTTTGGAAGCCCGGGCACAATTAATTTAAACTTGCTGAGACAGACCGCAGAACACTAGTCGAACTGGCCAGTCCGCCAATTGCTAACCGCGCGGTCTGCCCGATCTAACCGTCACTTTCACTTCAACAAATTTAACAAGAAACACATCCAAACTTTCTAATTAAATGATGCCACGAGAGGGAAGAGAAGTTCTCATAAAGCATAAATCAATTACTAGGAAAATGAAGGGCTAAGCTAGAGATTTATCGACCCTAAAAATTGAAACACAAAGAGCTCCTTGAAATTTTAATTCTCTCAACTTTAATTTAGGGAAATCTGAAAAACAATTATGAAAATATGAAAATTTAGCGACTAATCGGAAAATCCCTAAGAAAAAAATCACAAATGAAACCTCAATAAGGAATCAAAAATTTTGTATGAAAATTAACAATATGATGATAACAGTTAATCGAAGAGATACCAGTTAACAATTAATCGACAATATGATCGATGGCATCATGGCAATATGATGATAATAGTTAACAGAGAATTAGAGAAGCTTGAGATGCAGGAATCTAAGAGATGAGATAAGAAGCTTGAGATATTGAATCCTGGAAGTTACCTGTTTGAAGGCTGAAGAATCCTAAGATAGTCATGGCAGGAATCCAAGAGAAGACGGGCTTCAGATCTGGAGGAACCAGAAAACCTTTTCCCTTTTTCCTCCTAAAATCAAAACTAGAATCCTAGTTTTAACTCTCAGTCTCTCTGCAATTGATCGAAAATCAAAAAACGAGGCATGGGCAGCCACTGGGCGGCACAAGCGATGAAGCGAAATATGAGAAAATACAAACCTAGAAGTCGGAAGGGAGATGCTAATGTCGTCGGCCGGCCTCACTCCGCAAAAGGGATCTCGCGACTCTCGTCGACGTCGCGACTCTAACTCACCGTCTATCGAGCGGAAAAAATGGCCAAAATTTTTCTACAGAGCTCACTGAAGAAGAAAGGAGATACCCGAGCGCTAAAAACGCGAAAAACACGCTCGGGCACTTGTCCGAGTGTGTCTGGTAGTGGGTCCGCCCATGGATGTTTGGTTAACAATTATGTACTGGATTTGAATTCATTTTCCCTGGAATTTTTATTGCATGAAATTTGTACCAACACTTTGCATCATGAGTTTTATTAAAATGAATGTGTATTTAATTGTTCACCGCTATACTCTAAAGCTTCCACCTAAAATAATATATTTTTCTCCAAATTAATTATTTTAAATCTAATAACACTAAATCAATTCCCGCCTAACATACATGGAGTTTCTTTCTCTCATGTTTGTGGCATCACGACCCGCCCTAAGCGCAGTCTGATCTTTGCTTTTAGACCGGTCATGATTGTCCAACATAGTGCAGAAGGAATGTATAGAAGGATGTGACCTTCGAAAATGTTCCTTATACTACAATAGAGGAAGGAGCATCCCTCTTACCACCAACCTATACTTGTTTATGGATATAGTTCTTCCCCTCTCCTTTATCTGGTATTTGGACCTTCCTTTTTCTGATATGGAGACCACCCAAGCTAAGTAAGTTCGGTACCCTATTCCAATAGCTAATGGGAAAATTACCTCTAAAGAACTGTAAATGCATTTGTAACGATAACCAATTGAAGCTTTGGGAATCCCATATCTCAAAATCTTCCACGAATCTTTCCACTTCAGGTTCCCGTTGTTGAATCAATTTGTCCTCTTCTTTGCTGTAATCGCACATATCACATTGACTATTATATCGGATATAATTCTCTTTCACCCTCATTATGTGTTTATCTTGCTTTTGTGTTTTATAATCACATGCCTCATAAGTTTACTGAAGTTGTGATCAATCCCAAATCAAAGGCTTCTATGAAAGTTGACATAGAGGTCTTAAATTAACAGGGTATGTGATGCAGGATAAGGCAGTGAGAGTGAATCTCTAGAAGATGCAAGTCCTCAGTACGGTGTTGGGGAAAATGAATTTTACCTAACGCTAGCATGATGTGTGTCTGCAAAAAGTGATCCGATAATAAATTGGAATTAATTAATGAAAACATAAATCTCACACAATTATCACAAACAAATTACAAATTATTTAGGCAACTGAACAAGCTAGACTTTCCTACAATTGCAGGGCCATTAATTAAATATGCAAGTGAATAAATTCTACAAATCAAAATTAGTCACAAGAATGATAGCACCAACCCAGCTATGCATCTATAAAAATATAGGCAATTTGATTCATACAACAACACCAAGCATTTATCCCACTATAGTGGGGTCAACTATATGGATCCTTTGTCGCCATTGTGCCCTATTTTTAGTCATAATCTCACTAATGCCTAAGTGCATCATGTCTTTCCTTATAGTTACATTCCAATATTTATTGGTCTACCCCTCCCCCATTTAATATGCCTAATGACTAAACTCTCACAATACCTAACAGGTGTCTCTAATGGTCTCCTTTGTACGTGTCTGAACCATCTTAGTCGAGCTTCTCGCACCTTCACTGCATTTGGCGCCACTCTTGTCTTATCCCTGATACATTCATTCCTAATTTTATCCAGTCTCGTGTGTCCACATATCCACACCTAATTCATACAACAATGCTGAAAATAATAATAAAACCAAACAAAAAAAACTTTCGAGCGGGAGGCCGTAGACGGAGGAGTGGAGACCGGTGATAAGGGAGGCGGTGGCTGTCCAAAAGTAGAAAGTCTTGTAGGTCGCTGTCCAGGGCAGGTGGAGGATGTTTTGTGGACAGATTTCAATGGGGAAGTGTTTTGGGTGTTGGACAAGGATCTTGGAAGGATGGAGGGGTTGTGCGTGGCTTAGGGAATGGCTGGGAGGTAGTATGGTGGCTAGTGATTGGGTTTCCGAAGACGGTTGAGTATTGGACAGGGTATATGTAGGGGTGTTTGAGTTGAAAGAGGACTGGAGTGTCCAGAATCTAGATCTGGGAAGCTCCATGAAAGTCGGCTGAATGAGAAGTTGGATGGGAAGGAATGGCTGAAGGTGGGGAAGGGTTTTAGGGGTGGATGGTGCATGTTATGGAGGGGAAAAGGAGGGGAAGCTGGGTTTGGGATGCAAGGAGGTGAGGGCTGCTGTTTTTGTGTGTGGCTGAAGGATTAGAGTTGTAGAGAGGGGCGTGGATAGTGAAAAACAAGAAAATAGCATAAGGAAAAATATTACCTAGGAGTGGGCACTTAGGGTGCGGATCGACACCACGAATGATAAGAAGACCATGGGAAGAGGACTCCAAAATCTGTGATACTCTCCAAAATCAGCCCCTCCTTATTTATAATAAAACAAGCTTAGGCCAACCATCTTACACGGTTCTGATCAACCATTCACGGCGGTTGTCCAATTTCACAAAACAAAACACTAAAAAATTAAAGAAAATATATATGAAATGTCGAAATGCAACTATGAACACGACTGTGGAGTCAGATCTTCCGCCAAGCGATGCCAATATGGCTGATGAAAAAATTGACACCAAAATGCCTCGAAACTCGTGCTCCAATGTCCCATGATCTCCATCAAATATACAAGAGGTAGAAGGCCCCCATTAGGACGCATGTGGTTGAAGGTTCCCAATTGGAAGCAAGTAATTGAATGCTATTGGATATTCAATGTTACATGTCAATATGATGACTCGATTGAGAGGTATAATGGTCCGTTGATGGCTAAAGGCTTTACGTAAATTGGTGGGATTGACCAACATGTGAAATTTTGATTGCCAAGCCCAATTATGTGAAGAATCTCCTGTCCATTGTTGCACATAAGTTGGGACCACGATATCAACTTGATTGGAAAAATGCATTTCTTCATGTTGAGTTACAAGAACAAAATTACATGCTCTTCCACCAGGCTTTCTAATTAATATAGCTTCACGGTATGCATCACAAGAAGGCTATTTAAGGACTTAAACAATCACCACTACGGTGGTTCAAAAAAATTGAATGTTAAGTTGGTACAAATAAGCTTTTATCGCAATTCTTAACATTTTTTCATTATTCATAAGAAGAAAACAAAGGCCTTATGTATCGTATCTGAGATGCTTCGGAGTGAGGAACTCCCAAAAAATCTAGAAAACTCGTCCTGGAAACTCTCGAAAATGTTTTCTTTTTATTATAAAAAAGTCTCAGATACTCACAAATACTACTGAATACGACCGAGTATGCTCGAAAATGCCCAAATATTATGTGTCTCGTGATAATGGCATGGAGAAAGATGCAATGTTACAATGATAAGTGTAAGGATTCAATCGAACATAAACTTTATTATGGCTCTTATATTGAATTTGATGTAGCTTTTTGACACAAGTCTTATCTTCATTTAATATAAATCATATATGAGATATAATATTTGAAAAAAAATGTTGAAAAATATAAAGAAGACTTAAATAACACATGTCTTCATATTAATTTGTATTTATATTTAAATAACAAAAAGTTCAAAAGTGTATCTCGTATCCTAGAATTTTTTAAACCATAGACCACGCATCTATATCATATCTCGTATCTTGTTCTTGCCCTTGTGCAGCATAGATGAAAACACGCTACTATTATAGTTAGGGAGCACAGATATGCCCAAAGAGGTGGCGTACTAATACTGGGTATGTTTCAGGTACAAGAACGCA
Source organism: Platanthera guangdongensis (assembly GCA_039583875.1). NCBI lineage: Eukaryota > Viridiplantae > Streptophyta > Magnoliopsida > Asparagales > Orchidaceae > Platanthera > Platanthera guangdongensis. The sequence continues at coordinate 17,268,558 of CM077156.1, forward strand.
TACCGAACGCTAGTATAGGGTCATAATAGGCCACATGCATCCCGCAAAGCATTCGGTATCCCTTAAGGTGCTTGCGCTCGGCATTTCATGGTATCCCATAAGGCTCCCATAAGTTCTTTTTCTTCTTCTTCTATTTTTTGTTTCCGCTTTCGTGTTTTTTGTTCCCTCTTATGTGTTTCCCGGTTCCGCTTCCGCATTTCCTGTTTTCGCTTCAGCCTTCTCTGTTTCCGCATGACGCCACTTCTTCCTCTTCTTCTTGTTCCTTTGTTTATGGACACAGCTTCCGAATCTTTCTGTTTACTGTGGCAGCTTTCGCTCTTTCGTGTTTACATGGCCAAAGGTTAGATTTAAGAACATTTGATTCACAGACTGCTTTTCCTAGAACTGACAATACAACATTCGTTAAAATAACTTATTTCCTGAATTTTTTTCATAAATTCTTTCAAGCTAATCTCATGTATACTCATCTACAATCAAAAATGTTTTTACAGATGAGGACGTCTTTCCATCTATCAAATGTTAGAACTATCTTTAGTATTCTCTTATGAACCCCTATGTATGTTATCAAAGTTGTCTAAACCCAGAATATTTGAAACATTCCAGTAGACTTTTGTCTTACTTCTTTTGATTTCTTCTTTACCACTTAATTCCTTCCAGATTTGTTCTTTTGTAATTTCATGTTTAAATTTACAGGTTACTGTTTGCATAAGAAAATTTTATTATTAATGCTTTATTTTTTGAGGATTTTTTTATTGCATTTGTGATATATACATATATGTATTTATTATAATATATCTCGCAGTACCTGTGTCCTTGTTTTTTAAAATTTAATTGTACCTCTGTACAGGATGCGTATACCCAGTACGCATACCTGTACCGGTGCTTTTTAGAGTGCTACTTATCAACGTAGATGATATTATTCTTACTCATGACGGTAAGAAACACTGGTGTTCAAAGCTTGGCTAGTATCTGCATTTTAAATTAAAGATATCATATTTGTCATTATTTTCTAGCATTTGTTGGCTCAGAGTGATCTTATCACGCAGCGAAAAAAACTGGACCTTTTTGAGTAAAACCGACAGAAAGCCTTATTGACTTGCTTATGGGCTACGATGTTCCAAATCGTGATTCACTTATACTTGAGAGAAAAGAAAGTACTATTCTAAGAATTGGATAGAAAACTCATTTACTTTATCGTCGTGAGATTGGACATTTCATTTATTCTGTCCCTGGCGAGTTTATTTATAAACGAATATAAATTGCATCACCATGAATTTACTCTAAAAAATTTGAGATATCTTAAAATAGCCAGTGAAGGGAATTTGTACCAACACCAAGGGCACTTTGACATTTATAAGCACTGCAATTTGGATTGGGCCAAATCTTCTGATGATAGAAGATACACGAGTAATAATATATGTTTTGGGATGGGTGACTTGGTGTTCTAGAAGAGCAATAAAGAGATGGCAGTGGTTCAGATGTCTGCAGAAGTAAAATATAGCTGTCTCTCTGAATGTAAGATATAATGGAGATCAAGTTCGTTATAAGGGAGCATGAGGTTGAAGTGAGAGGAGCTATGCCACTGCAATGTAATAATAAGTTATTCACATAGCCCAAAATCTTGTGTTTTATGAGCGGACAATATACATCGAAATTGATTCACTTTCTGAAAGAGAATATTCTGGCTAAGTTATCCCAAACCTTTTTATCCTTTCAGAATGCACATGACTAAATATTCTGGCTAAGCTGTCCCTAACCTTTTTATCCTTTAAGAAAGCACATGACTAGCATTTCTACGAAGGCCTTATCGAAAAAAACTTTTTCAAGACACCCAGACCAACTTGGCTCTCATTGACATCTATGACATTAGCTTGGGGAGGGGTGTTCGAAATCAAGTCACTTAAGTTATTTTAGGCCCTATTGTGTCCATAAAATAGGGAAACAATTGTAAAGGCACATGAGGTAGTTAACCATGGGTATTTGGTAAATAACACATACACTATATGTTGCTCAAGGCCTAACAAGGACAGCATGCTTTGGAGTACGTTGAACAACTGAACTATGAGAGTTGCATGAGGACAAAGGTTGAGGGAGGAAGGAGTATGGAAGAAGCTTTGATATTACTTATGCAAGTGTTCGCGGCGATAAGTGAATGCACTACAACAAAGGATAGACGATGGGCCCACTTGGTAAGCTCAACTCACAGTGCTTTAGATCCATGAAAGAGCCTAAAAAAACTGTGTACAGTATCAAGGCCATATTTATTGCTAAAAATCTGACTTGGGGACCAAGTTGGTTAAAAGCCTAAAAAAATAAACAAAAATAATAAAGTAAATCTACTCAATCAATTATGTTTTATCCAAATATAATTATAAATAAATTCTAAATAATTGGAGAAGTTAATGATTTGACTTCTAGCTACCCAAACGCATGTTGGTTCCACCCAAACTTAATGAAAATATACATTTAACACAATCCCGCATGATTACTGATAAACCATGAAAAAAACAAACACAATGTGTGAATATTTCATAGCCGCACAGATGTATCATGTACCTAGGATTTCTAAGGGAATTAAAGAGTGATTTTTCAAGAATAGGAGAAAGAGGACTCAGTGAAATAGGATTGGTAAAGCAAGGTTTACTGGTCTTTCTCTTTCTTTTCAGCGGCAAGATAGGATTTTCACTTGAGAGTATAAATTTACCAATCATTTATACCAACTACAACAATGTATTCAAATACATACCAACAGGTGATAAATCTTACTAAAGTCCAGAAAAAATGGTTAATAAAAGAAGCAAATCATTCTCCACACCATAAGAAGCACTTTTTTCAGATAACTAGCCGTCGTGCACGGCCCTCGGGGGCACGGGCCCTACCAGTGCATGAATCGGCTCCGCCCATGTTTTTTTTAATCTTGCAAATACAAAAACTAAAAAAAGGGGGTAAATTTGGTATAGTAAATATCACAGCAATGTTCGTCTTCCTTTATAGTGGCCGATACAAGAAGAAAGTAGTTTGAAATGTAGCAGATACAAGAAGAAAGTAGTTTGAAATGTAGCAGATAAAGAAAAGTATTTTTCTATATAGAAATTGAGTTCGAGTAGAACTCTAAAATCCAGTCTACACAGAAAAAATCATCTCAATAGCAATAAATAGAACTTTTGCAAGCTTGTAAAAGCATTATTGAGTGAAATGTCAAAATGGTAGTACCATACCAAGAACTGAAGAAGGTAAGGTATGTGAGCTTCAAAAGGCTGGAAAGATTTGCCAAGAATGGAGCCATCCTGCAAAAGTAAACAACAAAAGCTTCAAGCTCTTTATCACAAATATATATTTGAAAAGCTACAGCATAAATAGCACTGAACCAAAAAAACATAAAAATGTCATGATCACTTTACATCTCTAGCTAAAGATCCATACAAAATTACTTAGTAGCATCCATTATGATTCAGATTCTAAAGCATTCTTATCCTAATTACTTGAAGGTCAGCATTATGAATCATCCTCCATTTATTCCTTTTAGGGCATTGTTAATCCTCCATAGATACTATGTGTTAGCTCTTGGGGCTGCCGGAAGCAATGGGAGCAAAAGAGGGAGAAGAAGGAAGATAAACTGATACAAAGGGTGCGGATCCGGTCGAGGGAAGACGCTTTGCGCGCGTTTACACTAGGCGCGTGGGGTACGGAAACAGCATGAGCCTAGCCTGCATCGAGTTATTTTCCGTATTTTAATCACTAGTATTTTATTCCTTGTTTGTACGGTCGTTCGGCCTAGTGGGTCTCTCCCCTGTATAAGGGAGAATATGTGAACCTTTTTCTAAGCTTGGTTTATTGAGTAAATTAAAATTTGTTTTGAGAGGAAACCGACCCAGCGGATCCTCCAGTGCCCTAAAATTATCTAGCCCGTTTCCTCTACCAGCTACACGTCCGCGCTCCGACCTTCTTCCACTGCCCGCATCGCGAGTCGCGATCACGCCCGGCCGGCGCTACAGGGTTGTAACACCTGGTCCGACCTACTCTTCGCGCGTCGCTCTCTGTCGCGCCGCGCATCTGACATCCTTGCTGTCGACCGCTCTGCACCTGCGCCGGCCCGTCCGCCCACCGTCTACCTCTCAGCATCCCATCGGCTCATCCATCCTCCTCTCGTGCGCACCACTGGTTGCTCTGTTCATCCTCGACTTCCCTTTCCCATGGTTCCAGCATATGCCCCTCACCCGAAGTATGACGCGGGACCCAGATCCAGCCACCGCTACGACCGCGCTCTCCGACCGCCTCGACCGGGTCGACACGACCCTGTCGGACCTTCAGGTGGTCGTCCGCGACATTCATGCCCTCCTGGCCTTCCGCCCGCCGTCTTCGGCGCTTCCGCCGACCCCGCCGTCGGCCACCACGGCCTCGGCCAGTAGCCCCGGCGAAGTTCCTGTCTACATTACCCCTCTGCATGGGTTGGTCGTCGGCGCTCTCCGCCGCATTGAGTCGGTCTTTGACGGGACTGACCCCTTGGGGTGGCTCGCATGGGCCGAGCACTACTTCGAAATCCATGGCACACCCGCGACACAAATGGTTCCCCTCGCCACGATATACATGGAAGGTTTGGCCCTTCATTGGGTCAGTTGGCTCTGACAGTCCTCACTGCCCTTGTCATGGCCGCTCCTCAAAGATGAGTTGATCTGCCGCTACGACAACCGGCAACCCATACAAGCTTCTGAGCAATGTCCGCCAAGTAGATTCTGTCGACGCCTACATCGACGACTTCATCGAGGCGGCCACACACGTGCTCGGCCTCTCCCCCGACCACTACTTGGGCACGTTTCTCGCTGGGTTGCGGCCACACAACCGTAACCGTCTCCGGGTCCACGACCCCACCACCCTGTCGCACGCAATGGAGCAAGCGCGCTTCGTGGAGGCCGATTTTGCTACCGCCGCCCCCGCTACCCGGTTCACCCCCCCCCCCCGGCCACCTCTCGGCAGGCCGCTCGGCCGCCGCCGCTAGGCAGTGCAACCCCGGACATGTTGCCCACACCCAGTCGTCCTCCCCCGCAGCCGCCACCTCCACGGGCGCGCCCTCCGCCCCATCGAATCTCTCATCAGGAGTACCTTGACCTGCGGGGCAAGGGCATTTGTTTCCACTGTAAGGGCCCATACTTACCGACCCACGAATGTCCCAACAAGGACCTCCAGATGCTCTTGGAAGGCGAAGAGGAGGAGATTGTGATGGCCGACTTTGAGGCCCTCGAGCTAGACAGGAGGGGCCCAACACGGCCGAGCCGGGCGCGATGTTCCATCTGCTGGAGGTGGCTTGCTACTCGGTCTGTGGCCTCACTGGCTCGCGCACCATGAAGCTCTCGGCCACCCTGTAGCAGCTGTCAGCGATCTTTATGATAGATAGCAGCGCTGGTCACAACTTCATCTCTCAGAACCTCGTGGCAGCGCTGCGTCTCCCCATGACTCCAGCCCCAGGCTTTCACGTCTCCCTCGAGGGCGGCCGTCGGGGCCGCGCGGCCGGACGATACGTTGTCATGCCCTTCTCCGTCAGTACATACTCAGGTTCTGTCGATTTCTACGTCTTCGGCCTTGGTGGGTTGGATGCCATATTGAGTGTGGCCTGGCTGCGCACGCTTGGGGACTGCAAGCACAATTGGGGGGCGCCTCACGATGGACTTTGAGGCGTCGGACACGACACATCACCTGCAGGGAGACTCCTCGCTAGCCCGTTCACCGGTCAGTCTTCGCTCCATTCTTCGCACGATCGACACAGACTTCAGCATTCTCCTCTGGCACATGGATCTTGGATTCGAACCGAAACCGCCACCGGTGCATCCGGACATTCAGCAATTACTCGACGACCACCCGATGGTTTTCACCGTGCCACACGGGCTACCTCCGACACCCGCGTCCGACAACAGCATTATCCTACAGCCCAGCGTGACGGCAGTCCCTGTCCGCCCATATCAATACGGCGACGACCAGAAGAACGCCATAGAGGCCATGGTGGCCGAGATGCTCACCGCGGGATCATCCAACCGAGCGTCAGCCCCTTCTCCAGCCCAGTACTACTTGTGCGGAAGAAGGATGGCAGTTGGCGGTTTTACGTGGACTACAGGGAACTAAACAAACTCACAGTGCCAGACAAGTACCCCATTCCTACCATTCAGGAGTTATCGGACGAATTGCGCGGCGCCCGATACTTCTCCAAGTTGGATTACGCTCAGGCTACCACCAGATCCGCGTGCGCGCGGAGGACGTGCCAAAGACGGCCTTCCAGACAAATGATGGCCACTACGAGTTTCTTGTCATGCCGTTCGTCCTGACAAATGCCCCGGCTACTTTCCAGTTCACAATGAATGACGTGTTGCGCCCACATCTGCATAAGTTTGTCCTGGTATTCTTTGATGACATTTTGGTTTACAGTTCCTCTTGGCAGCTACACCTGGCTCATCTCACCATGGTCCACCGCCTTCTAGCCGCTTACCAGCTCGTGGCCCACCGGAAGAAGTGTAGCTTTGGCAAGCCTCGAGTCGAGTACATGGGTCATATCATCTCCACCGAGGGGCTCGCCATGGACCTGCAAAAGATCGATGTTTTTCTGCACTGGCCGACGCCGACGAGCCGTGCACAGATTCTTAGGACTCACCGGCTATTATCGTCGCTTCATCCGCGGCTACGGGGCATTGGCGCGACCCCTGACGAATCACCTAAAGGAGGAGGTGCCCTTCTTGTGGGATGCGTCCGCCCAGGAGGCCTTTTTCAGCTTGCAGCGCGCCCTCGTGGCGGCACCGGTCCTGAGCATGCCTGATTTCTCCCAACCATTCGTCGTGGAGTGACACCTCGGGGAAGGGGATTGGCGTCGTCATCATGCAGGAGGGTCACCCCATCGCGTATTACAACAAGGCCTTCACCGATAGGCGAAAGGCGGCATCCGCCTGCGACAGCGAATTACGCGCATTGGTGCTCGCAATGCATCATTGGTGTTTGTATCTCTATAGCCGCCCCTTTACCGTTAGGACCGACCACCGCAGCTTGAAGCATCTATGGAGTCAGAAGGTCTCCATGCCGGCCCAACAGCTCTGGATAGCCAAACTATTGGGCTATCAGTTCTCGATCGAGTACAATATCGGGCAAACGAACACGGCCATGGACGTCCTGTCCTATCGTGCGCACTGCAAAGGAGTTTGAAGTAAAAGACCTAGGAAATCTCAGGTACTACCTTGGAATTGAGGTCGATCGATCGAAGCATGGTATATTCATATCATAGAAGAAGTATATATTCTTGACTTGCTTCGGTCGTGTGGGTTGAGTGGGTGCAGACCTGCTAACACCCCAATTGAAGTCAACCACGGATTGGGTAGAGATGATGTAGAAGCAGTTACTGATGTTGTTGGATTTCAAAGACTGGACAGTCGCCTTATTTATTTATCACATACTCGTCCGGATATTTCAGATGTTGTGGGTGTCATTAGTCAGTTCAGGCATTCACCCAGAGCACGTCATTTAAAAGCGGCCTACCGTATCATTCTGTATCTCAAGTCCTCTCCTGGAAGTGGTATCATGTTCTCTCCTGGCAAAGAATTGACAGTTGAAGTCTATACAGATACTGATTGGGCAGGTTCGGTTGATGACAGGAGGTCCACTTCTGGTTATTGCTCTTTTGTTGGTGGTAACTTGGTAGCGTGGAGAAGTAAAAAAACAATATGTGGTTGTCTGGTCAAGTACAAAGGCAAAATTTAAAGTTATGGCTCATGGGATCTGCAAGGACTGTGGATTAAATCCTTGTTGAATGATCATGGCATGTGGAATAAAGACCCCATAAGACTATACTACGATAGCAAAGCCGTCATTAGCATAACTCACAATCTACTCCAACATGACCGCACAAAGCATGTTGAGGTTGATCGTCACTTCATCAAAGAAAATATAGAAATAGTAGTTGTGAGCACACCATTTATTCCTTCAGATCAGCAGCTTGTGGATGTTCTCACCAAGGGTTTAAGTCAGACCGCATTTGAAAAAATTATGCAAGTTAGGCATGCACAATATCACACGCCCAGCTTGAGGGGGAGTGTTAGATTTACCAATTATCTTTTAATTTTATGTTTTTACCTTTAGTGTACTCCCCTCATATATAGGAGGGGAACCCCTCTTTATGAAATAGATATCATTTTTCTCGGTCAACAGTAAAGGTTTAACCTATCCTTAGTTCGTGGCGCACCAAAAATGAGAGAGAAAAAGAGCACTACTTGGAAGTAAATGGTTTATGATTACATGTACATATTAGTTAAGTGGAGTATTTTAAATGGCATGTGCTATGAGAATATCCTAAATTTAACAAATGTGCATATCCAATTCTAATTGCATACATGATTTTTCATAGATCTGATACATTGGGGTTGAGCCATATCAAGATTCACGAACAAGAAAGAGGAAATTGCATGGCGGGGGCTAGATCCTCCAAGGCACTCCTCTCACCCAAGAGAGCCCAAATGACAAACACTACAAAGATGAAAAGAACTCACAACTAAAGGCTCCTTATATAGAGGGAGCCCCACACTATAAGACAAAATACTTAAAGACATACATAATTAATTGTGAATAAGATAATCCGTGATAGTCACCATGTCTCAGCTAGCCAGGTAAATGGGTATCAACACACCCATCCTGAAAAGCGACCTTGTGCACATGGTCAAGCATGCAAAGGTCCCATGAGCGCGTCATGGAGACTCGAGCGGGCGGTTCAGAGGAAACCTCATAATCCTAGCAGCGGCGAGTCGGGCTGAGTGTTACAGATCTGAGGTAAATTTGATCAAAAAAATATTGTCCGCAGGGTTCAGCAAGATGGACCGGACTAGACGATTGCCATAATGGGGCGCATGCCTAGTGGGTCGGGGACTCAGTCGGAGCCAAAATGAGTGAAAAGATGTCAAAAGAGACTGGACTGGAAAAATAATGATAGGGGGACCAAAAAACGTGGCAATGGGGCGACGGACACAGTAGGGGGTTATCCGTGGCAGCCACATTAGGTGGATGTGTCCAGTAAAAGTACAAGAGGAGTGAATGGGGAAAGTTTACGTTAATAATAGGTGGGCCCTTCGATGTTGGAAAGGAGGGGAGTTAGACGGTGTGTGGAAGCGAAATTGGAGGGTGTATGAGTGTGAGAAAAATCGGTAGGATAGGCAAGAAAATGAAAGTGTAGGCGTGCATAGTAGGACATGGCAGAAAAACAAGACCGAGGAGCGGGCCAAGCGAGAGAAACAGGCAGGTTGGTGGGGGGCGCGATGTGTTGGAGAAGAAGATAAGAAGCTGGAGTGATGCGAAGAACGTGGGGCGCAGCATATGTGTGTTGGACAGTTGGGAGACAGGTCATCCAATGCGGAGAGATGGCTGGTAACTAGGATGTCGCCAGAGAGGAGCAACAATATAAAAGGGAAAGAAAGGCGGTGGTGGGGAAAAGTAGGGCTGTTGAACGCGAAGGGGGTTGTGCGGGCAGCCACCATGGCTGGACAGCGGCACGTTGGAAGTTAGCGATGAAGGGCGCAGCAGCGAGAGCATCTAGTGGAGGCGACGCAGCAGAGATCGACGGAAGCAGACATCGGAAGGGGTCGGTCGTGGTTCAAGCTGCGGAGGAAGTGTCGACGAGGTCACAATCGAACCGTACGTGGAAAGGGCTGAGAACGAAAGAATCAGAGATGGCGCAGGGCATCCGCGGAAGGCCAAAGATAGACCTGACGAGGTCATACACAGGAGCGAGAGATGGTGTCAGAGGGAACTGAGGGAACTGGCATCGTAACTCATGTACCAGGGCTAAGATGTCATTCAGGGAAGCGTTGATCCGAGCGCAACAAGCATGTGAGGAGTTCGGAGGGAGGGCTATGGAAAAAGTGCGGATGCACACCAGGAGAAGATGATGCCCAGAAAGAGATCAGTGTCAGTCGGAAAGCGACAGACGTTGAGGACGCGCGGGAGGTTTGTGCGATGGAATGCAGTCGGGCGGTGTCGACAACGCAAGAGGAAACGGGCGCGGTTCCATGCGAAGGTTGCGCTGGAGTAGCAAGCAATGAAAGGATGTACGCAAGGAGGAGACGCGGGATCTAGTCGGGTGTAGATATAACAGGGGTGTAGAGCAATATGTAGAGGTCGTATCAAGATTCACGAACAATAAAGAATAAATTGCATTGCATAAAGAAAATACTTGCACAACTCGAGAGACAAGCTCCCTCCAATCACCCGTAGGTTGGGTTCTCCAAAACACTCCTCTCTCCCAAGAGAGCCCAAATGACAAACACTCCAAATATGAAAAGAACTCACAATCTAAGGCTCCTTATATAGATGGAGACCCCACTAAGAATAAAATACTTAAATACACATACATAATTGTTGGAGTTTATGTAAAAAGTTTCTATGTCTTTTGTATTTTCCTTGTATTTCTCTTGTATTTTTCTTGTATTGTTCCCAATCCTATATATTATGGAGTGTAAACTAATTGAATACTACCAGTTTTTTGATTTCCAACATGGTATCAGAGCCACCCTTCTCTTGTGTCCTGCTCGTGTCTCTCTCCCGCTCCCGTGTTCCGCTCCACCGATCTGTCGTTCGCCCGCTCGCTTCTCGAGCATGCGCCTCCTCTCCTACTCGCTCCGCAAAACCCATCGCTCCACCGTCCTGCCTCTCTTCCAACGTCTCTTCTCCGCTGACCTGTTCACTGCTTTCGGGCGTCGGCGGCATGAGGGCTTGAATCCCCTATTTCTGGCGTCCATTCATTCTTTTATTGAGGATGGTTCTCCCTCCCTATTTTTATACCTAATTTGCTATGTTCGCTCGGTTTTGTTGTCGGAGCTATCTTCGGTTTCTTCTCTTTCTATTAGAAAACCCTAAAGCAGCGCCCCTTCTCCTAATTTCAGCGATCTTGTGGTTTCTATCCTTGGATTGTTATGGATGGGAGTGTTGATTTTACAAATACGTCCTTTGGTGTTCTTGTTGCTTCCACCCCGATGTCGGCTTTAGAATACAGCCGAGCAACCCATGACCATGGTACTCCTCAAATTATCACCATAAAATAAGACGACACCAACTACCATTTGCGGGCTCGTTCTATCACTCTTGCCCTCAAAAGCCATTGTATGTTTGGATATGCTATTGGCACCACCATAGAACCCGCACAAGCAACCCCAGATTTGTCGCAATAGGAGTCTGAAAACTCCTTGGTGATTTTGTGGTTCCTCAACTCCATGCAGGACTCTATCGCTCACAATTATCTGTTACTGGATACTGCGGCCCATATTTGGAAGTGAACTGAGGTTACATATTCTTGTCGTGAGAATGCTTTCAACTACGATGACGAATATTTCTTTTAAGGCAGGGCGATCATCCCCCCTCCATCTACTACCTGGAGTTTACTCAGCTCTGTCAAAAATATGATCACTTTGATGCGCTTATTCTTGTTTCTCCTGAAGATGAAGTGCTCGTTCAGGCTCACGAAGAATGCAACCGGATCTTTGAATTCCTTCATGGTCTGCATAGTGATTTTGATTCCATTAGTGTTCAGAATCTTGGGTGTTCTCCTCTCCCCTCTCTGCCAGAAGTCTACAGCCTTGTGCAGCAAAAATTTGATCGTCGATAGACGTTACTCCCTGACTCTAGCTCGAAGGGCTTGGCCCTTGCTGCTCAGTTCAACCCCAATGGTCATCCTACTCGTGACACTAAGCCCAAGACTACGGAGAAAGATCATTTGGTGTGTGATTATTGCGGGAAGACCCGACATATTAGGGACACATGCTTCAATTTTCACATCTTTCCACCTCCAAGAGCCAAGAGGACCTGCCTCTCAGGGAGGCCCTGGCTATGGTCGCTCTCCAGGTCGACCACCTCCATCCCGATTTGCACATCTTTCGAATGTTATCGAAGATATTGCTCCTCATGATTACCATGCTACTCCTGAAACTCCTGCCCTTTTCGTTGAAGATACCCAAGCTTTTCGTCACTTGATGCATGGTCATCTGTCTGAGACATCTAGTTCATCATCGTCCTCTTATGCCTACCAAGGATTACCAGGTGCACATGTTGCTACCTGTTTGATCCCTCCAGGTCGACCACCTCCATCCCGATTTGCACATCTTTCGAATGTTATCGAAGATATTGCTCCTCATGATTACCATGCTACTCCTAAAACTCCTTCTGCCCATTTTGTTGAAGAGACCCAAGCTTTCTGTCACTTGATGCATGGTCATCCGTCTGAGACATCTAGTTCATCATCGTCCTCTTATGCCTACCAGAGATTACCAGGTGCACATTTTGCTACCACCCGCTCCTCCACCCAGTGGATCATCAACTCCGGAGCCACCAATCATATGACTGGCTCTGTTATAGGTTTCTTGTCCTACTTTCCTTTGTTTGGTAAAAAAAGTGAGTATTACCAATGGATCTATTTCTTCTTATGCTGGAAAATGATTCATTCTCTCCCCTTCCCACACTCTCGCTTCAGTTCTTCATATTCCTAAGTTTAATAGAAACTTTCTTTCTATTAGTCACTTGATTAACTCTAAGAACTACTCAGTGAATTTTCCCAACTTCTTGTATCTTTCAGGACTTGAAAACGGGGACGGTGATTGGCTCTGGTAAACTATGTGAAGGACTACGTGTTTGATCCCTCCAGCTCGGCTCCTTCGCAAGCTCTTCATGCGGCTCAGTCTTCTGATTTGGATTCCTGGCATTGACGCCTAGGACATCCTTCCATCCCTACTATGAAACTTTTGTTACATGTTATGTCCAACTCTTTGTTTAATACTTTTACTTGTGATGTGTGTGAACTTAATAAGCACAAACATATTTCTCTTACTCATGTGTCCCCACCTAGTGCTACTTCTTTTGTGATTATTCATTCTAATGGTTAGGGCTATTGCCCGGTTGCTTCTACTTTTTGTTGTCATTGGATTGTTACTTTCACATATTATTTTTCTTGTTAAACAAGGATTTACCTGATGAAAAATAAAAATTAAGTGTCTCCCATGTTTCAGCAGTTCCATAAAATGATAACCACTCAGTTTTATGTGACAATTAAAGTGTTGCGCAGTGACAATGGTCGTGAGTACATTGACTCACTTTGAGCGCTACCTCAGTGACATGGGCATCATCCACCAAACGTCATGTGTCTAAACCCCTACTCAAAATTGGGTTGTTGATCGTAAGAATTGGTACCTTCTTGAGGTTGCTCGGTGTCTCTTGCTTAAGATGCACCTTCCTAAATATTATTGAGGGGATGATGTCTTTACGGCTGCGCATCTTATTAATTACATGTTTACTTGTATCCTTTGACATTAAACCCCCAACGACACTCTCAACGTTTCTCCTACTCAAATTCTTCCATGTATCTTTGGGTGGGTGTGTTTTGTCCACGTGCATCACACATCCAAACTTGACCCTCGTGCACTGTGGTGTGTCTTTATCGGATATTCTCCTACCCAAAAAGGGTACAAGTGCTATCATTCAGTGACCTGAAAGACCTTTGTCTTTATGGATGTCACCTTTCATGAATTTGAATCTTACTATGTGGATTCACTTCAAAGGAAGTCTATTACCGTGGAAGTGATCTCTCTCACTATTCCTCTACTTATTTCCCCTATACATCAGGCAGCTAGTCCTACTCATCATCCAACTCCAATTAGTCTGATGGTTATGTCTTTCCCTCCTCAGCCTCCTCCTTCGCAAATGTATACTCGGAGACGTACGGGTACAAAAACTCAGGCTTCGTCCATAATACCAAATTCATCTTTGGGTACTCAAGGTAACCATACATCTACCTAGCATCTCATGTCTCATTTTGTGGGTTAGAATGTCTTCCTTGAATAGAGCAATTGACACCTCTTTGTCTTCCATATCCATCCCCTCTTCTTGGCAGGAAGCTCTTGAAGCACCAAAAGTGGAAGGAAATTATGTTTGAAGAAATGATGGCTCTTGAAAAAATTGCACATGGGATCTGGTTCATCTTCCTCAAAGGAAGACTGTTGTTGGATGTAAGTGGGTTTTCTCAGTGAAGCAAAACTCTCAGGGATGTGTTGAATGTTACAAAGCTAGATTAGTCACCAGAAGATATACTCTTACAACTATAATTGACGATCAGGAAACTTTTGCTCCAGTAACAAAGATGAATTCTGTTAGAATTTTGCTCTTATGTGCAGCACGCACAGGGTGGAATCTTAGCCAGTTAGGCATAAAGAATGTCTTCCTCTATGTGGATTTAGAAGAGGAGGTATACATGCCTCTAACTTTGAGTCTTGCAGCTGAAGAATCTGAGGGAAAGGCCTGCAGGTTGAAGAAGGCTCTACATGACCTAAAACAATCTCCTAGGGCCTGGTTTAGAAGGTTGAATAGAGATATATTGACAATTGGTTACACCCAGAGTAATGTTGACTATACCTTATTTATAATGCACAAGCAAGGAAAACCGACCGCTCCTATTGTTTATGTGAACGATATTGCTATAATTGGGGATTACACGAAGGAGATCCAAAGTCTGAATACAAGACTGGCAAGCGAATTTGAAGTAAAAGATCATGTCAAGTACTTCTTTGGCATTGAAGTAGATAGATCCAAGCACGAGATATTTATCTTTCAGAGGAAGTACATCCTTGACTTACTCGAGACATCAGGGATGAGTGGGTGTAGATCTGTTTACCCCCCAAATGAAGCCAACCATAAATTGAGGAGAGATGTTGGAGAAGTGGTTGTTGGCATCACTAGTTTTCAATGGTTGATAGGGAGACTTATCTACTTATTTCATGTCTGTCCCGATATCTCTTATGATGTTGGGGTCATCTATCAATATATGCATTCTCTTAGGTCTCACCACTTGGATGGCACCCACTGGATCTTACGATATCTCAAATCATCTTCGGGGCGAGGTATCTTGTTCACCCCAAGAAGAATTACTATTGAAGTTTTTACAGATGCTGATTGGGCGGGATCAGTTGATGACTGAAGGAAGATACGCGTCTGGTTATTGCTCCCTAGTTGGGGGTAATCTGGTAACCTGAAAAAGCAAAAAACATGTGCTCGACAGGTCTAGTGTTGAAGCAGAATTCATAGATATGCTCAGGGGATATGGAAAGGAATGTAGATTCAGTCCATTATATACGAACTTGGGATAACAAAGCAGGGATCCTATTAGGCTTTACTGTCACAGCAAGAAGGCTATCAGCATTGTACACAATCCCGATCAGCATGACCGCACTAGACATGTTGAAGTTGACAGACATTTTATAAAGGAAAATAGAGTAAGGGGAGTTGTGAGCACTCCATTTGTCCCCTCTGATCAACAACTGGCCGATGTTCTTACTAAGGGATTGAGTAAGAGGGCCTTTGGAAATAGTATGGGCAAGTTGGATTTGATAGACATTATTAAACCCAACTTAAGGGGGTGTTGGAGTTTATGAATTATTTTGTTGTCCCTAGTATTTTTCATGTATTTTCTTTTATTGTTCTCACTCCTATATATTAAGGAATGTAAACTAACAGAATACTACCACTTTTCTGATTTCCAACAATAATTAATTGTGAATTATATAATCTGTAATAGTCTCCGCGTTTCTGCTCGGCAAGCGTATGCATATCAAGATCTCCATTTTGGCTTGTTTTTGTTAGTTCAAACTTCAAAAGCACAAGAAATATCTGAATATTTATCTACGGGATAAGGAAACCACAAGTCCAAATGAAAATTTTTTGTTTCTTTAAGATTTCTCAAACAAAATCTCGACGGTGTGAAGTACCATAAAATTGCCACCTAATTGAAAAGCTTAATGTGTTCCAAACGAATGCCTGGACAGTTTAATTTTAAGCTAACCCCATGCTGAATTAAAAAAATACTCGTTTTCTCTGTAAATCTATCCATTAGCAACTAAACTTCATTTCTATCACATTAATTAAGAGATTTCTTAATTGGAGAAAGTTAGGTAATATGCATTCACTTGATTTGGCTTGGAACTGACCCCAAGTAGTTCTGGTATCTTTAGCTATTATTTACAGGAGGGGCGCTGTGCAAATATTTCACATATCTAAATTTAGTGCCATTAAGATTGCAATAGCATTTCAATGCTTATAAATAGGTGCATTCACAAAAGGACTGCAAATACATATTATAGTGTACTTTTCGATGCAAGCAATGTAACTGTCTATATTATCAAATTTGGCATTTTATAAATTTGGCATAAATTATACAATTGTGACAATTGATGTTCATGATTTTGTAAAACTTTCGCTGATATAACTAAAAAAAATGAAAAAAAAAACACAAATAATTACACAATAAAGAGCATAATTAGCATGATCACCTCACTAGATGGAGAAGTATTCACGTACCAGAAGAAGACTAGCCGCACGAGGAATGTCACGAGGATAATATCTTTTTGTGTCATTAAGGAAGACTAACTTTCTGATCGTCATAAGTACAACAGTCTTATTTAAAAAGAAAACTAACAAGAACTTTTAAAGCATAACTAGACAAAATAATTTACACAAACTAAAAGACATTAAGGTACATGCATTGTGAGGATCAACCGCAAGTATTATTTTCTATTACATAAGAGATATATTTATATAGAAGAAATGACAAATCAGATATTGTGTGTATCATATTTCAAGATGATGGTGTTAATAGGTAAGACATCCTCGAATAATTAAATAATTAAAACAATAAAGGAATTTCTAAAAGCAAATTCGTACTACAGCCTGCTGGGGCGGTGTGAAATCCTGATGAGAAATGTTGTGGTTGATGTAAGGTAGACAACCAATCATAAAACTTACATCAAAAATAGTTAAATGAATTATGATTCTGTTTGCAAGAGTTTGATGGTTGTTCAAAAGTAAACTTCTACATCAACACTTGTTTGTGTGAGAAGTAGGCAGGAATTTGCTAAGATGCCAAATAAATAATTTACACTGGCAGCAAGGGAGTTGCTCATGAGGCACCACCGGATGACTGGTGGCGAAAGGAGTGGCAGGGTGCAATGGCGAACTAATCATGTTTCATGGCGCTGTGAAGAGTGGTGGTGTAACAACCCAAAACTTAATGCGAACCAAAAAGATATTAAAAATAATTAAAGAATTTCCCGAGAAAATCAATGTGGATTCGACGTTGCGCATTTAATTTTGAAGTTCGAGATTTCCGATATTTTTGTGA
The DNA here is from genome assembly GCA_039583875.1 of Platanthera guangdongensis. Taxonomy (NCBI): domain Eukaryota; kingdom Viridiplantae; phylum Streptophyta; class Magnoliopsida; order Asparagales; family Orchidaceae; genus Platanthera; species Platanthera guangdongensis. The sequence continues at coordinate 17,285,725 of CM077156.1, forward strand.
CGATCATTTCAAATTTAATTTAAATTTTGCTAATTAATTTTGTGGAGGTGGCTGATGGCTGATTTGACATGAATTATTGTGTGACGGCAGAGTAGGATTGGCTTGAATTGATTTTAATTTCTGATGAAATTGATTCTGATTTCCTGAAGGTGGTTTAATTAACTGGTTTAATTGGATGGTTCTTATTACTGAAATAAAGTGATTATATTAATGAGTTAATGTGGAGATTAATATCTGATTAAGAGAGGTGGTTATAGAGGCGGTGGATGCTTCTTTTATTACTATCAAGCCGCACGATATTCATTTCCCGTCCCCTGGAGAGCATGACAAATTAGGGCTCAGCTGCAACCCTTCTTCCTGCTCGACGATCCTCCATCTCCTCCTGTCGCAGATTCTGGGAGAGCCTGAGAAACCTGCTGCCGCCTTCTTCTTAAACCTCTGCTGCTAGTTGGTGGATTTGGGGCTTTGGCCGGCATCTATGGACAGAAACTTTTCCACTGTGAGATTCTCTCACTCTTCTCCTAGTTGAGAATAAAACCAAGTTATTATTATGACCTCCCTTTACTCATATATATAGAGGAAGGGAGAAAAACATACACAGACCCAAAATACCCTTATGCGGGTAAGACCAAAACAAACCAAAAAGGCATTACATAATACGACTCGATTACAACTCTCCCCTTCAAGTCGAATGGTAAATATCCGTCATTCCGAGTCTTTGGATATCATCAATAAAGACATCACACCCTAAGCTCTTGGTGAAGACGTCGGCCAACTGGTCTCTAGAGTTAACGAAAGGTGTAACGACGTTTCCTTTTTCAAGATGGTGTTTGATGAAATGGCGATCAACCTCGACATGCTTAGTTCTGTCATACTGGACCGGATTGTGAGCTATACTGATAACAGCTTTGTTGTCACAGAACAGGGAAATGGGGGCATCCTCCTGGAGGCTCAGGTCTTGCAATAAAGTGCGCAACCATAGACCTTCACAGAGGCCTTGAGACATAGACCGGTACTCGGCTTCAGCACTAGATCTGGCCACCACATTCTGCTTCTTGTTACGCCACGTGATCACATTTCCACCAACAAAGGAGCAATACCCGTTGTAGATTTCCTATCATCACGGCTTCCGGCCCAATCCGCGTCAGTAAATACATCAATCTTTAAATGGTTGTTCTTTGAGAACATCAGCCCCCGACCCGGAGCCTTCTTTAAGTACCGTAGGATGCGGTAAGCAGCATCATGATGTCTGATCCTTGGGGCATGCATATACCTACTCAAGATCCCAACAACATATGTGATGTCAGGACGAGTGTGTGAAAGGTATAACAACTTTCCAACCTATCTCTGATAGCTTGAAGCATCTGTGCGATCCCCATCGTTATCTTCATCAATCCTATGATTCTCCTCCATAGGGGTGTTCGCAGGAACACAACCCAGCATCCCAGTCTCTGTTAACAAATCTAAAACATACTTGCGCTGCAAGACGAAGATACCTCGATCAGAACGGGTCACTTCAATACCTAGGAAGTGGCGAAGCCTTCCCAAATCTTTAACTTCAAACTCAGCTGACAAAAGAGCCTTCAGCTTTGAGATCTCATCTAAGTCATCCCCGGTGATCACAATGTCGTCAACGTAAACAATAAGGGCAACTACTTTTCCCTCATTCTTCCTGACAAACAAAGTATGATCAGAATGACCCTGTTTGTAGCCAAACTTGATCATGGCTTTGTGGAATTTTCCAAACCAAGCTCTGGAAGACTGCTTGAGCATGTACAAAGATTTCCTTAGTCGGCAGACCAGACCTTCCTGTCCCTTTTTCACAAAACCTGGGGGAAAGGTCATGTACACCTCTTCATCGAGATCACCGTGCAGGAACGCATTTTTGACATCCAGCTGATGTAGGTCCCAGCCCAAACATGTCGCACAAGACAGGATCACACGCACAGAGTCCATCTTTGCTACAGGGGCAAAGGTCTCCTGGTAGCTACGAAGCACGGATACGTCAAAAATAGAGCCGTGTACCGTACGTTTCCGGTACGGATACATTCGTTGTTTAATTATCCCGTCGCGCCGTCGCACTGCTGCCACTGCAGACGGGCTTCGCAGGCTATATAGCTTCTTCTTCTTCTTCAGTCCAGAGTTCACTGATCAGTCCAGATTACTGAATCAGTCCAGATTAATCTGACTGATTCAGTCCAGAATCCTGGACTGAATCAGAGAATTCCTGGACTGATTCCCACCTGATTCAGTCCAGAGTTCCCAGATGCTATGCTTAATAACTACACTTTTTATTATGTTATGTTTATGTGAACTTCATGTTAAGATTTAATTGAAGATCCTACCGTACCCGTATCCTTATCGTACCGCCGTACCGGATACGTATCGTGATACCCGTACTGCTATGGTAGTCGACCAGTCTGGGCATAACCACGGCGGACAACTTTTCCTCCTGCATTGTTAGGTGGAAGAGAAGAGACTTGAGTCCATGCCCATGCCAGAATGCGAACCGCCTCCTTCCACGTCTTTGGGACAGTAATGACGGACAGGGAAGATATAAAACCTTGATGAAGCTGAGAGAGATGATCATAAGCGACATGATTAGAGATAGGGTGTGCAGTACACATAGCCTTACCTCTTAGCCCCGCAATGGGAACATGCAAATCAACATCAGAATCAGAGTCCGAAGGCGGCACTGACAGCTGCGGAACAACGGAGGACTGTTTACCTGTTTTGCGGCAATGATATATATGAGGAAACGGCGAGATGAGGGACGGATGGTGATATATGGCAGAAGGCGACATAGGTGTAGGTGAGATAGGTGTAGGAGACGAAGGGGGATAGTAGGAGTAGCTACGGTGGAAGGCATGATAGGTGTAAGGGTGATCATAGGAAGTGGCACAGACTCGATGCCATCATTACTACTCTCCCCCTGACGAGTGGAGTGAGACGAATCCAAGTAGTAAGATTCCTCCTTCCGGAAGGTCACGTCCAAGGTACAGAAAAAACATCCGGAAGGGGGGTGGTAACACTGATACCCTTTTTTAGTGATGGAGTAGCCCAGAAAAACACACCGGAGAGCTCGTGGATCAAGTTTGTCACGATGAGGCAGATGGATATGAACAAAACATACGCACCCAAAAATGTGTGATGGAAGATGAGAGGTATAAACCACATAAGTAGAGGAAAGACGGGTGAGAGGAGTAGAATAGTTAAGAGCCCGTGAAGGAATATGATTGATAAGATGAGTAGCGGTAAGGATAGCGTCACCCCAATATGATTTAGGGAGATGCATGGTAGTGAGAAGGCACCGGGCAACATCAAGGAGATGTCGGTTTTTCCGTTCAGCAACACCGTTTTGGGTGAAAGTGTAAACGCAAGTGGTTTGATGAATGATGAATGATGTCATGATTAGCGAGGCAGGAGTCAAATGCTCCACGATCATCGTATTCCCCCCATTATCACTACGGAGAACACGGATATTACCATTGAATTGAGTTTGCATCATTTTATGAAAGGTTTGAAAAACAGAAAACACCTCACTTTTTTTCTTTAAGAGATAAACTCAAACAGTACGAGAAAAACAATCGATAAAAGTAACAAACCAACGATAACTAGTTAAAGATACAACTGGGGAAGGACCCCAAACATCAGAATGAAGGAGAGCAAAAGGAGTAGTGCTAGGGAAGATAAATGCGACGAGCAATATCTAACATGTTTATATTGTTCACAAACATCACATTTTAAAGTTTTAACAAAAGGGGATAAAGTAGGAAATAGTTTCTGAAGATAGACTGGAGACGGATGACCAAGACGCAAGTGTCAGCGTCGAGCATCAGCAGCAGTAATAGCGGTAGAAGAGAGAACAAGGGTCGATGAGGTAGTATCCAGATAGTACAGGCCACCACGATTCCTACCACCGCCAATGATCTGCTTCGTACCCAGTTCCTGAAAAACACAAGAATCAGAAAAAAAGGTTACCGAACAATTAAGTGACCGAGTGAGATTGCTAATTGAAAGAAGGTTGTGAGGAAATGAAGGGACATGCAAAACAGAATAAAGGGAAAGAGACGAGGAACATGAAATATTGCCCTTGCACGCAATGGGAGACAAGGTACTATTTGCAGAGACAACCTTATCCTTACCAGACAAGGGAGAGTAGGAAGTGAAGCCTGAGGAGGAGCTGGTCATGTGATATGTAGCTCCCGAGTCAATGATCCATTCAGACGAGGGAGTAGCAGCAGCATTGGCACTGGGTATAGCAGCTGTAGCAAAGGAAGTAGAGGTACTGCTCTGAGGAGTGGCAGACTGGGAGTGCAGGAGGCGGCGGAGAGCATCCAATTCCGAGGTAGTAAAATGTCCTAAGGGAAGGCCATGTATGTCGTCGTGAACCTCAGTGGAGTAAGCAGCATCATAAGGTCCACGACCACGTCCTCGTCCCGGGCCGCGACCACGTCCACGAACCACGGCCGGATCCAGGTGGAGCAAGATGAGGATGGAGCTTGAAACACACGTCCCTAGTGTGGCCTCAACGACCACAGTAATCACAAGTAGGAATCATGTTGGTAGGGTGGTAGCCACCTCGACCAACAGTAGTAAGGACCAAGCGATCAGAGTGAGGAGCAGTCGTGCTAAGGGATCTCCGACGGTTTTCATCACCAAGGACCATGTTAAAGGCCTCCTGAAGAGATGGAAGAGGAGATCGGTGTAGAATATTTGTTCGAACCAAATCCATTTCCATGTTCAAGCCCATCAGAAACAAATGAAGACGAAATCGTTCGTCCTTTTTCTATAACAACACTGCATCGGCAGTACATACGGGAGTAAATTGCTCAAAATAATCCAATTCCTGAGAGATACGCTCGAACTCAGAGAAGTAAGAAGACATTGTCATGGTTCTCCTGACGTAACTCCAGCATCTGACGCGTCAGCTCATAAATCTGAGTGGAGTTACCGATCTGGGAATTCGTCTCACGTGCCCTAGTCCAGATCTCATAGGCAGAATCCATCAACATGTAACTTCGGTACACCTTCGGGTAATGGAATGTAAGAGCCAAGATACTACCAGAGAATTTTCGGAATCCCATCTCTTCAAAGAAGGATCACCCGAAGGAGGTGCCACAATGGTCTCATCAATATATCCAAATAGATGGTGACTGCGGATGACATGTTGTGATGCCCGAGACCACTCAAGGTAACTCGTCCCATCTAAAGGCACCGTGGTGATCTTCAGGGAGCCAGCGTGACCCGAAGACCGCTGAGGGTCACCCATCTGGGGTGTCACAACACTTGGCGATGCAGAAAAAACGGTCATCGAAGAATCATCCATGAGAAAAAAAGGATAGGATCAAATAATATCAACCTCAGCAATGCAGACACTGGGCAGATAGCAGATATGGCACTAGAACATCTCTATGCAGACTCCAGCGATAAGAGAAATCAGCGGCAGAAGCGGATCTGGGAGGGCAGCGGATCTGGAAGTCGCGGATCGCAAACAGCAGCAGGGAGATGATGGCACGGCGCAGCAGCATATCACGGCGCAGCAGAATCAGTCGTCGATCGATCGTGGGAGATGATGGCACGGCAGAATCACGGCGCAGTAGGGAGATGATGGCACAGCAGAATCAGTCGTCGATCGTCGAAGCAGCAGCGTATCACGGCGCAGCAGCATCACGGCGCAGCAGCAGCACGGCGCAGCAGCGTAGCGAACGACTGGCTCAGATCCAGTCGTCGAACGCAGAGAGAAGAACGAGAAACAACGGTAACACGACGCGAATCATGAGAGAGGCGGCGGTCTCCTTCAGCGCGCACCACCGCCGGCGAGAGAGCCTCGGTTCACCATGGAGGCGACGTCAAACCAACGGAGGAGGGATGCGAGGCAGATACGGGCGAGCGAGGACGGGAAGAGGTGAGCGGTCGAAGGAAACGACGCGGATTGGGCCGGATTAGGTTAAATTCCTCTGATACCAAGTTGAGAATAAAACCAAGTTATTATTATGAGCTCCCTTTACTCATATATATAGAGGAAGGGAGAAAAACATACACAGACCCAAAATACCTTTATGCGGATAAGACCAAAACAAACCAAAAAGGCATTACATAATACGACTTGATTACAACTCTCCTTCCTCTCCCCCTCTTCTTTTCCTTAATAATTGCAGAAATATAGTTTTCATTTCTGAAATCTATAAAGGCTTGGCCGGCTAGGGTTTTTAATTTGGGGCTTTTCTGATTTAGAATTTTCTTCCTCTCCCTCTCCCTCTATTTCTCTTTCTCCTACATTTTCCTACAATTTCTGAAAATAATTGTTGTTGGTTTAGTATGGCCAGCTAATTTAACTGTTTGTTTTGCCTTGTTTGTTTTGCCTTGATTCCTGATGGAATTGATTATTGGGCTGGCTGTAACTGTTTAAGGGATGGGCAGGCTCATGGTTATGTTAGCTGGGTTGTTATTTGGCTCTTATTGGTAGTCCTTCATGTATTATTGTTGTTGTTGGCTGCCATAGTTGGATGTAAATGTTGATAATTATTCCTAGCCAATTATGCTTGCTGATAGACTGCCATTCTTTGGCCCTTGTGGCAGATTTGAACTATAAATCAGATTTCTCCTCCTTTTGAGTTGAATGTCTAGTGGTTTTGATATACTGGAGAGCTGAAACCTATTGCAACTGTTGAATATTCATTGCATTCACCCAACCTTTTAAAACTCCTATAATTCATAGTTGTAGTCGTCGTAGAAGTCGAATCGTAACTATTTAGCGGCGCAACCCTAAAGTAAATAATTTCATTGATACTGCAGTGGATGGCGCCCGGTGATAGGCGCGATGAAAATTCTGGTAATGATAAAGGTAAGGGAAATGCGTTGGTGAGAAGAGAAGTGGTGCAAGGTTACATAGTTAAATAAAGGGTGAGCAGTAGAAGAACCCGCATCTTGGGAGGGTGCCATAGGCGGATCAACGGGTCGGGGAGCAGCATCAGTAGACGTTAACAATCGCAAGGCATCAAACTGAGGACGACGTTGAGTGTGCACTTGTAGAGGAGGAAAAGGAAACACGGGAGGTGTAGGGAGTAAGGGAGGAGAGGGGAGCACGTGGGGAGGGGTAGGAAGCAAGTGAGGAGGTGTCAATGGGAAAAGTCAGACGTGGGAAAGCATTGGGAGATATAGCAGGAGGAGTTGCAGAGTAGAACGCTTGATCCTCAAAGAAGGTAACATCCACAGAGTTGATCGTTTTCCCAGTAGCAGAAGAATGGCACACATAACCTTTTTGTGTACGATGGTGCCCAACAAAGATGTACTAGGTAGTACGAGGAGCCAACTTATCAACAGGAGGCCCGAAATGACGAACAAAATACACACATCCAAAGACCTGAGGAGGGAGGGAGAAGGGAGGTATGGAAGGACACAAAATGGAGAAGGAAGTAGCACAGTTAATGACGGTCCACGACATGCGATTAAATAAATAGCGCGTGATGGAAACAACAAAGTGTCAATACTGTTTTGGAACATGCATTTGAAACATCAGAGATCAAACAACCAAAAGAATATCGTGGTTCTTCCACTTGGCGACATCATTTTGTTGTAGTGCATACGCGCAGGATATTTGATGGAGAATGCCAAGGAGATTGCAGATGTCCTGAAATTCGCGACTGGTATATTCACAAGCATTATTTGTGCGAAATATTTTAATGGTGCTTGAGAATTGAGTATGAGTTTCAGCAATGAAGGAGCTAAAGCATCGTAACAACTTTGAGCGACCACTCAGTAAGTATAATCAAGTGATGCGAGAATGACAATCAATAAATGTCAAAAAATACGGATAGCCAGACAAACTGGCAGTTTTATATGACCCTCAAATATCCAAGTGAACCAAGTCAAAGGGAGTAGAGTTCCGAGAACAACTATAAGAGAAGGTAGATCGATGTTGCGTGTCGTAAATGCAAGTTTCACATTGAAACACGGTAAATGGAAAATCAGGAAGAGCTCGTCGGAGGATAGGAAGAGGAGCATGGTCAAGTCGATGATGCCAGTCAACGGAAGTAACCGAGGATAACATGGAGGCGTGAAGGTTCAAAGTGTAGACCCTAATTGACAGTCGGTAGATACTAATGACACGCCGCGTTCATCGATCTTGTACCACAAAAGAAGACGAGTTAAAAATTATGCAGTAACCATGGTCTTGAGTAAGACGACTGACAGATAGTAGATTAAATTTAAAGTCAAGGACATGAAGAGCAGAATGAAGATAAATGGACCGAGCCGCGGCAACATCGTCATAACCGTAAATAGGGGTGGTATCGTCATTCGCAGCGGTGATAAACTTAGGAGTATCAATATCCGTGAACCAAGGGGGTGGTTGTGGAGAAATGTGATTGGTAGCCCCAGAGTCCACAATCCAAGAAGAGCCAAGAAGAAGAGAAGATAGGTCGGCATGGGAGGAAGAAGTGATGGGACCGCGGGTGCGAGTAAGAATAGCAGCCACCATATTTCATCCCACAAAATGTTGATGTTAGCTGAGGAACTAGAATGGCTAGTGTGAAAATGTTGTGAGACTAATCGGAGGAAGGGAGAGCTTGAGGGTGGTGAATAAGAGGTCCCATGGAGGGTGACAGTGAACACGAACACCAATGGCAAGCAAGCTCAAGTAGCGGCAAGAAGAGGTGATTGGAAGCAGCGGACTCAAGCAGCGGTGAGCAGCGGTGAAGGAAAATACCTGAGGACAGGGGTGAGCAGCGGGCACGGGAGCAAGCGGCGAGAAGAGGAGGTAAGCAGGGGACTGAGAAGCGGACAAGTGCGCACGTGAGTACGCGAGCACGTGGAGGTGAGCGAAGGTGAGCAACGAACACGCGAGCATGCAGCGAACAGAGCGGCATACAACAGGCACAGCGGAACGAGCAGAAGTCGTGTGCAAACAACTACGAGCGAACATCAGCGATCGGGTGAACACACGGCAGGAGGCAGCTGGCAACGTGAAGCGGACACACAGCAGGAGTTGCAAGCTGCGGTCGCGAACAAAAGGAGCTGCGAGCAAAGCTCGCGTGGAGCAGAGCTGCGCAGGATGCAAAAAGTAGAAGGGGTGGTGGGGCAGGAGACCTTGTCTCTAAAGATGAGCACAGGAGGTCGTCGGTTGGAGATAAGCGGGTTAGGAGGTCACGCGAGCAAAAACCATGTGCGGGTAGAGGTTATGTGTGAGCAGAGGCTGTGCGAATAGAAACGGTGGTGGGTCCGCGAGCAGAAGGCAGGCCGCTCAGGTTGCACGAGCAAAAGGCAAATGGTGCGAACAGGGACAGAGGTGGGTCCTGGTAGGTAGCGGAAGAATTCTATAAATGCAGCAGGGGAGTTGTGAAACGCAGAGGCGCAAGCAGAGGAGCAAGCACCAAGAAGAGGCTGCCAGACGACACGAGCAGCCAGAGTTCGCGAGACCATGCGAGCGAGAAAAGACAATTGCGGGCTTAGGCCTGCGACAGGAGCAAGATCCTAACCAAAAAATACTTTAGGATTCGAACCTATCTCTGATACCATGAAAAAATAGAGAATAAAAATGATCTCGTCAAAATAAAAAATTACATTGTACAATGGGTCTCCTTTTATAGAGAAAGCTAAATACAACACAAGATGTGGGACAAAAAGATGAGCTTAAGAGGAGAGAGGACTAATGGGCCTAAATACATGGGTTTTATTTATTTAGAACTTGTAACAAATTTGAATTCCACAAATCAAAAGCATTAATCAATTGTTCTGTATAAACCCATAAAATTACTTATTTCCTACTTTTGGGAAATAGGAGATATTATATCCATAATGAAGTTAAAGGCATGCATCCAACAACCATTTTGCAGTTCACAACTCTAAATGAGTAATTGCGACATACCTTTTAAGCATCGAGAAAGAATGAAAAAATAAAGAGAATGCGGAAGCGGATACAAAATGACCTTCACAAACACCTCCTCTGACGAATGATACCCATAAAATTTTTTTGCTCGAACAAGGGAGCAATCATGCACATGCTGCCTCTTTGATGTAGGCTTATTCTGCAAAATTTACATTGAAAAAGTTATATATTGGATTATCCCACGTTGAAGACATAAAAATAAATAATTGTGTAGCATACACTTAAAGCTTTCTCAGTAGCACTGAATAGAGTATGAATAAAAGTATGGCCTGCATATATGAAGCACTAAATTAGGTATCCACTGTGGCAGCCTGGCAGGTATGTCATGTACTCACAAAAGATGTTCACTAAAATACTACACAAGCCTGCTGAAAACTGTGGATCAATAAGAGAAAGAAGTTAAAAATACTATATTTTTCTGCAACATTAAACAATAATACCCGAAAAACAAAACAGAATTATAGTTGTCCAGTCCAATTAAAGTCTCATCCAAAGAAAATCTACTAAATTCATAGGTTCTTACTCTGTGCCTTAATCTTGCTATAATTAAAGTTCTTGACCCAGTACTAACAAAATGAATGAAATAAACATTATACTTATTAGAACTTCAAATACGGAGAATAAACTGGAGCATTCATCATATAGGGACATGATCTATTTAGAAATAAACTCCGAACTAATTTATGGAGGAAAGATTGTCGTAATAGTAATATAACCTCTTTCAATTGGATTAGAGAACTTGGAGAGATGAACACAATTACTGCCTGAGTTGATGCCAGGGAGCACAGTATACAGGTTAATCCCTAGAGTTCAAATTCTAAGACCCAACTAAAAAACTCAAGCGGAACTGAGTTGTTCAGTGCAGGCTGGCAGAGTTTGGTTGACACCAACATTGAAGGATGCCCTCATCCTTAAACTTCTATGAGCATTCTTTAGTCAATATCATCTTACACTAAAAAGTTAGAGAAAAGAAAATGACATGTAGCATTTTATGTTTTACCTGAGAAAGTCTCATAAAACAGGACTTTTCTACTGCAGAGATCAATAACTAATACTTGTGCTAATATCTTACAGTTTTTAATTAATAGTGAAATTAAGACTGTAACACTTATACAGCAAATATAATTATAAATATTAAAGATATAACAGAGAACTATTTTGTTATGCTTTCCAATTTACTTGCTTCCATGCCACTTGCATAGACATCCAATACAAGATCAGTCATCAAAAGGGCCTCCAACAACTCATCGAAGCAGGAATGCCAGCATTTTTCAACAAATTTCTCTTTGAAGAGTGATCACACATAAACATAATTTATATAACATAAAATAAGTATGATTTATAATAAATTAAAAATAATTTTGAGTTGCTCAAAATTGATTTCAAGTCAACTCAAAATCAACACAGACTCGAAACAGATCGATCTTAACTTCAGGTCAATCTAAAATCGAAACTGATTATTATGCTTTTAGCCAAGGTTGATCGAAATCAACTCGATATGTACTATCTTAAAAGCAAGATCTCACATTGTCACTAGCAAAATTTCTCAACCCTTCCAAACTTCTTGTATCAGCTTTGTTAGTAAAGGCCCAAAGCAAGGCAGCCAAGGCCCATTTAGGGTCATCTTCCTTCTTATGTTTTAGTCTCACATCTTAGATTCGGATTGTTTTCCCCTTTTCTCTTCCTATATCAATGTACAAATACATGTATGTAGACAATTTGGAGAAATTAATAAATTTAGCATTTATTTCTCTCAATTCTTGTGTTTTTCCACATGGTATTAGAGCTTATGGTCCTTTTAAAAAAATGGCTCCTACTCTAGCCCTCTGTGCAGTTAATTTTTTTTTAACCTCAACTCATTTGTGCTTCTTTGCTCTGTTTGGTTCTCTCCCCTCACAACTGATTTTATAGCTTTTTCTCTCTGGGGCCACTTGACTGTCTCGTCCTATCATGTTTTTTGGCTGATCGCCTGGCCGTCTTCTTCTCGCTTGGTCGTCTGCTCCTCAGGAGGTAGACCGCTCGACGACTTGGTTGCCTGCTCCTGGTTTCTATCCGCTAGCTCAGCTCCTCCCAGAATTACTTGCCGCAACTCCCTGCCTTACCGCAATTTTTTGTCGAGGCTTCTAACCGCAGTTACCTTGTTGCAACCCCTCGCCGCCGCTTTTTGCCTTGCCACAGATCCTAGACGTCGCTTTCTGCCTTGCCGCAGCTCCTAGCCGCCGCTTTCTTCCTTATCTTAGCTCCTAGCCGCACTTCCTGCCTTGCCGCGGTTCTCTTGCCGCCGATCCTTATCGCAGCTACCGACATTGCTGCAGTGTTCTTACCGCAATCACTTATCCGCCGGATCTTCTGACCGCAAGGGAATGGCTGTTGCTTCTCTCTTGTCGCAGCCGCCAGCTTTGTCTAGCCGGACCTACCTACTTTGTCTAGCCACAGCAGAGTGCAGTTTGACTGCTCCTCTTATTTTGTCCACATGCCTAATCACCTGGTCGTTGTTGTTTGCCTCCTGACCGCACCCGTTTTTATTATTTGCCGCAATTTCTCCTATTCTCCTAGCCTCCTGAGAAAGCTTCATGGCGTCGACTGATGATACGTCCCTTCCTTCTCATGATGCGACACCTCTCAAAGTTCGTGATGAGCTTTGGATCACCGCTATATTTCTTAGTGGGAAGAAGAATTTTGTTGAGTGGGTGCACTCAGTCTGTCGTGTTCTTCAGACAAAAGGGCTTTTGCATCATCTAACTAAGGACACCCCTTCTGCACCCACTGATGACTGACTTTGTGATGACGGGCGTGTCCAGACATGGATCCTCAACTCTCTGAATGGTGAACCTTATCGTATGGCCATGTATCATGAGACGACCAAGATTATATGGGAGGAACTGCATTTCCTCTATTCTGACAAGCACAGCCTTCAACATTTGTTTAACATCATCACGGACCTTCAATCTCTCAACTCGGGAGGTGTTGGCGACTTAACCTCCTTTGTTGCGTGGTCCAAAACCTTAGTCGAGGCATGGATTTAGCATCAACCTCCTAGATCTTGGTGTGCAGCATGGACAAAAAGAGGTTGTTGGTATTGTCATAATGATGGCTCATGTTCCGCCTCATCTCCATAGTGTTCGGGCTCAGACACTATCCTCATCCACTATTCCCTCTCTCTATGATGTTTGCTCAATGTTGTTGAAGGTGACACCACCCCCAGATGCTCCCGGACTAGGGCTGATATCGAGTCGATTTTGGTCGATTTCAACTCGGTTCGGAATCAAAAATTTTGACTCGAAATCGATTTGATTCTGAGCCAACTCGAATCAATTTCGAGTCAACTCGAAATTAATTATTTTTTAAAAAAAATTATTACACTTGATAGTCTTAAATAAAATTTTTAATCAACTAGTAACAGCCAACCAACAATAAACGGCTACATACCAAGAATATCCCTACATCAAAATCACAAGTTTCAAAAATTAAATATAACCGTGCCTTAATTCTGTAATTGTAAAAATCTGAAATATACTTCAATAAACGGCTACATTTATTGCTCGGTTCTCTACTTCTAAGTCCAAGAGACAAAAAGAGATGTAATGAGTATCTCCCGAGAGATTTGACTGGACACAGGGAGGCCCGAGACGTCAGGTGTGCTGCACTGCGGCTAGGCTGCTTTGGAAAGTGAAAATGAAAATAAAATAGATGAAATGGTTGAAAGTTGAAACTTGACAGCCCATTGCCCCCATGCCCATTTGCCATTAAACATTCAGCCTGTGCGGGTGATTCTAAAAAGAAAAAAAATGAAAAATTGAATTTTGATTAAATATTAAATTCGAGCCGACTCGATTCAATATTCGAACGATTCATATGAGGCTCGAAATCGATTCGAAATTGATTTCGAGCCAATTTTGATTCGATTCAATTTTATTCGATTTTTTTATTTTGAGTTTGATTCGAATAAAAACTAGAGCAATTTCCAAGGGACTGTCGATTTTCGATTATTATGCTCACCCTTATCCCGGAACTCCCTCTCTAGCACTCCTCCAGCACTCATCTGTCTCTCACCCCCCTCCCCTCCTCCAACTACCCGAGGAGTTCGCACCGGCTACCGAGGGAGAGGTCGCAACGACCGCCCTAGATTCAAGTGTAATCACTGTGTCAGGGATGGACGTCTTGAAACAACTTATTATTGTAAACATGGTCTGCCTCCTCCGCCTAATGTCTCTGTTGATGCTGACATATCTACTGGCACTCGCGCCGATATTGACGTCATGTGCCTCCATCTCCAACATCTCCAAGGGTTACTTAATTGTCTGTCTGGCTCTGTTGTCTCTATCTCCAATGAAGGTATAGTCTGTCTCTCACATAGTTCACATTGCATTGTGGACTCTAATGCCACCCACCATATCACTCCGCAGAAACCACCACAGTACTTGGTATCTCTGCATCCCAAGTTTATCACAATGGTCAATGGTGACACAGCTTATGTCTCTGGCTTTTTTAATATGCATCTTATACATCCCCTTTATCTCTCTTCACTCGATTCTTCACGTTCCGGACTCTACTTTCAATCTTCTTTCTGTTAGTCGCCTTACTGAACATCTTGACTGCTTTGTGACCTTCACGTCATCTTCTTTTGTGGTGCAGGATCGACGGATGCAGAATATCATTAGTAAAGGACGACTTTGCAACGGGCTCTATCTTCTGGACGTTTCTCCCACCATTCTCTCATCTGTCACCTTTATGGATTGGCATCACCGTCTTGGGCATGCACCTCTTCCAATTCTCAAGAAGGCTCTTCCTAATCAACTTATTCTTGCATTTACCTGTGAGTCATGTATCTTTGGAAAATAGCATCGTTCTTCTTTTCCTCCTCGTTGTACTCGGAGTGATGCTACTATTGATTTAGTACATGCTGATGTTTGGGGCTTGTATAAAATTGCTAGTATTTCTGGTCATCGTTATTTCATTACTTTTATCGATAATTATTCTTGTATGACATGGTTATACTTACTCTGTGATCGATCGGATCTAACTCGTGTGATTCAGGTCATTATTAATGAGACTTGTACTCAATTTTCCGGACCAATTAAAATTATTCGTATAGACAATGCTCGTGAATACACCAGTCATGCGTTTAATGATCTCTGTACTGAGTTTAGGATCATTCATCATACCTTTTGTGTTTATATCCCCCCAAAAAGAATGGTGTGGCTGAGCGCAAGAATAGACATCTTGATGTTGCTCGCTCACTTATGTTTCAAATGCAGGTTACCAAGGCTTATTGGCACTTTGCAGTATCTACGGCATGTTATCTCATCAATTGTATGCTACTATGCCCTCCTCCATTCTAAACTATGTCACTTTGTTTAGTCTTTTCTTTCCCACCACATCGCCCTTCTCTATCACACCTCGGGTATTTGGTTGTACATGTTGTACATGTTATATCCATAATCTTGGTTCTTCCACTGACAAACTTGGGCCTTGGGCTACCAAATATATGTTCGTTGGTTACTCCCGTGCTCAGAAAGGATGTGTGTTACTCTCCCACTGATCGTAAGGTTGTTGTGTCAGCTGATATTATTTTTTTAGAAGATCAACCTTTTTACTCTCCTCATTCCTCGACTCTTTCACCACCGTTATTATCACGACCTGCCGTCCCCGTTACTTCTCCTCTCCCACCACTCCTTCCAACCCTGGTTCCCATACCGAACAAGCCACCTCTTCTTCGTGTCTAAACTCGTCGTCCTCCTCGCTCTGACGCCACTCAACAGTCGTCATCTACCTTTGGTACCTCATGGCTTGCTGATCCGGCTCCTATCTCTACGGTTCATCCCCTGGTGAATTATGTATCCATGTATCGCCTCTCTCTGACACTTCTCGAATTTGCAACTTCTTTATCCTCTATTTTTATACCTAACTTCGTGCAGAAGGCTCTCCGACATCCAGGGTGGCGTGCGGTCATAGATGAGGAAATGACTGCTCTCTGGGTAAATCAAACATGGGATCTGGTCTCTCTTCCTCCTGGACAGACTTGTGTTGGATTTAAATGGGTCTTTGCGATCAAACATGCACCAGATAGGACAGTTGACAGTCTCAAGGAGTGTCATGTAGCTCGTGTGTTTACTCAGCAACAAGGTCTTGATTATGATGAGATCTTCTCTTCAGTTGCCAAGTTGAACATCATTCGTGTCCTAATTTCCTTGGTTGTGCATCGCCAGTGGCCATTACATCAATTAGCATCAAGAATGTCTTTCTCAATGGCGACCTTCAAGAAACTATCTACATGCACTAGCCTCCCGGATTTGAGACCATGGAGGAGTCACTTGTTTGTCACCTCAAGAGATCTATTTATAGTCTCAAACAGTCTCCTCGCGCATAATTTGACAAGTTCAGTAAGGTTGTCTGTGATGTTGGATTCACTCGGAGTTCGACGGACTTCTCTCTCTTTACTTGTCATCAAACAACAGGCACAGTGATTTTCTTAGTTTATGTCGATGATATTCTAATTACTGGAGATGATTCTAAAGGAATAAAAATGATCAAGCAGCACTTGAAAATTTAGTTTTTCAAACTAAAGATTTGAGAAATTTTTAGTACTTTCTTGGCATAGAGGTTGCAAGACGTCCTGATGGTCTTGTCTTATCTCAACGGAAGTACTGTCTTGATCTTCTTCATGACGCTGGATATTCTGGATGCAAGTTTGTTGATACTCCTATGGATGTCAATCACAAGCTCTGTGTGCATGCCTCCGACACCGATCTACTTCCTCCAAATCCAGAGTATTATCGACGTCTAATAGGAAATTTGATTTATCCTATAGTTACAAGACCAGATATCTCATTTGTTGTTCGAGTTATCAGCCGATTCATGCACTCTCCATGGATGTCTCACCTTCAGGCTGTCGAGCACATCCTAAAATATCTGAAAACTGCCCCCGAACAAGGGCTAGTATACAAACCCTCTTCCTATTCTACTCTATCGTTGATTGTTTATTCTGATGCTGATTATGTTGGCTCTTTGTATGATCGACGTTCCACAAGTGGATTCTGTACTTACTTCAGAGGACACCTTATTACTTCAGGCTGTCGAGTATCGTTCGATGGCGTTTGTTGTATCTGAGTTTACGTAGTTAGAAAGTCTCCTAGAAGATTTGGGAGTCAAGCTTTTTCCACCAACTACTTTATTCTACGACAGTCAAGCGGCCATACACATTGTTAAGAAGCATGTTTTCCATGAGCGAAGCAAACACAATGAAATAGACTCACGTCATTCAGGAGAAAGTTCAAATGAAGAAGTTAAAATTGAAACATGTTCCGGTTGCTGATCAAGTTACTGATATTCTCACTAAGGCCTTACCACGTGTGTTATATTATTAGTTCTTGTTCAAGCTGGGTGTCTACGATCTATATGTTCTAGCTTGCGGGAAAGTGTTAAAAGAAAGATTTGTAAAGGCCCAAAGCAAGGCCCATTTAAGGGCCCTCTTCTTCATGTTTTAGTCTCACATCTTAGATTGGGATTGTTTTCCCTCTTTCTCTTCCTATATTAATGTATAAATACATGTATGTAGACAAATTGGAGAAATTAATAAAATTTAGCATTTATTTCTCTTTATAGTTTATCCTAGTGTTTTTTCACGAGCTTGAACATGGCACGCATATATGTCTCAACTACTAAAGATACCCAATGGATGTTGGGAGAAACTTTTTGTTTATTTAATTTAGAGACACTTATAGTAGAGGTAAAATTCTAGTACAATAATCAATGACTAACCACTTTGTTTGTTGTTCGCAAACTCATGTCCAAACAAGTATTATGGGTATCACACATTTTTTTTAAAACAAAGCAATTTTATAAATAATGTGTTAACTCAAGAATGCCTTATTTATCACTTTTGAAGGACATTATCGATATACAGACGGTATAATGTTGCAGGAACCGAGGACTTAGAGGAAGGAGCATCTTCGACGTAGTGCGTATATTCTCGAAGGAGTAGGCCGGTAAAAAGGGCTACAGCAGCATGATATGGCATGGAGGATTTAGGTTATGTTTATTTTAATTGTCGTATTTTTGTTTGTTTACTTTAATTGACGGAGGTTATATAACTCTCGGCTCATTTGCTTTGGGCATTATCTTGTATCTTGGATTTGAAATAGATTGGAGCTTAGGGCTGGCCAAGTGAGATCTTCCCCTTGGAGTTCGTTTCTCTCCCCACTCGTAACATTGAACGACCTAGCTCCCTCGCATGCATCGCATGCCGCCAGGTTCATTCCACTGTTATCTCTTCGTCGACATCTGCGCGGGATCGTGTTCCCCTCCTGCATCGCATTTTGTCTGCTCGGCGACAGTGTCGTTCGTCTCATGTGCCTCCAACGTCGATCATTTTGACGACGCCTGCCATTCCATCCCTCATCGACGCCTGCATCGGCAGCGCACGACCAGATTGTTTTTGTTGACCTCTAGATCTTGTCTTCACTGTTTTGAGCCATTTGCGCCCACCAGCATGCTTCCTCTCAGCTTTCTTCATCGCCAGATCTACTTTGATGCGAGCCACGCAGCGCTCGTCAGCCCGCCAGAGCATCTACGTCGGCTCCTAGAGCCCTGACGACAGTCCACGACCACTCACGCGATGATTGATTCCCGCCTCGACGTCGTCGAACGTCGCCTCGACGACCAAGCCAGCTCTCTCGCGTCGATTCAAGCAATTCTCCAACGCTTGGAGGCTCGTGATGCCCGGTTGGACAGCCGCTCCTCCACACCACCGCACGGAGAGGATCCCTCCTCTCTCATCGGTCAGCCCGCCTCCTCGTCGACCCTACCACCACTCACTGTGCTGGCCTCAGCCCACGCGCCACGCGTTCTCGAAGTTCCTCACTTCAACGGCACTGATCCTCTGGGATGGATTGCAAAGGCGGAGCAATTCTTTGATACTTACAGCACCAAGGAGGGACAGAAAGTGCCCTGAATGACCCTTGTCATGGAGGGCTCCTCCCTACACTGGGTTTGTTGGCTATGCTAGTCGACCCCACTCCTTTCATGGGCCGATCTGGTCCAAGCGATGGTGAAGCTTCATGATCGTCGTTACTCGAACAATGCAGTGGAGAGTCTGTGCCCTACGACATATCTCTTTGGTGGAGAAGTACATCGACGAGTTCACCGAGCACATTAACCACGTCCCCGGACTCCCACCCGATCATTACCTCGGCTTCTTTCTTTAGGGTCTCCAACCCCACATTCGCTCCCACTTGCGCACCCATCATTCTCGTGATCACTTTGATGTGATGGAGGGTGCCTGGTTGATGGAAGCTGATTTCTCAATACATGTGGGGGACCGCCCCCGACAACCTCCAGCAACTCCCCCCCCTACCACCAACTCGTGCGACATGCATAGTGGTACATTATTCCACCACCCGACTTCAAGTAGGGGAAGGACTGCATCCTTGCGGTGGTGGATCGATTGTCTAATACGGTCACTTTATACCCTTGCGCCACCCATTTACAGCTCCAACGGTGGTCAAGGCGTTCATTTTCGGCGTAGTCTGACTATAAGGATTCCTTCGTTCCATCGTAAGCGATCGCGATCCGATTTTTTCGAGTTCTTTCTGGCAAGAGTTTTTCAAACTCCACAGATGAGTTCTGCCTACCACCTATAGACGGACAGACAGTCCGAGGTTATGAAGCGCTGCTTGGAGACCTACTTGTGTTGTTTCACCTCTGAACGCCCTCGTGACTGGAGCAGATGGTTGGGTTGGACCGAGTTCTCTTATAACACCTCCTTCCATTATTCGGTCGGCATGACCCCCTTCCAGGACGTTTACGACCGACCACCACCCACTATGATTCAGTACCTTCCGAGAAAATGTCTTGTTGGGACAGTGCACACTCAACTCTTGGACCGAGACGGGATTTTCAGGATCTTGAAGACCCACCTCCACTGCGCACAACATAAAATGATCCACCATGCGAACAAGCGTCGGAGGAATGTCCAGTTTCAAGTGGCGAACGCGGCATTCACCAAGCTTCAACCTTACCGCCAAACTTTAGCGGCGACCCGCTCTCATCCCAAGCTATCTGCTCGCTTTTACGGCCCGTTCGAGGTGATCGCTCGCATCATCGAGGTGGCCTGCCGCCTCCGCCTTCCCTCCCATAGTCGCATCCATCCATTCTTCCATGTGTTCCTTCTCAAGAGGGTAGTAGGAGGCCACTCGGTCGAGGAGACCCTTCTGTCGAACATTGCATCTAACAGCGTCACTGTTTATCTTCTTGAGACAATCTTGGACCGCAAACCCGTCATTGTGGAGGGTTGTCGAGTCCAGGAACAGGTTTTGGTCGCATGGTGACAACGCCCTCACTCTGATGCAATGTGGTTGGACCGCGACACCTTTCTCAGCCAATTTCAAGAATATTGTCTTAAGGACAAGTCAAATTTTCAAGATGTGGGTATCGTTGCAAGCACCGAGGAGGACGACTTAAAGGAAGGAGCATCGTCGGCGTGATGTGTTTATTTTCGACGGAGTAGGCCAGCGGAAAGGGATGCAGCAAAATGATATGGCGTGGAGGATTTTTGTTATGTTTATTTTAATTGTTGTATTTTTGTTTGCTTATGTTAATTGTAGGGAGAGGTTATATAACTTCCGGCTCCTTCCCTTTGGGCATTATCTTGTATCTTGAAACTGAAATAGATTGGAGCCTAGGGCTGGCCTAATGGGATCTTCACCTTGGAGTTCGTTTCTCTCCCCACTTGTAACATACAACATAACCTAAAGGTGCATACCGAACGAATATGAAATGTTGCGGTGCCACAGTGAAAACCAATCATGGCTAGAACTATGCAAAACTTTTTAAATCAGGTTAAGTGGTCTAATTAAGGCTATATAAGGTTTTATGGAACAGGAAAATAATATTCTCCCCAGGAGCAGTATGCTCTGATCATTGCCCTGTATAAATTGTTTCTAGAAGTTAATCATAAAGGAATGGATTACTATCATCCATCTATAATATACCAAAATGAATTGATGGGGAACAATGAGAATCTGAATAAAATCAATCCTGACAACTAGAAATAGTGTCAGAGAAGTCGACCTCATAGATGTACGTGAATCCTTCAGTTTCAAACAGAGTATTGTAGCAATCAATTGAGCTATATAGGTGATATTTCACAATAAACGCACATTGAAGGTCAATAGGTTACACAGGATATGAGGAACAAGCAAATCCCATTTATGACGATTTAGGAGCTCGCATCTTCATATCAATGACATGTTTCCGAAGGAGATTCTGCAGTGCCTCCTACGACATCCTAAGAATTAAAATAAATGAGAGATGAGAAAAAGTGATAAAAACTAGGGGACGAGTAATCAAAAGATGGGTAAGAGTGAATGTTATAAGCAGATCCAGAACTTTATGTAGGGCATTGCTAAAATTGAGATCTGAGGGATTAGCGGGCGATGATGAGTCAATTCTAACAATATTGATGGAAGTGTATTTATGGGAGCAAGATCAGCAGTTGTAAAACTGAAGTGGGATGAGGCATAAGGGCCACTGTAGAAAAGGAATGTGCGGTAAGTATGAAGAACCAATGCGGGTATTGGCATCGGGTACTATATGTAACCAGTACAGCGATGTAAAAAAATCAAAAAATAATAAGGATATGGTTATGGAGGGATACAATGTAATTAAAATTATATATGTACAAGCAGTGGGGTTCCTCCATGCTGCGGCGCAACAGTACATCTTCTGTTCATCGTCCCAATAAATTTTTGTCATGTCAAATACAAACTCAAAAGAAATTACAGGGATGATGACATACTTTTTAAAATTGAATAAAAACACAAATTAAATCCAATTACAAGTTGTATAAATAAAGAATGGGTAGAATTGGAAAGATGAATAGTTCGCCAAAAAGGGTTTTTCCCTTATATATAGTATAGGTGTATGTGTGTTTGTATACACACATAAATATGCATATATAAACTCATATTGAACAAGAACACCCAACTTAAAACATAGCATCTACTCATCAAATACATAATAAACAAGTACAGCCAATCTTAAGTCAAATTGTCCATAACTATAACTATAAGAAATAACTAGAACTTGGAGCATATTTGTATTTTATATAGCAAACAAGCACGGTTAGATGTGTTTATTGGAGATTTAATGTCTTTTTCTTTTCTAAGAGACCCGGATCTCACTTTTGTTTGATTTAGAACAGCAAACACCTGATATCATAATAATGATAATATGTAGAACGATCTGCCGAGTATTGGAAAAAAGTACATGTTTCGTATGGTGACTCAGTCAAGGAAGATGACGAGAAGAAAGGAGTGATTTCATGAAAGTAAAAAGGCCAATGTGAACAAGTGTTGGGTAAAAGGATCAAAAGATCCATATTCTTTCTAAGCAAAGGGAATAAAAGAGCAAACACAACCCAGTATATTAGATGGGAAAAAAGAAATGTAGTTTAGTTGGAATACAGTGGAAATGGAGACAGATCGTTGAAGATAGGTAGCAGGACATGATATGAGATAATAGAAGGTCAAAATAGCAACCTGCAAAACTGAAGATGTACATTCATAAGAAATATAAGGATCATGATAACATCATTCAAATGGAGATCTTAAGGCCATATTACTAAGATGGATATTCAAATAAAAAAATGAAATTAAGACTACACAAAGTTTAAGACACTGCCAGTCTGTAAGGTTTGATGACAGTAGAGTAATGGTCTTTATCTCTTAGTAAAATAATTGAAATATAAATATATGAAAACTCTTAGACAACACTTGAGAAGATAGACCCGTGCAAGCCTAGAAAATCGCAAAAAATCCTAGAAATTGTGATTAAAGGTATAATAACAAAAACCTAAGTGAGTCAAAATTAACTCGGACCCCATATATCCTAGTGGACTAACTTAGTAGGGAGAGTATGGCAAGTAGTGCATGAAAGAAAAGGTAGAACATGAGAGAAAAGATAGTACATGAGGGAAAAGACATGGTTCACAACTCACAGGAATAACACTCGAGCAGGCGAGGGCAAGAAGTAAAATATCAAAGTCAGTTGAGAGGGTGACATAAACAACAGTTTCATTGATATTGAGTGATAGCAGAAGACAGGGTAGAGTTTGTAGTGGGCATCAAGGAATAGTCCCTCGTTTTCAACACCTCCGCCAATAGTCTTTTCAAGCTGAGATCTTTAATAATATAGCGAGAAAGAAAACATTTATGGAAAAGTTATGAAAAGGCTATTGGAACAACAATGGCTTTGGTAAGAAGATTAATGGATAAGAGACTGACAAGAAAATGTGATGCATAAAGAACAGAAGAGAGAGAAAGAACTTGTAGGGTAGAAAAACTCTTTTCCCGTAGATAAGGATGGGGGGATCATCAACAAAAACAATAAGAGGAAGCAAGAACATGTGAAAGGACGAACATAACCTACAACTATCTGTCAAATGAGAAGATGCATCTAAATCTAAAATTCAAGAAAAATCAATGAAAACAAACAATGAATCGAGAGGAATTGGCATTCTCGGATTATTCTGCTAGTACAAAAACAAACTAATAGAGGAGTCCTCATTGCAATATGAGTTAATACCCAAAAAATAGCTATGATGCAGAAATTTCAATATCCATAAATAGGTATGATAATATGATATTCATAATTTGCTTATTCAAGATTTAGTACCTTTATCAGGACTTTGTAGCAGATCTTCGGGAAAAGGTACATAGAAGTATGGCAAAGCCTGAAGTATCAAAGCAGAACATGAGTTACAACCAGAAAAGCACCCCTAAAAATTCACTATATACATGACAATAGAAATGCAAAGCTGTACAGTTAAATGGTGCATGTTCTTAGTTGACACATTTTATCCAAACTTCCAATGCAGTTGATTTTAATTTGACTTAAAGTACAAATACAACATCTAGGGTGCACGTTTTAATCAAGGCAATGAGCTCCAACTTCCCAAGTAAATAGATATCAAGGTCAAATACGAGGGCAGTAAAACAAAACCACATTTCCATAATTTCTAGAGTAGAAGCAAGAGGAAACATCTAAAACCAAGAAAACTGGCCAAATTTAACGGTTCAATGTTCTCACAAGCCATGAAGCATCTAATAAGAGAATAGACAACAACAACAACACTCATTTATTCCACTATAGTGGAGTTGGATATATGGATCCTTTGTCACCATTGTGCCCTGTCTTTAGTCATAATCACACTAATGCCTAAATACATCATGTCTTTCCTTATAGTTTCATTTGAAGTCTTTATTGGTCTACCCCTCCCCCATGTTACATACAACACTCGACAACAACACTCAAGCATTTATCACACTATAGTGGGGCAGGCTATATGGATCCTTTGTCGTCATTGTGCCCATCTTTATTCATAATCTCACTAATGCTTAAGTACATCATATCTTTCCTTGTAGTTTCATTTCAAGTCTTTATTATTCTACCCCTCCTCCATTTAACATGTTACATGCTTAGTGACTAAACTCTCATAAGGCCTAACAGGTGCCTCCAACGGTCTCCTATGTACATGTCCAGACCATCTTAGTCGAGCTTCTCACATCTTCTTTGCATTTGGTGCCACTCATGTCATATTCCTGATACACTTGTGTGTCCGCACATCAACCTAAACATTCTCATCTCCACAATTCCCATTTTTTTCTAAGCGTCTAATAAGAGATTACAACAACAACACTCGAGCCTTTATCCCACTATAGTGGGGTCAGCTATATGGATCCTTTGTCGTCATTGTGCCCTATCTTTAGTCATAATCTCACTAATATCTAAGTACATCGTGTCTTTCTTTATTGTTTCATTTTAAGTCTTTATTTGTCTACCCCTCCCCCATAAAACATGCCTAGTGACTAAACTCTCACAACGCCTACCAGGTGCCTTTAATGTTCTCCTTTATATCATGTCCAAACCATTTTAGTCGAGCTTCTCGCATCTTCTCTGCATTAAATGCCGCTACTGTCTTATCCCCGATACACCCGTGTGTCCACACATCAACCTAACCATTCTCATCTCCACAACTCCCATTTTTTTTGCTAAGCGTCTAATTAGAGATTAAAAAAAATAAGAACCTGATGAACGTGCAGGCATGTCTTCTGCCCGGCCGGCGTAGCGCCAAATATCCTTATAACCGGAACCTCCTCCACGTTGGACCCTGGCAAATTCCATTAACAAAAACGAGTGATTAACAAGTTTTCTCGAGCAAGATTAAACACTGGCCGAAATGGCAAGAGAGGCGGATGGGAATGATGGTGACTAGCAGCAAACCTAGGAAGGAATTGTAGCAGGAGTCCAGGTTGGGGATTGGAGGCGACATGTAGAAATCGAGCGATACTATCCGGACGCTGAAGACGTCGGAATCGTTCTGAGAAGTCATCGCCGGCGACCAGCGGGGGATTCCGCCGTTGATTTCCCTGCTTAAGGAAGCGTGAACTATGTCGGTATTTTACAGTAGAGTTTACCGGGGATTTTTAGAACTGCATGCGCCCAATCCACGACGACGGATCTGTTTAAAAGCAGTGAGGCGAGACTGATCAAGGAAGGGTAAGTTTTGATATCATCCTAAAATGGATGCGACACTGACCTCCTCCTGACATATCAAAGGAGTTAGTGGAGCTCAAGGTATAGCTGTAGAGGCTGTTGGAGTAGGATATGTTAGGCCCAACTTTTTGTATTGGAGCGCGCCGGTGTTGTTCGTAAAGAAAAAAGATTGCAGTATGCGGTTGTTCATAGACTACCGTGAGCTTAATAAGCTGACCGTTAAGAATAAGTATTCGATTCAACAGATAGATGACTTGTTCGACCAGTTGGTAGGGTCGGTGGTGTACTCTAAGTTGGACTTGAATAGTGCACTGGTCACACATGTGTGTGGAATTCACGCGAATTGTTGAATGCCCGCACTTTACCGTAAAATGCAGGGTTGAATTTTACGGGGTTTTGGCACTTTGCATCCCCGAAAATATCATTTTTGTCATATTGCATCCCAAATTTTTAAATATTCCACTTTGCACTCTTCATTATCATATTCTTGATAATTTGCACTCTAGCAAGGGTAATTTTTAATAGCTGAATTCCAAGGTCTGAGGTGCAATAAGTGCCAAGAATATGAGAATTGAGGGTGTTAAGTGCAATATTTAAATATTTGGGGTGCAAAGTGTCAAAAGTGATATTTTTTTGGGGTGCAAAGTGTCAAAAGCCCGAACTTTGCTCCCCACCCCCCCCCCCCAATTCCGAGTCAAAAGTGGCAAAAATTTCATCAGCTCCACCCGCCATACTCATAGTGTCGGGAGATTTTCGGGGATCGGACGGTCATCCTGCCATCTGATGAAATGCATTTTCACTGTTTTTGTGAAATTTGGGTGGATGGTCGATCGCAAATCCAACAGTTGAAAAACTATGCGCACTGTGAGCATGGTGCGTTGAGCGTGTGAAAAAAATATCTCGAGTCAAATACTCGCTTTTCAAAAGTGGACCTAGGAATTTTTTGGCACTGTGGTGGCGGTTAAAAAAGGATGGTTAATTGGTTATGAACCATCGTTTTTGAACGCCCGACCTCACGTAAGGAACTTCATCTGCTTTTATGTTCAGACTAGTTATCTTTTCTTAGTGATGGTCATAATCATTGTCATGCTAAACATGCATTCATCAAATAAAGCTGTAAATTTTATTCGGCAGATAAAAACATACAAATTAAATTCATTTATAAAACGAGTAACTGCAGAGGGACGTACATTTGCAACCGTCATCATTTGTGTCACTTGTTGACAACATGAAGTAGGGGCAATATGACTAATGTTGAGCGCATTTTGGGTGTGTATATCGCGCCTTCTTTTAGGTGCTCGATTGGCGATCTGACGGTAAACAAAATATTATCATATTCACATTTAAAAAAAGAAAAAAAAAAAAAACGAGCATTTTTAAACCATCTGATTGCCAATCAGGCGGCCCCTACTCGCGCGAGCACATAAAGAAAAGAGCGAGAAACGCACCTTGAATTTTTTTGACTAATGTTATATATATCACGCAGTCACGAGCAAAAAGCCCGTGCCCGGAAAGCCCGCCCGGCCCCGGCCCGGCAAAAGCCCGGTTAGGCCTGGCCCGGGCCAAGGCCTGGCTTTGGGCCCTTACCGGGCACCCATTTTTGCTGGGTGCCCGGCCCGGGCCGGGGCGGGCAAAGCCCGGGCGCCGGGCTAGCCTGAGCCCGACACCAGTGTAAGAAAATAATCCCGCCACACTACAAGAAAAACTTCATTTAGCAACAAAAATTAGGAACGCTAAATATTTTTTTGCTAATTAGCATCAAATTTAGCTAATTATATGATATTTGTTTTTACCCACAAAAATAGCAACGAAAATATTCGTTGCAAAAATAGCAAAGAATTATTTTGTTGTAAAATATTTGTTGTTAAATAGAAACGAAATATTTCCTTTCAAAATTTTTATACTAATTATTTTAGATTTAAAATTTATGAAGGGAAATATTCAATTCTTTCCAAATATTTTCATATCACTTTTAAATATATATATATATATATATATATATATATATATATATATTATATAGTTCTTGAACAAATTAAAAAATCCATTGATATCCCCATTCTCATCTTGATATCTGCTCCTCTGCTAACATTGTCACTCTCCCGCACGATCTCCCCACCTTGCACCAGCGAGAAATAAATAAATATATACATATAAAATATATAAATAAATAAATATATATAATATATACAAAAATATATAAATATATATAATATACAGAAATAACGATATATACAAATAATTATATATAATAAACTATATATATTAAACTATAAATAAAAATATATAGTTATTTTTCACTATTATAAGGGAAAAGTTGTCTTTGGTGAAACATTCAAAAATACCAACTATGCCCTCATTTTTATATTTTAATGAATTGACATATATTATAAACTATTTCAAAAAAAAAAAAATACAATGTCCATTCAAGCAATTACATTATCAAAAAATTAGATGAAATGATAAAAATCCATTTAAATTCAAAAAGTTTTTTAGTAGAGCTTCTACACCTACTATGGTAGGTTGACAATATGCATGTCAGTGGTCTATTCAAGGAAGGTTGTCATTAGACAAATTAGTGGTATTAATCAACTTTATTAAAGTCAAAGTTAATATTTTTAGGTCAAAACGTATATTGTTTTACAAAATAAAAATTGTAATACTTATGTATACTTTTTACGGTCATTTTGAGTACTCATATGTATATGTTGCGGGCGAAACCCGCCTTGAAGGGGCGGGCGAAACCAGTCGTCGCGGTCGGGTTCTGTCGCTCATGGCCATAGGGGCGGAGCCTGCCGTCGCCGGCCGGGTACTGTGGCGCGTAGCCATCGGGCTGAAGGCCCGTGCGTACCACTATAAACAGTATCCTTCAAATGTCTTAAAGGGAGTAAAGTTGTACAAAAAATTAAAAAGTTTATGTTTTAACCTCCCTGACCCTTTATTTATATAGGTGAGCAGGAAACAAAACGTCTGCCTGCATATCAAAAACTGAAAAGCCCAAAACATCCTCCTGCATATCAAAAAGTGTGAAGAAACAACTTTTGGACTGTGCTCTGAACGTCCTCCTGCATATCAAAAAGTGTGAAGAAACAGCTTTTGGACTGTGCTCTGAGTATGCGATTCTCGCGTGAGTCAAATCGCAGCAAAATGTGTACAATCTTTGAAAAGGGTGAAGATTGTATTAAATCTCACTGTTTAATCAAATCTTCATATATATATATATATATCTTTACTCTATAAGGGAGCTCAAAAAGGATGATGGTGTAACATTTTATGACCACAATGTCCTCATTGAATATGCATTTGAAACTCTATCTCGGGTTATTTTGGTCTTTTAAATATTTGCCTTTTTCACTTTTCATTTGTCCATTTATTTGCTTTTGTTATTGCTGCAGCAAACATGCTACCCGCGCCCCGATTTAATCTTTATCTTTATAATATCCCTGCAGTACCGCCTCTCTACGACTGTACTTCTCCCTCTCCACACGCAACCATCCTTCTCCGTGCTTTACAAAGCCCTACCTGCGCTGTCGCCGAAAGTAAACCCGCCAGCAGGCCGTCCTCCTCCCCTCTCCTCTAACACGTGACTGTTCTTCTTTTTCCTCTCCGCACGCCACCATCGCATCCATCCGCCCTCAAATCTCATTTCAAAGCCCTACCTCCTCTGCACTTTACTCCATTGACTTCACCTCGCCGGCAACCTCCTTCCCGCGATCTCCTCCCACCGGCGAAGTCCCCTCGGTACTTTATTTCTCTTCTCTTTTTTCCTTTTCGTGCTTTGTTTTTCTCCAACTCTTTACAATCTTTGTTTCCTCTGCAGCTTCTCCTCCATCTCTGTTACCTCGCCATCAACCTCCTTCCCGCAATCTCCCTCGCCAGCAACCTCCGACCAGCAAAGTCCCCTCGGTACTTCCTTCCCCCTCTTTTTTTTCTCTGTGCAGTTTCTCGCAGCTTTGTTTTCTCCTGAACAGGGAGGCCGCTTTTTCCAATTTACTCAGTTTAGTGTTTCTTTGATTTGGTTTTATTTGGTTTTGTTTGGTTTTTCATTCTCAATAGAGGTTCATTCTCAACAGAAAGTTCTGCAGAAAATAAGATATCCTCAGGCTGTTCTTTAACGTTTCTCGGTTCCTGAATTCTGTTTACTTTTTCATATGTGCATTTGTCCTGGTGGGCTGCAGCCTGCCTTACCTCTGCTGTGCTCTTTCTGTACTTTTTTTTCTCTGTGCAGTTTCTTACAAAGATCCTTTTTCACCTATGGTAGAACGAAAATATGTTGCATCAAGCATGCTACCCGCGACCCGATTTCACACGCTGTCGTAAATATGCTGCAGACTACTCTACCAAAATATGCTGCACCATATTTAGAATAATTTTTTTTTAATATGTGAAACTTCTTAACTTCTCTTCTAATTTTCTGGAACAACTACTCCATAGTTTTTTATCTCTGTGACTATTTCTCTACAATCTTTATACTATAGTCGATATCCCACCAAAATCATGGATTTTGATAATGACTATAACTACTAAATTCAAGAGTAAATGTGAATATACTTGGTAATAGAACCCAAGAGTGGCATAATGGCTCCGGGATACCTGGTAAGAGAATTCAAGAGGGGTAGAATAGCTAGATTTGAGATGCAAATACTGTTGTGAGGATAACTGGTGCATTCTCTGCAATAAGATGGTAAAAAATGAAGTAACTATTTGATAACCCTCATATTCCTTTGCCATCAAAATATTTTATTGGTTTGTTCAATGTCTCATTCATTTATTTTAGAAAGATTTAACTTTTATTTTTATTGTTAGTTATGTAATTAAAATTTTTGAATAAAAGTACAACTGTAGAAGGTAGTAAAAGTGAAGATGAGAAATGCATAATACCTAAGTTGTCTCGCACTTTCACTAATTGGAATTATTGTCCATTCAATTAGCAAAAAAAACTTTGAATTAGTATCCAAAATGGAAGTATATGAAACTCCTAAATCAGTTCATATTACATAGCATTGGGTAGTGTTGTGCATTGGGTAGTGTTGTATAAGTAATAAAGAAATAATAAGAAATAGTAAGAAATCATAAATTTGCGAGTGACGGGGCGAAAACATGGAAGATCTCACAAACTTCAAATTCAGGTTAGAATAAATGGAAGATCTCACAACCTAGTCTTTTTCTCTCTGTGCAATAATAGTTCATATAATATTTGCGAAACCATATCGGCGAAACCATATCCTTCCGAACAATAAGAATTTCAAACGATCAATAAGAATTTCTGATTTTGTTTTTGATTCGTCAATTTGTTTTCGTTTTTTATTTTGTCTTCTGCTCTAGATCTAGGAATTTCTAATTTAAGGCAATAAGAAATAATATCGAGTCGGAGCACCCAAATATCCACAAACTAAATATGATATGATAATTGAATGGGTGTTTAGAAGATTCAATAATGCTGTAATGCTGTATATGATCTGATTTGGTTTTATATGCTTTAGATCTAAGAATTTCTGATTTTGTTTTCAATAATGTTGTATATGCTGTATAATTGAATGGGTGGTCAGAATTGTATGGTCAGTCTTTATTTTTCACTTTCCCGTTTGAGAGTTGGGAGAAATGATGAATAGTCCTGTTCAGATTTTCACCTCAGGATTTCACTTCAGTTTAATCTTTTTACTTTGAGTTCTGTTTAATCTGTCTTCTGCTCTGGATTTGGAAAACTATATAAAACAGTTTTATTTTCCACAATTCATTTCAGATTTCAAATTCTTTTATTTTTCACCTTCCTGTTTGTGGTTTTTTTTCAATTCTACAGCGGTTTCTAAGCTTCTGCCTTTGCTTTTTCTGACGTTTTAGACCACCTGCCTTTTGTTTCCCAGCTCCAGGTTCAGCTTTCAACGGCAAAGGTATTCAAGATTTATTTTTGTTATAAAATTTTGTTTGCAATCAGAAACAGTACAGAGAAAAAAGAGAGAAAATAATGATCAAAGAACTATTGTACAACCCTAAATAAGTCAATGAAATATGTTTGATTTCTTTTTGTTATAAAATTTTGTATAATCCTTCTATAGATGAATAATCTGTTATAGTTATTCAAGATATGGTTGAGTATGATCTGTTAAACAGAGATAAAAAACTGTTATACATCTGTTATACTTTTAATTTTGTTATAAAATTATGTTTGCAATCAGAGAAACAGTATAGAGAAAAAAAGAGAGGAAATAATGATCAAATAACTATTGTACAAAGAACTATTGAAGCTTATGTTTTCACTTCTCGAGGAAAATTATGTCCTCACTTCTCTTTCCCTAAAACAAACTATGAACTATCGAAGATTTAAAATGAACTGGACAGAAAAAAAAAGAAGTTGAAGGTGAGCTCATACATTTGCCGCTGCGAAGTGAGAACAAAATAAATAGCTAACTGTGAAAGGGGAGAACAAAATAAAACATTCTGAAAACAAAAAGAACATTGGAGTCACCTTTAAAGAAGATTTTAAGCGAAATCAAATATGAAATTTAAGAACTAATTCTCAGATCGCTCAGCCATGAAACTGAAATCAAAACCAAAATAGCTAACTGAGTGTTACATGAATAAAATGAAATGGCCAATCAGATAGGATTAGACTTTGACGAATATCGCATGTTGTTCCCATCAATGACACCTCTGTTCTTCAATTTTGAACGAATATCGCATTAGCACTAAAATTCATCCTGCAACCCTAATATATTGTACAAATCGAGATTGATTGATTATTCATAGTTTGATTACATAGCAATTCAAACACATACAGATGGCAGACCAACATCAATCAGGGGAGTCATCAGCATTGACAACTCAGGTTGGGCCAGTTCAGCGTAAAAGACGGAGGCCTTCGACTTTAACGACAATGCCTGAGCAGGCTCGAGAGTCAACCCGAGTGCGTGTTAGTAATTGGCGCCATACATTGAGTACAGAACAACGAAGTGCAATGAATGCGAGGCGAAGACAATCACGTGCATCGTTTGCTTTACAATCAACCTTGGAAGTCCAACCAACTGAGTCAGAAGATCCAAATCAACCTCATGAAATTAATGATAATCGACCAACACTCACCACGAGGACAGGCCGTCGAAATATATCAAGAAATTACCATTCATCCGACAACGTCAGCATCTTTCGGCTCCCACAACCGACAACTTTCCCAGACTGTGCAGCTCGATTATTTCACAGAGAATCAAAAAATTTATGCTGCAAACTTGGCAAAGTAGTTTTACCTCTCATTCCTGTACCCCCCCCCCCCAATTGATGGCTCTTTACACTGACCAAACCATAAAAGGGCGTCATTTCAGGCAAAATATTCGTGCATACAACCACGTATTCTCTTTCACATCTATGGGTGTGACGCTTGACGAAACACTCCCGGCGTTCAACCAAGGTTTGTACACATTCAGAGCGCATGGAGCTATATATCATAAGATTGGTTCTCTGTTTCCTACTCCGGGAAGCAGACCACGATTTCTGCAGATGTTCATCTATGACACCGAAAATGAAACCTCACATCGTTTGGAGGAAAGTAATGGACTCGATATAGAAATATTGAATGAGATCAAATATATCCTTGATACTAACAACCCGTATGTCATGACTTTTAGACAAATTGCTCAACATCAGCAATTACAATCGTGTCAACTACTTATTCGTGAACGACGACCTACCGACCGACAATACATCCTTCCTACCGCATCTCAGGTGGCTGCAATATTGGTGGGTGTAGAAGATTTTGTAGAGTCTACCGATAGAGACATAAAAATTCATTCTACAGCAGGACATCTAACTACAATCAAAGAGTACGCGGGTCATTATAATCCACTTCAATACCCACTTCTACTACCGCATGGTACTTTTGGTTGGGATTTAGCTTTTCAGACAGATCAGGGGCTGCGTGTTAGTTGTTGTGACTTCTATGCATGCTTGCTACAGGTTTTAAAATTTTTACTTATTACTTAAAAACTTCATTGATTGGATTTTCAATGTACTAAGCTCGATCAATTTGTGGCTTGATATAGATACATTCGAATAATCCATCGATACTCCTTCATGGTGGACGATTGCTTCAACATTATGTCGTAGATAATTACATCAAGATTGAGACTCAGAAATTGAGATGGATTAGCCTGAATCAAAATAAGATTCGTGCAGAGCTATATCAGGGTTTGCAAGATTGCTTAAATGCTGGTGAAAATGATGCAGGTACGCTAACTTTCTTATTGATGTTCCTCCTATACTTTAGTAGATATAGATGTTCATTACCTTCGTTCGTGAAATTCCTTCTGCTTAGAAAACATTGGGCGACGAACCGTCCTTCCGTCCTCCTTCATTGGAAGCCCCCGAGATATGTATCAGAGGTATCAAGATGCAATGTCAAACGTCCAACACTACGACAAACCAGATATATTCTTAACCATGACATGCAATCCCAACTGGAATGAAATAAAAAATGAACTGTATCCATGACAATTGCCACATGATCGTCCAGATCTCCTTACGAGAATTTTTCGAGCAAAGTATGAAAATTTGAAAGATGAAATCTTCAATAAAGGTATCCTTGGAAAGGTGGTTGCGCACGTTCACATCATTGAGTTTCAAAAGAGAGGTCTACCTCCACGTGCATATGTTAGTTATTTTTGATGCAGAAGATAAGTTAAATACTCCAGATGAGTACGATTCGTTGGTCAGCGCTGAGATACCCAATCAAGAGGAGGATTGCCCTTTATATGATGCAGTTCTAAAACATATGATACATGACTCATGTGGTCACTACAAACCCAATGCTCAGTGCATGAAAAATTTTGGGTGCAACAAAAGATATCCTAAGCCTTTTGCAGAATATACTGTCCAAGGGAATGACTCATATCCTATATATCGGCGTCGGCTTGACAATAGAACTATTACAGTTAGTCGTGGAGTTGTTGTGGATAATAGATAGGTCGTACCATATAACCCGTGGTTGCTCTTAAAGTATGATTGTCATATTAATGTGGAAATATGTAGTAGTATTAAAAGTATCAAGTATTTGTATAAGTATGTTTACAAGGGACATGACTGCGTGTCGTTTGAAGTTCGGTCTGCCCCTAATTATGATGAGGTGAGCAAATACGTCGACGGTCGTTGGGTTTATGCACCTGAGACTTTGTGGAAGATATTTAAGTTTGAGATGACGAGGATGTATCCCTCTGTTTCGAGAATACAAATTCATCTACCAAATCAACATTAGCTCCACTTCGATAGTGACCAAACAATTTCAAATGTGCTGGCAAATGAGAGGAACTCCAGATCGATGCTGACTGAATTTTTTTTGTTTGTACAATGACAACCAGTAGCTCGAGTGTTAAAAGTAGCAAATAGAAAAGAACAAACGGATAGACTTTTGAATAATTGAAATTTTATTATCCAAAAAAGGTATCTATTACAAAGGTATGCCCTCCTTTATATAAAATGGAGGAGAGATGAGAGAATACAAATAAGGGATGTGGGACTATAATTTACAGGACTAAGCGGACTATACAAAACAAACCGCACAAGCCGCGCGGTTAGACAGCAGGGCTAACCGCACGGCTACCACCAGAGAGGAAGAGAGACTGCCAGGGTAGACCGCCAGACCGCCCGGTCTCCAAGCCGGCTGAGACAAACCGCCAGACCGCGCGGTCTTCAACCCGCCAAGACAAACCGCCAGACCGCCCGGTCACCAACTTCAACACTCCCCCTCAAGCTGGAGCATATATATCGATCATGCCCAGCTTGTCGCAGATGTGGAAAAAGGAAGCGGACACCGGCTTGGTGAAGACATCTGCCAACTCATTGTCGGAAGTAACAAATGGAGTGCAAATCTGTTTCTTCAATATTTCTTCCCGAATAAAATGACAGTCGACTTCTATGTGTTTTGTTCTCTCATGAAAGACCGGATTTTTGGAAATGTGTATCGCGGCCTTATTGTCACAGAACATAGGAAGAGGATAGTTGTAAACCTCTCCTAAGTCAAGCATGAGAGCCCGCAACCACTTCAACTCACATGTAGACGATGCCATGCTGTGATATTCCGCCTCTGCACTAGACCTGGAAACGACAGACTGTTTCTTGCTCTTCCAACTCACAAGATTGCCTCCAACAAATGTGCAGAAACCTGAAGTCGATTTGCGGTCCCCTTTGTCATCCACATAGCTTGAATCAGAGTACACTTCAACCCTAAGGTGACCATTTTTCTGAAATAGGAGTCCTTTCCCTGGAGCAGCTTTAATATACTCTAATATCCTCAGAGCAGATTGTAGATGACACTCCCTCGGAGCTTGCATGAACTGGCTCACCTTGCCAACAGCGTAAGAGATGTCGGGTCTGGTTACCGTGAGATATATGAGCTTGCCCACCAGATGCCGGTATCTCGTAAGATCGGAGAGAAGAGGTGAGTCATCTGTCCAAGTTTTGTCTTCTCCAACAGCCATAGGACAACGTGCAGGTTTAGCACCAGTCAGTCCTGCCTCCTTTAAAAGATCAAGAGCATACTTCCGTTGTGAAAGGACCATGGAGTTGGGCTTTCTAGAGATTTCAATCCCCAGAAAGTATTTCGGGGAGCCCATATCCTTTGTGACCAGATGTTGACGAAGGTGTTTCTTGGTCATCAATACCTCATCCTGGTCATCGCCAGTAAGAAGAATGTCATCAACATAAACCGCAAGAACAACAAGACCAGAGGCGGTTTTCCGAACAAACAAGGAGTGATCTGCTGAGCTTCGTGTAAAACCAATGGCCGCAACAATGCCACTGAACTTGTCAAACCAGGCACGAGGACTCTGCTTGAGGCCATAGATAGCCTTCTTTAGCCGGCATACCCGTGTCTCCCCCTGAGCAACATACCCAGGAGGTTGCTCCATGTAAACATCCTCCTGCAGATCACCATAGAGGAAGGCATTCTTAACATCTAGCTGCGAGATGGGCCAATCCTGTTGACAGCCACAGAGAGAAGAACCCGAATAGTGCTGAGACGAGCCACGAGAGAGAAAGTGTCAAAGTAATCAATCCCATAAGTTTGGGTAAAACCCTTGGCAACCAAGCGAGCCTTATAACGATCCACACTGCCATCCGGGAGAAACTTCACCATGAAGACCCAGCGACAGCCAACAACATCTATGCCGAAAGGAGGAGGAACAAGGGTCCAGGTACCACGTTCAGTGAGAGTAGCAATCTCCTCATCCATGACAACTTTCCAATGAGGAATAGTAAGGGCCTCCTGGTAGGAACGGGGGGTGCTAGTGGCCGAGATAGCCAGTGCAAAAGCTCTGCGAGTAGGGGTAAGACGATCATAGGAAACAACTACAGCAAGCGGGTGTTGGGTACAGGCCCGAACCCCTTTGCGAAGAGCAATTGGGAGATCCAGGTCAGCAGGTGCCTCAGTATCCGGAGTATCCGTGGTGGAGAGAGCTGGCCCGGGAGTAGAGAGAGATGGCAGCGGAGTGGAGGGAGAAAGTGGAGTAGAGGGTGGAGATGATGAGGATGGGGAAGACGGTGGAGTGGGTGGAGAGGGAGGAACATCAGTGGGAGCAGAGGGAATGGATGGGTTGGTAGGAGAAGTAGGATCAGGAGGAGTAGAAGAGGAAGCGGGAGAGAAGTAAGAGGCATTGACAAAGAAGGTGACATCCGCAGAGACAAATTGCTTGCGGGTAATAGGGTCAAAGCAGCAATATCCTTTCTGAGTGGGAGAGTAGCCCAGAAAGACACATTTGGTGGCACGTGGTGAGAGTTTATCACGGGTGGCAGCGGGAGAGTGCACAAAGGCGGTGCACCCAAAGATGTGTAGAGGAAGAGGAAAGGGATCCTTGTCTGGATAAAGAATGGAGAAGGGGGTAGCACCGTGGAGAACTGTGGAGGGAAGGCGATTGATGAGATAGCAGGAGAGGAGGATAGCATATCCCCAATAGGAGCGAGGAACATGCATTTGAGTCATCATAGTGCGAGCGACATCAAGGAGGTGACGGTTTTTGCGTTCCGCCACCCCATTTTGTTGGGAGGTGTAGACACAACTTGTTTGACGAATAACACCATGGTGAAGACAAAAGGAGGAGAAGTCATGGCTAAGATACTCCTTAGCATTGTCAGAACGAAGGAGTTTAATAGAGGTATCAAACTGAGTCTTAACCATAGAATAAAAGGAGGTCCAAACAGAGAACAGCTCGGAGCGATCTTTGAGAAGATATACCCACGTACATCTAGAGAAATCATCAATGAAGGTGACAAAATAGGAACTGTTGGGTACATTGGTCAAATGTACCTGATTTGAAGAAGCCTCACACATCTCAATGATATACATCATAATGTATTTGATGTATGTTTGAGTTACTTGTGCAGGTTAGGTATTCACTGGACTGAAGCTAAAACTTTCTAAGTCCATGTGTCGACACCCAGAGGGAAAGTGTCGACACTTGAGAAAGCTTGTGTCGACACCCAGACAAGCAGTGTCGACACTTGGAGTCATTGTGTCGACACCTGGGATGAAGAGTCGACACCAGACAGAAAGTGTCGACACAAGGAGCTGTGTCGACACTCAGTGAAGAAAAGTGCAGACAGAAAGTGTCGACACAAGGAGCTGTGTCGACACCCAGTGAAGCAGTGTCTACACCAGAAAGTGTCGACACTTGGAGCTGTGTCGACACTCAGCAAAAGTCTGCAGAGTCCAAGTACAAGTGTCGACACTCAACACAATGTGTCGACACTATGCAGGAGAGTCAGCATTTGAAGAATGTGTCGACACTCAGCACAAGTGTCGACACACTACCAGAAGAATCAACACTTGAAGTAAGTGTCGACACCCAGCACAATGTGTCGACACTTAGCTAAAGACTCAACACTTGTAGAAAGTGTCGACACAAGGAGCTGTGTCGACACTTAGCAAAGAACAGAAATATCTACAAAAATATTCTAAGTACAAGTGTCGACACTAAGGGAATGTGTCGACACTCAGCTGAAGAATCTATATTGAAGACTTGTGTCGACACCAAGAAGCAGTGTCGACACTTGACAGATTCAACACAAGAAGTTGTGTCGACACAAAAGAGATGTGTCGACACTTAGAAGAATACAGTTAAAGAATGAAGAACAAGTACTTGTGTCGACACTCAATTTCAGTGTCGACACATGCAGAAGAATCTGTGTCGAGACATACAAGGAGTTGTGTCGACACCTTGTAGACTTGTGTCGACACTTACACAGCATGTGTCGACACTTGGTCTATAAGTGTCGACACTTAAGAACAGAAAGTCTCGACACTATCTGACAGTTAGAGAATTTCAAGAAGTGACTGGTTGATATGACAGCTGCCGATCCAGCCGGTCTACAGCAACTGTCAGGGAAGTCAGAAGTCTGTTATGAACCGGATCAGCCGGTTACCATGAAGAATGCCTATAAATAGGCACTCACAGTTTACAGAAACTGTTGTTGAAGCTATTTGAAGTAATTGATCAGATTATTCAAGTAATCAGAAAAGTGGTACACAGAGTATCAACACAAGAAGATCTGGCAGTCCAACTGCAGATCTAAGAAGTTGGAGAGAGAGAGCTCCAATCAAGAATTCAGTCTTTGGAACTAGGCTGAGAAGAAGGATTCAAAAGCATCTGGATCTTAAGAAGCAGAGGTCAAGGAACAACTGCAGAAGATTCATACTTATTCAGTTCTACTCAAGAAGCTTTGAAGGAAGCTAAGTCAGTTTGGATCTATCTGAGTTCTTCCAAGAACTCAGCAAGAAACTCTCAACTCCTCTCTTATTTTCTGAGTTGTTGAGTTATTTGTTGTAATACTATTTTATCTTGTAGGATCTTTGGATCTGAGTGCATTGTAAGCCTAAATTTATAAAGGCTGAGGGTAGGGCTTGATAGCCTGAGTGTAGGAGTTGAAGAACTCTGAGTGTAGGCCTTGATTGGCTGAGTGTAGGCCTGAGTGGCTGAGTGTAGGCCTTTGTGGCTGAGTGTAGGCTTTGGAGAAAGCTGAGGTGTAAGGCTTTGGGCCTGAGGTGTAGGAACCTATTTGGGTTCTGAGACAGTGGAGAAGTTTGGCCGAATCTAGTACACTGCTAGATAGGCGAAGGGGGAAAGTGGATGTACCCAAAGATTGGGGAACCACTATAAATCACTGTGTGCTGTGCTGTGAATGTGCTGTGTATGTTTGATTATTGCTGATTGCTGTAATAGACTACTTAGAAATCTGTGATAAAACTGTTTGGCTGCCAACAAAGTTAGAAAAGGATTAGGTCACCTATTCACCCCCCCCCCCACCTCTAGGTGTTTAGGTATCATATCTTTCAAGTGGTATCAGAGCCAGGTTCCTCAAAACAAGGACTAACAGTCTAAGGAGATCCTGTTTGGCAGAAACAGTCTAGGTCAGAAAACAGCTTCAAGAAAATCAAGAACCATGGGTTCCTTTGAAAATCATAAAGAATTGGGTTCCATGAAATTACCTATTTGCAGAAAGGAAATTTTTGGGATCTGGAAAGAGAGGGTAAGGCTATTCATGGAGGCCTCAGACCCTAGAATATACATCACAGTAAAGGAAGGGCCTTATGTGCCAATGAAGATCTCAGTATTGGATGCAAATCAGAGGACTCCAAAGGATTTCTCTGAGATGACCAAGGATGAAATTGTCCTAGCCACTATGGACAAGAGGGCACAAAACATAATAGTGAGTATCATTGATGATGCAACTTTTCAGAACTTAATTCACTGTAAAACAGCAAAAGAAATGTGGGATACCCTCATTGTCTATATGGAAGGTTCTGAAGAAGTTAGACAAGATAGGAAGTCCTTGCTTAATCAAGAGTATGAGAGCTTTAGGCAAGACAAGGGAGATAGCATCACTGAATGCTACAAGAAGTTCTATAGAATAGTTAATGAACTCATGTCTTATGGAAGAGAGTTCAGCAACTATGAACTAAATGACAAATTCCTAAGGTCCCTAACCAAAGATTGGGACATCAAGATCTGTGCCATAAGAGAAATGGCAAAGTTGGGAGAAATTCCTCCTCCTACACTATTTGACAAGTTGTTGTCATATGAGATGCAGCTGACAGTGAGGAAAGAGGAGGAGAAATCAACAAGGATTGAGCACAAGGAAAGGACTGTTGCCTTCAAGACAGAAGTTCCCAGAAAATGCAGAACTAAGTCATCAACTCCACCTCC
Source organism: Platanthera guangdongensis (assembly GCA_039583875.1). Classification (NCBI taxonomy): domain Eukaryota; kingdom Viridiplantae; phylum Streptophyta; class Magnoliopsida; order Asparagales; family Orchidaceae; genus Platanthera; species Platanthera guangdongensis. Next base: position 17,326,351 of record CM077156.1, read on the forward strand.
AGAGGTAGTTGAATCTGAGTCAGAAGGGTCTGTCAGTACAAAGTCTACAAGCAGTGAAAGTGATGAAGACTTTGCTGCCTTCACTAGACACTTTCAGAAATTCCTGAAAAAGAAACAGTGGAGGTCCAGACCATCTACTTACAAGGGAAAAGAAGTCTTGTATCAGGAGAAAAAGCCTTCTAAGAAGGACAGGAAGAAGACAAAGACAAGCAAGGCAACTGGATCAAAGATTGTGTGCTACTGCTGCAATAGACAGGGTCATGTCATTGCTGATTGTCCTGAGAAAAGAAAAGAATCCAGTGACAGGAAAAAGACTCACTTCAAAGGGAAGAAAGAGAAGTCTTTTGTTGCCAAGAATGAGAAGACTCTTTCAGATATTTCTTCTTCAAACACTGATACTGATGATGAAGCCTACATAGGGCTATTTGCTGAAGAAGAAGAAGAAGAATTTATGCAGATCTTGGAGTCAATTTATGAACAAGAAGACTGCCAGTGCCAAGGACTGATGGCATTGACTGAGAGTACCAAAATCCTGGAGCAGCCAGGACCTAGTCAGGTACAAAGTCCAACTCTAAGTTCAGATTCTTGTTCTAGTTCAGAATCAGATTCATCTTCATCAAATGATGGAAGTGTTTCTGAGTCTGAAGAAGATATTCATCAGCTCATAGATGAATATAAGGTGCTGTTACAGGCTTATAAGAAAAGCAAGTCCCTTGCCAAAAGTCAGGCAAAGGAAATTGCTAATCTAAAAGCTGCTGCAACAGACCTTGAGAAGCAGTATGATCAAAAACTGAATGAAGTAGCTAGGCTGAAACACATTACAGTGATTCAGATGGGTACTATTACATTTAAGAATGATCAAATTAAGAGATTGGAGACAAATCTTCAGAAAGAGAGAGAATTGATTGCAAAGTTTTCAAAGCCTAAATCAGTTCTACCTTTGATTGATGATTTTATTCATCACAAAGGCAAGGCTGGACTGGGTTTTGTTAAACCTGCTAGGACTGTTCAGGATCAGTTCAAGCCCAAGGGCAAGGCCCCAACATTCAATAAGTTAGCTGCAGTTAAGACAGCAAAGTCTGTACCTAAGCAAAGGTACAATAAGTATGAATGTTGGTGTTGTGGCAAGGTTGACCACTTTGCCTTGGATTGTTGGCACAATGCAAGTGCCAAAGGGAGTAGCAAGCTATCTGGTGGAAAACCAGTAGGTAGTCTTGTTAAGTTGCAAACTAACAGTCACCAAGGACCCAAGAAACCATTGGGTTCTAAGGTTCATTAATTTGTTTTGCAGGTAAGTCCAAGTGGCCATACCCCAACATGGTACTTGGATAGTGGATGCTCCAGACATATGACTGGAACAAGGGGACTACTGAAGGACTACATTCCAATCAAAAATGGTCCTAAAGTGACCTTTGGTGGTTCTGAAAAAGGAATCATCAAAGGGTTTGGTACCATTTCTTCAAACCTAGTTACCATTACTCAAGTGGCTTATGTTAAAGCGTTGAAACACAACCTTATAAGTATAAGTCAGTTAAGTGATGTATGGTATGACATCTCATTTGTTAAAAATGTTTGTCATATCAAGAGGTCAAGTGATCAAGAGATCATTTTGACAGGATATAGGAAAAGAAATGTCTATTGTCTAGACATTATGATTGAGAACAATGGTTCTCCAATTTGTCTTGTAGTTGATGAGACAATCTCTCATTGTGTCAAATGGTACAAGAGGCTTGCCCATCTTAACTACAAGACTATTAGCAAACTTTTTAGCAAAGAGTTAGTGAGGAATGGTCCTCAAGTTAAGTGTGTTAAAGATGGCATTTGCTCAGCTTGACAAAAGGGCAAGCAGACCAAATCCACCTTTAAAAGCATTGAGAACAAAGATGCTGTGAGGTGCTTATACCTCTTGCATATGGATCTCTTTGGTCCAATGCCAGTTCACAGCTTAGGTAGGAAGGTCTATACCTTTGTAGTTGTTGATGACTACTCAAGGTTTTCCTGGGTGTTCTTCTTAAGGCAGAAATCTGAAACACCTAGTGTCTTCTACAGCTTTGTCAAGCAAATTCAAAATGAACTAAATAGTACTGTGGTCAAAATTAGAAGTGACCATGGTACTGAGTTTCAATCTGAAAGCATGACAAAACTATGTGAAGACTTTGGGATATTTCAAGAATTCTCTTCACCTAGAACACCTCAGCAAAATGGCATTGCTGAGAGGAAGAATAGAACCTTGATAGAGGCTGGTAGAACCCTACTTAGTGATACATCACTGCCTGAGTATTTCTGGGCTGAAGCAGTTAACACTGCATGCCATGTGATAAATAGGGCTACCATCACTAAAAGACTAAACAAGACCCCCTATGAAGTAGTGAAAGGCAGGAAACCAAACCTATCCTATTTTAGGATCTTTGGTTGCAAATGCTTCATACTTAACAATGGGAAGTCTTACATAACTAAGTTTGCTGCCAAGTCCCAAGAGGGAATTTTTGTTGGGTACAGCAACAATAGTAAGGCTTATAGAGTATACAACTTGATTACACAAGTTGTAGAGGAGACTGTGCATGTAGTTTTTGATGAGACAAAACTTATTAACAATGAGTTGTCTAGCAATGTATGCAGCCCCACATGTTTGACAAAGAAATTGGACAAGCTTACTATAGAAGAGATGTCTGCTGCAAGACAGCAAGTAGAAGGCAATAGCAGATGTCCAGGGGGAGAACTACATGTACCAATAGCTGAAGAAATACAAGAAGTACAGCATGATGCAGATGCTGAAGAAGTTCAACCTAAAGTTAGGATGCCACCAGCCAACAGGCATCTAAGAGATCATCCAGTAGAGCTGATTATTGGAGATCCAAGACAAGGAGTTCAGACAAGGAGCAGAAATCAGAATGCTGCAGTATATTCTAGTTTTCTGTCTCAAATAGAACCTAAGAAATTTGAAGAAGCTATACAAGATCCATAGTGGACTGAAGCTATGCAAGAAGAACTTAATCAGTTCAAAAGGTGCAAGGTTTGGGAACTGGTTCCTAAACCTAAAGACCACAATGTTATAGGAACTAAGTGGATCTACAGAAATAAGTTAGATGAACAAGGGGTCATCATTAAGAATAAAGCAAGACTGGTTGCAAAAGGATATAGGCAAGAAGAAGGTATTGATTTTGATCAAACCTTTGCCCCAGTAGCCAGACTGGAGGCCATAAGGATGTTCTTGGCCTATGCAACCTATCAAGGATTCAAGGTTTACCAGATGGATGTCAAGTCAGCATTCTTAAATGGTAATCTTAAGGAAGAAGTCTATGTGGAGCAGCCTTCAGGTTTTGTTGATCCAACTCAACCTCATTATGTCTATAGACTTAGGAAAGCATTATATGGGTTAAAACAAGCTCCTAGAGCTTGGTATGAAACCCTATCTAGTTTCCTCATTGAGAACAAGTTCACAAGGGGGAAAATAGATAAGACTCTATTCCTTAGGGAATCTAGAGGCAAAGTCATACTTGTCCAAATATATGTAGATGACATTATATTTGGGTCTACTGAAAGTAGCCTTTGCAAAAAGTTTGCAAAGCTTATGCAAAGTCAATTTGAGATGAGTAGTATGGGAGAGCTAAAGTTTTTCTTGGGTCTCCAAGTTAAACAGACTGAAAGTGGCTTGTCCATATGTCAGTCCAAGTTCATCCTAGAACTCATAAGGAAATATGGTATGGATTCATCCAGTACCATGAAGACTCCTATGGGGTCAAGTATGTCTCTTAGCAAGGATGATGCAGGAAAACCTGTAGATGAAATCTTGTATAGAGGGATAGTTGGCTCCCTACTATACTTGACTGCAAGTAGGCCTGACATTATATATGCTACATGTGTTTGTGCCAGGTATCAAGCCTGCCCTAAAGAGTCTCACTTAACTGCTGTCAAAAGAATATTGAGATATCTAAAGGGCACTCCCTATCTAGGCCTCTGGTACCCTAGGAATGGAGATTTTGATCTCACAGGTTATACAGATGCAGACTTTGCAGGATGCAAAGAGGATAGAAAGAGCACAACTGGAACCTGTCAATTCCTAGGTGGAAGAATAATTTCATGGAGCAGCAAAAAGCAGACTAGTGTGGCTATCTCCACAGCTGAGTCAGAATATGTAGCTGCAGGAAGTTGCTGTGCTCAACTTCTGTGGATTCAACATCAGCTAGAGGACTATGGATTTCAGGTAAGTAGAACTCCACTTTACTGTGATTTTACAAGTGCTATTTCAATAGCTAACAACCCTGTATCTCATAGTAGAACAAAACATATTGAGATTAAATATCACTTTCTTAGGGAGCATGTAGAAAGAAATGATATTGCACTTGAATATGTTAAAACTGATAATCAGATAGCTGACATATTTACTAAGCCCTTAGAAGAAGCTAAGTTCAATAGATTCAAAATTGAACTAGGTATGATAAACTTAGACTAAGTTTACAGAATAGAAAATTGGCTAAGTAAAAAGGTGTCGACACATAGACAAGTCTATGTCGACACAGAATAAAAGTGTCGACACTTCAGGAAAACGGTGTCGACACATCTAGGAAGTTGGTGTCGACACTTCAGAATGTTAGTGTCGACACATGTCGAGTAGGTGTCGACACATCCAATGTGGTGTCGACACTTAAGTTTTACTCAGAATTTTCTAAGTAAAGTCTCGACTATTCGTCGAGTAGAGTAGTGTCGACACATAAACATGTGTCGACACATAAAATCTGTTGACTAAACTTGTGTCGACACATGTGTGTCGAGACATTATAAGTCAGTGTCGACACTTCTTGACAGTATCGACACATTTTTAGTTATCCATCCCGCCTGTTCGTCTTCAAATCAGAAAGGTATAAATAGGGTTCTGTCTTTGATTGTCGACACGCTTTCAAAGTTTCGAGACCAAAACTCTTGTGTCGACATTTCTCTTTTCTCTAGCCTAATTCTCCAAACCCTAATGGCTCCCAAGCTCGAGGAAAACGTCAACGAAGGCTACGAACTTGTGCGCGGCGCATTCGACAATGGCGATCAAGATATCAAGTCCGTGGTTACCCTAGTCAGCGATTCGGGACTAGAATACTTGGTTTCAGAACCAACCAAGATATGGAAGAAGGAAGTGCTTGAATTCCTTACTGGAGCAACTGTGGATGACTCTGGATACAGAATCAAATCCAGAGTGCATGGAACCAAGGTCAAGGTATCACCCAAAAGTCTGAGAAAGGTACTTCAGCTACCTAAGACTCAAGAAGAAGAAGAAGTTTCTACATCCAAGACCAGGGAAGCTTTGGTCTGGTGTGGTCTTGATTCTAAAATGAAGATAGGTTCTGTCTTTAACAGAAAAGGTATGAACAGTCAAGGAAAATTTCTGTCAGAGATAGTGGGCAAGGTCATTCTCAGTAAGACTGGAGGGCATGACAGGGTGTCAGCATCCATGTTCAATGTCATGACCAGAATTATCTTCAACCTAAAAATAGATTGGTCAATGGTTAGCTATGAGAAGATAAAGGAAAGTCTGAAGAAGCCCAATCTGGGCAGAATACTTAGTCTCTACCTGGCTGGTATAATACCAGAGGTAATGAGCACTGCTGCAGGTAGCAAAATCAACCACATGAGAAAGATGGATTCAAGGATATTCTCTAGATGGGAAAGGGTGCTGTCAAAGGATATACCTACCCCTGAAAAGTAAGTTACTAAGAAAGATTCTCCTCCCAGGAAGAAGAGAAAAACTGCAGTTGTGGCACAAGAGTCCTCAAGCAGTTCTGAAAGTGAAGAACAGGTGGTGTTCACACCTGATGAGCAAGAAGAGGAGACAGTAGTCAAGACCCCTGCTGCTCAAGATGTAGCTGAGATCCAGGGGGAGCTGCCTCCAGCTAGCCCCATCCATAGGGATCACAGCCAGGGGGAGCTTCCAGCAGTAGAAGAACCATCTACTCTGGACAGTGAGCAAGCCACCATCATTATTCAAGAGGTACTCACTGACTTAAAAACTTTAGAATATCTTATTGAAGATGCTGATTTATCTGATGTTCCTCAGTAAACTCAGCTACCTAGCCAAGCTCCAGATGTTGGTCTTGAAGACACATTTGCTGTTGTGCAAAATGTTCCAGATACTACTCAAGTAGTTGAAGAACCAAGTACTTCTCCTGCACAGTCACCTCCTGAATACACAATGGAAGACCTCTTTCTGAATTTAGATCAAGAGGATTTTGACATGGACAAGGTTGCTGCTGAAGATAAGAGTGCTGCTGCTGTGGGGGAGCACATATCAGTTCAGGATGAGCCTTTAAGGCTAGAGACTGAGAAGGCACTTGATGTGCAAGCAGAAAAACCAGAGAGCCCTAAGAATAGAGTTGATATTGCCAGTACCTCTGCCTTTGAAGATGAGGAGAGTGCTAGGGCTAAAAAGAAGAAACTCTTTGTATTCAAGAGAAGAAGTCAGAGCTACAAGAAAGCCCTACAATCCATTGCCCCACAGCCTATAGTTCAGCAAGCTCCAACTACTGACTATAGTGCTTTACTGATTGCACTACAGATCAAAATGGATGAACAAAGGAAAGCCATAGAGGCTTATGTTGATGCAGGGCACAGATCATTACAGTTTGATCTTGCTCAAGATATAAAATCTATAAGGTTTGAGATGAATCTCAACAAGAAAGAAATGACTGACTGCTTCCACAAGGGTGGGAATGCAGTAGTCTATTTGGCTACTCACCAGGAGAAGATCAAGACTCAAGTAGATGATATAGCATTGAAACAAGGCTATGTGCTGGAAAATCAATTAAGGATGAATGATAATTTGACTGCATCCCACAATGCTATAGTCACTGAATTAAAGAATAAGTCTGCTGAACCATCTACCTCTGCTGCTGCTGCAAAGGCTGATTTTGATAAAATCTTTCAAGCTGAGATTACTGCTGTCAAAACTGCTATACAAGATTCCCAGAAAGCAATCTCTGAACAACTTACAAAGCTTAGACCTTATTTTAAGGATGGAATCAGTTATTTGGATAGTCAGATTAGATTCCAAAAGGATGATGTAAGAGACCATGTGGCCCAAGAAGTCATAAAGGGGGAGAGAGTGTTAGTCAAGGCAAGTTCTGAGCATGCAAAATGGATATCAAATTCAATCAGGGCTACACTTGGATATCCTCCCCTATGTGATGACAATGAAGTTGCTGAATCTGGACTGAACCCTGCATATTTTGGAGGTGAGCCACAAGAGGTAGCTCAAATCATTTATCCACCTCCAAATTTTGAAATGATTCAAGCAGAGGTGAGCACCATGTATAGCCCATCTGGGGGCAAGGACAATGTCCATTTAGAAAAGGTTGTTCAACCTATAACAGCAGCTATGCAAGAGGCTTTGGACAAAGAAGAAGAGACAAGGCTGTTAAAGAAGAGGTTTAGGGAACTAGCAGAACAAAAGCCAGATTTTGAACAGTGGAGCCCTACCTCTAGAAATATCATTCTAACTGCCTGGAAAGCTGCTAAAGACAACACTACTGATAGAAACAAGTGGTTCTCTGAGGCTGAATGGAGAAAGCATGAGATTAGGCAGGAGGCTATAGTACAATATAGAAGGAAGGCTAAGATGGGAAAGCTACCTCCTACTGCTGTGGAGCCTAGCAAGTACTTCCCCAAGCCATACCACTATTTTGAGAGACATAAAATCAAGGCTAAAGAACAAAAGAAGAAGGACTCAAAAGGCAAGAAGCCTGCTGATGCTGAGCCTACTGCTACTGCTGCTGTCAAAGCTCAAGTTAAAGCTGGAAAAGGAATTGTTATAAAAGAACCTGATCAGAAATAGATTAGGAATTAAACTTGAAGCTTGTTGTAATCTTTTAAATGAAAAACATTTTTGTACAACATTGAAAATGTATAAGGAACAATGTTAGAACAATATATGATAAATATAGTATGATTGTTCTGAAATGTGTTTGTTTCTTATTTGTTCTGCAATGTTGAATGTGTATATGTGTGAAGTTTTACATGTTCATGTTAACCCTGCTGATTATAATCTGCTTTTCATCATTTTGTAATTTTTAATTATGAATGGTGTATATCATTGACTAAGGGTTATGACTTCTCCAAATAGGGGGAGATTGTTGGGTACATTGGTCAAATATACCTGATTTGAAGAAGCCTCACCCATCTCAATGATATACATCATAATGTATTTGATGTATGTTTGAGTTACTTGTGCAGGTTAGGTATTCACTGGACTGAAGCTAAAACTTTCTAAGTCCATGTGTCGACACCCAGAGGGAAAGTGTCGACACTTGAGAAAGCTTGTGTCGACACCCAGACAAGTAGTGTCGACACTTGGAGTCATTGTGTCGACACCTGGGATGAAGAGTCGACACCAGACAGAAAGTGTCGACACAAGGAGCTGTGTCGACACTCAGTGAAGAAAAGTGCAGACAGAAAGTGTCGACACAAGGAGCTGTGTCGACACCCAGTGAAGCAGTGTCTACACCAGAAAGTGTCGACACTTGGAGCTGTGTCGACACTCAGCAAAAATCTGCAGAGTCCAAGTACAAGTGTCGACACTCAACACAATGTGTCGACACTATGCAGGAGAGTCAGCATTTGAAGAATGTGTCGACACTCAGCACAAGTGTCGACACACTACCAGAAGAATCAACACTTGAAGTAAGTGTCGACACCCAGCACAATATGTCGACACTTAGCTAAAGACTCAACACTTGTAGAAAGTGTCGACACAAGGAGCTGTGTCGACACTTAACAAAGAACAGAAATATCTACAAAAAATATTCTAAGTACAAGTGTCGACACTAAGGGAATGTGTCGACACTCAGCTGAAGAATCTATATTGAAGACTTGTGTCGACACCAAGAAGCAGTGTCGATACTTGACAGATTCAACACAAGAAGTTGTGTCGACACAAAAGAGATGTGTCGACACTTAGAAGAATACAGTTAAAGAATGAAGAACAAGTACTTGTGTCGACACTCAATTTCAGTGTCGACACATGCAGAAGAATCTGTGTCGAGACATACAAGGAGTTGTGTCGACACCTTGTAGACTTGTGTCGACACTTACACAACATGTGTCGACACTTGGTCTATAAGTGTCGACACTTAAGAACAGAAAGTCTCGACACTATCTGACAGTTAGAGAATTTCAAGAAGTGACTGGTTGATATGACAGCTGCCGATCCAGCCGGTCTACAGCAACTGTCAAGGAAGTCAGAAGTCTGTTATGAACCGGATCAGCCGGTTACCATGAAGAATGCCTATAAATAGGCACTCACAGTTTACAGAAACTGTTGTTGAAGCTATTTGAAGTAATTGATCAGATTATTCAAGTAATCAGAAAAGTGGTACACAGAGTATCAACACAAGAAGATCTGGCAGTCCAACTGCAGATCTAAGAAGTTGGAGAGAGAGAGCTCCAATCAAGAATTCAGTCTTTGGAACTAGGCTGAGAAGAAGGATTCAGAAGCATCTGGATCTTAAGAAGCAGAGGTCAAGGAACAACTGCAGAGGATTCATACTTATTCAGTTCTACTCAAGAAGCTTTGAAGGAAGCTAAGTCAGTTTGGATCTATCTGAGTTCTTCCAAGAACTCAGCAAGAAACTCTCAACTCCTCTCTTATTTTCTGAGTTGTTGAGTTATTTGTTGTAATACTATTTTATCTTGTAGGATCTTTGGATCTGAGTGCATTGTAAGCCTAAATTTATAAAGGCTGAGGGTAGGGCTTGATAGCCTGAGTGTAGGAGTTGAAGAACTCTGAGTGTAGGCCTTGATTGGCTGAGTGTAGGCCTGGGTGGCTGAGTGTAGGCCTTTGTGGCTGAGTGTAGGCTTTGGAGAAAGCTGAGGTGTAAGGCTTTGGGCCTGAGGTGTAGGAACCTATTTGGGTTCTGAGACAGTGGAGAAGTTTGGCCGAATCTAGTACACTGCTAGATAGGCGAAGGGGGAAAGTGGATGTACCCAAAGATTGGGGAACCATTATAAATCACTGTGTGCTGTGCTGTGAATGTGCTGTGTATGTTTGATTATTGCTGATTGCTGTAATAGACTACTTAGAAATCTGTGATAAAACTGTTTGGCTGCCAACAAAGTTAGAAAAGGATTAGGTCACATATTCACCCCCCCTCTAGGTGTTTAGGTACCATATCTTTCAGGAACTATCCCGACCGATGGTGAGGTTAGGAGCGGGACCCCATATGTCAGAGTGAACGAGGTCGAACGGACGGGAAGAGCCCCGACTTTGCGTTGGTGGGAAGGATGAGCGGTGATGTTTGCCAAGTTGACATGCATCACAGTTTAGAGGAGGATGATGAGGAGGGAGGTGCGGCAGGAGCTGGCGGAGAATTCGGGGAGGAGCATGTCCACGAAGATGCCATTGGAGTAGATCTGTAGAGGAGGAGGAGAAGGCGGATAGAGCAGAAACGTTGTCGAGGAAGTAGAGGCCACCACTCTCAGTCCCGGTAGCAATCGTCCGTTGGGAGTCCGGATCCTGAAAAACACAAGAGCTAGGGGTGAATATGACAGAACACCGCAGTTGCTTGCATAAACAAGTAACTGATAATAAATTGCACGGAAACTTGGGCACATAGAGGGTATCAGCCAGGCAGAGAGATGGAGTGACTTGAACCATGCCCATCCCATGGACCGGGGAGGGAGATCCATCAGCAACAATGACCGGGGGCAACTGAGCATGTGTGTCAAGAAGAGAGAAACATTGAGGATTGCCTGTCATATGATTGGTTGCACCAGAGTCGATGAGCCATCTTCCGCGAGTAACAACATGAGCACTACCAGAAGAGGTGACCACGGAGGCGGACAGGCTGGAGGAGGGGAAAGCCATGGAAGCAAGAGAGGAGCAAGCCGCGACGATAAGAACAAGTCGCGAGAAGAGAAAAGAGCACCAAGCCAGGCGAACAGAAAACAGGTCGGGCGGCTAGGAAGGCCGCTACCTAGAAGCAGAGCAAAGCAGAGGGAAAGAAGTCGCACGGCTTGAAAAAGTCGGGCGAACAGAGGAGAACAGGTCGCACGGCAAAAGATGAGGCCGGCGCGACTAGCAAGCAGGAGCGGGTAGAAGGCAACAACAAGTAGAGCGCGAACAGTAGCGGCTAGCAAGAGGTCAAAGGCACAGCAGGGAAGAGGTCGCGCGGACTGAAAAGGCCGAGCGAACAGAAGAGAGGAGAAGAGCAGGTGACCGTGACCAAGATGCGGGTGAGAAAGGAACAACCCGCACGGTTAGGCAGATCACAGCAGCAAACCGCGAGTATAGGGACAAGCAGATATGGGGAAAACAGAAGCGGACAGGGAGAAGAAGTCCGCAGCGGGTAGACACAAGCCACAAAGACAAGGAAGTCGAAGAGGCAAGAAAGAGCAAGGAGCGCGGCGACAAGGAAACATGTCGCTGCGACGAATAGCAGTAGGAGAAGAGAACCAAGAAGCAAGCCGCGCGAACAGGGCAGCGGACAGAAACAAGCCGCCCGAACAGGGTGGCGGACAGAAGAGAAGGCAAGCCGCGAGAGAGGTCGCGGATAGCGGAAAACAAGCCGCTAGAAGCAGAGAGCGCACAAAATTAGGAGGAAATGACCGTGTCCTCTGATACCATGTTAAAAGTAGCAAATAGAAAAGAACAAACGGATAGACTTTTGAATAATTGAAATTTTATTATCCAAAAAAGGTATCTATTACAAAGGTATGCCCTCCTTTATATAGAATGGAGGAGAGATGAGAGAATACAAATAAGAGATGTGAGACTATAATTTACAGGACTAAGCGGACTATATAAAACAAACCGCACAAGCCGCGCGGTTAGACAGCAGGGCTAACCGTACGGCTACCACCAGAGAGGAAGAGAGACTGCCAGGGTAGACCGCCAGACCGCCCGGTCTCCAAGCCGTCTGAGACAAACCGCCAGACCGCGCGGTCTTCAACCCGCCAAGACAAACCGCCAGACCGCCCGGTCACCAACTTCAACATCGAGAAGTACCTATATAGAGATTTTCCAAAGTACTATAGATATTTAACTACCGAACGCAAATGGATACCGAGGGTATCAACCCAAAGGGTTATTGGTAGGATATATGCAGTAATCCAATGGAAGGTGAAAGATTTTACTTGCGGCTGCTACTCAATCATGTTAAGGGTCCAAAATCATTTGAGGATTTAAAGTGTGTGACTGGTATTCAATGTACAACATTTAAACAGGCTGCAGAGCGACACGGACTTCTTGAAGAGGATAATAACATTCGAGATTGCCTGGCTGAAGCAAGATGTTTTAAAATGCCAATTTCGTTGAGAAGACTTTTTGCAACAATTTTGTTATACTGTGAACCTACCTGTGTACAAGACCTGTGGGATGAGAATTTTGACAGTATGACTGAAGATTACAGCTCAACAATCACTTCATGTAACACTTTTATAAAAGATAAGTTACTTCATGATTTAGATGACATTCTGCAGCAGCATAAAAAACAGTAACAGATTTTGGTCTGCCGTCCATAAGTGAAGGTTTTGAGGGTTCGCACAATTTATCTAGTCTAATAGAACATGAACGGTCATTCTCAATATCTGATGATGACATTAATTCAGTTCACTCATTTAATCCAGAACAATTGTCAGCATTCAACATAATCGGTACAGCTATACGAAAAAGACAAAATGCAATGTTTTTCCTAGATGGTCCAGGAGGCACGGGAAAAACATACCTTTATCGGGCACTGCTAGCAACTTTCAGAAAGGAAGAGTTCATTATATTAGCAACAGCTTCGTCTGGGATCGCAGCAAACCTGCTCCCAGGTGGGAGGACTGCACATTCAAAATTCAAAATACCCATCAGATTTGAAATAATGTCAACATGCAAGTTTAATAAGCAGTCCGATTTGCGTGATTTGATAAAAAAGCCGGAGCAATTATTTGGGATGAGGCCCCAATGATTCATAAGAAGGCATTTGAGACTTTGGATCGATCTTTTAGGGATGTGCTTGATGTCAATCTGCCCTTTGGGGGCAAAGTTATGATCTTTGGTGGTGATTTCCGTCAGCTAACACTGGTGGTTGTAAACGGAACCAAATCTCAAATTATTAGCGCGAGCATCGTTGAATCGTATCTTTGGACAAATGTTCACATTCTTAGCTTAACTGTGAACATGCGAGCTCATGACGATCCTTATTTTTCAGAGTTCGTACTGCGTGTGGGTAACGGTGATGAGCCAACTGTGCTAGATGATATGATTCAAATTCCAAACTCCATGGTCATACCTTGGGAAGATGAACGATCTGTAAATATATTGATTGATGCAATATTTCCTGAGCTAGGTTCCCCAATTGATGTCAGATATATGGAAAGCAGAGCAATAATAACACCTTTAAATGAGGATGTCAACAGAATAAATGAAAAATGTCTTGAAATATATCCGGGAGAATGCAAAACATACTACTCTTTTGATTCTGTTGTGGATGACACCCATAATTTATATTTACCAGAATTCTTGAATTCAATAAATCCGGGAAATCTACCACCTCATGAGCTCAATCTCAAGAAAGGTTCACCGATAATGCTGATTAGAAACATTGATCCAAAAATTGGATTGTGCAACGGAACTAGGCTTACATGTGTAACATTTTCAAGAAATGTTATTGAAGCTGAAATATTGAGCGGAGAATTTAAAGGACACGGAGTATTTCTACCACGAATTCCCTTGAAGAGTGCAGAAGATGTTAAGCTGCCATTCGAGCTCACCCGTAAGCAATTCCCAGTACGTTTAAGCTATGCTTTGACTATCAACAAATCACAGGGCCAAACAATTTCAAATGTTGAAGTATATTTACCGAATGATGTTTTTAGCCATGGTCATTTGTATGTGACATTGTCAAGAGGAGTTTCTGCAAACAACACCAAAGTGATGGTTAAAAATGGTACTTTGGATGGGCGTGAAGGAGTATACACTAGAAATGTTGTGTTCAAGGAAATATTCACAAAATTACATGCATCAGGCCAAATTACATAGATTGTAAGAATTAATGTAACTTTTGTAATATTTATGTGTTTTATTGTTTTATTACATATCTCAGGTAAAATTACATGCATCAAGCCAAATTATATGTATGAATTTGCTCCGTGAAATGTATTAATCAATATGCTCTTTTATTTTGATTGTTGCGTGCCAAATATTTTACCCGCAGAATTTCTATCCTCAGGACCAATGTCGTCGCCTACAATCAAATTATGTTTCTAAAGTTGTTTTGCTGAAATTGTGCTAATGCTAAAAAACTTCATATAATGATGTGCGGGATTTGTTTGTACTTTATTAATTCTTTTAAATATACTTTAAAGATTTCACAACCATTATCTCTAACTTATGTTTTAAATTAGGCAAATTTTATCAAGCATTACTTGATGTCACACCATAAAGATAAAATGTGTAAGCAACTTACTTATTTTCTATTTCTAGATTTTTGTGCTGCACTACGGTTACATAGCATAACACATTAAATTATATTTTTTGTAGATGGCATGCCTGATAGCATTGACGAATATTACAAAGACAAAGACGGTAATTTACCATTACCGTATCACTTAAGGCCTAAATCAGAGTACAAGGGGCTTCGAAAGATCATAAAAAGGGTGCCAAGGGATCTAAGCGATGAGGATCAATGAGCTTTTACTTTTCGTGAGTTATTCACGCCGTCAAAATATCTGGTTCCAAAGAACTACGACGAAAATGCCGCTACGAAGGAGTTGCTGGGAAAAAGATATATTAAATGATTTTGCTTAGATGTAGTGTTATGCACTTTATCTGTTTATCTTTTAAATTGTTCTATAGTACTGTTATGATTATTGTTGTGGTCATGGAACGAGCGAGTTATTATTGTGGTCATGGAACGAGCGGGTTATTATTATGGTAATGGAAACAACAATGTTCAACAGGTTATGGAAGCATTTTATTATATATGATGGTTTATAAATGATTTCATTATTTACATCCACAAATATCTTCTCTAACTTCCTTCTATTTTTAATTTCAGTTATAAATTATAATAGCATGTGTCTATAGAAATCATTGTCTTGATCGTCTTAACTTAGATATGTGTATTAGTCTTTTAGTGTTATATCGATGTTTTGTTTTTATTTTTTTAAGTATTACTTTCAAATTAAAATTCCAACACTACATAAAATATATCCCCATGCAAAAACCATCATATCGAATCTATAGACAAAAGCCACCGTAGATATTTTTTGAAGGATATTTGTACATGTTAACAATAATATTAGCATCCACCGAATGTCGGTGACCAGGACCGATGTCGCCAACGATCAATAATGCCGCCCCCGACAGATGTCACCGCCCATGACCGATGTCGTCGCCCCCGACCGATGTCGCCACCCACGACCCATGTCACCCCGACGACTTATGTCACGCACACGACCAATGTCGCCGTCCATGACTAATGTCTCTCCCTCAGGACCAATGTCGCCCCCTACGACCACTGCCGCCGTGTAACATCCCATGTTACTTGCCACTGCCCACACACAATGTAGCCCCCGATGACCAAAGTCACCCCCCACGACCCAATGTTGCTTCCCCCGGCCAATGTCGCTTCCCCCGACCAATGTCGTCGCACACGACCAATGTTCTCCCCACGACAAATGTTTCCCCCCACGCCAAATGTCGCCCACATGACAAACGTCATCCCCTCGACATTTGTTGTCCCCACGACAATTGTCGCCCCCATGATAAATCTCGCCACCATGACAAATATAGTCCCCACGACAAATTGCGTCCCCACGACAAATGTCGTCCCCATGACAAATGTCGTCCCCACAACAAATGTGACCCCACGACAAATGTTGCCCCCATGACAACTGTCCCCCTACGACAAATGTCGCCCCCACGACAAATGTCGCCCCCACGATAATTGTCGCCCCCACGACAACTGTCGCCCCCACGACAACGGTCGCCCCCACGACAACGGTCGCCCCCACGACAACGGTCGCCCCCACGACAACTGTCGCCCCCACGACAAATGTCGCACCCACGACAAATGTTGCCCGCACGGGGTCCCCCGTGCACGACTGCTTGTATATATATATATACAAGTGACACGCACCGACCTCCGGCCCTCGTGCCCCGCGCGACAGTACCCGGCTCCGCCCCTACGGCCAATCGTGAAAGTACCTTGACCCCGACATTACCTCGACCGTCCAGCGATCGCTACTCCCAAATTTTTTTAAGAATGGTTAATTGTTTTACTTAAAAAATTAAAATATATATTTAAAAAAATAAAATATATATTAATAAAATTTAAAATTAATATAAAAAATAAACACCTCTCTCGCCCCTCGCCTCTCTCTTTGCAGCATCCTCACTCTCTTTTTTCTTCTCTCTCCTCTCCTCTCTCCCCCACTCTCTCTCTCCTAGAGTGAAAAAATAAATTGATTCTCTCCCCCTCTTTCTCTTTCCTCCATACGTGCGCCCTCTCTCCTCTCTCCCCCTCTCTCTCTCCATCTCTCTCCTCTTTCTCTTTCTCTAGACCGCAACCCAAAGTAGTAATTTTTTAAAAAATATAAGGGCATTTTGGGAAGGCTGAATGTTGCACCACAGACAACTTTTTTTTATAATAGAGTATTACATATAAAATATATAAATAAATAAATATATATATAATATATAAAAAAATATATAAATATATATAATATATAGAAATAATGATATATACAAATAATTATATATAATAAACTATATATATTAAACTATAAATAAAAATATATGTTTATTTTTCACTATTATAAGGGAAAAGTTGTCGTTGGTGAAACATCAAAAATACCAATTATGCCCTCATTTTTATATTTTAATGACTTGACATATATTATAATCTATTTCAAAAAAAATAAAATACAATGTCCATTTAAGTAATTATACTATCAAAAAAATCAGAAGTAATGATAAAAATCTATTTAAATTCAAAAAATTTTAAGTAGAGCTCCTACACCTACTATGGCAGGTTGTCATTAGGCATGTCAGTGGTCTATTTAAGGAAGGTTGTCATTAGGCAAATCAGTGGTATTAATCAACTTTATTAAAGTCAAAATTAATATTTTTAGGTCAAAACGTATATTGTTTTACAAATTAAAAATTATAATATTTATGTATATTTTTTACGGTCATTTTGAGTACTCATATGTATATGTTGCGGGCGAAACCCGCCTTGATGGGGCGGGCGAAACCAGTCGTCGCGGTCGGGTTCTGTCGCTCATGGCCATAGGGGCGGAGCCCGCCGCCGCCGGCCGCATACTGTGGCGCGTAGCCATCGGGCCAGAGGCCCGTGCCTGTCACTCTAAACAGTATCCTTCCATTGTCTTGAAGGGAGTAAAGTTGTACAAAAAATTTAAAAAGTTTATGTTTTAACCTCCCTGACCCTTTATTTATATAGGTGAGCAGGAGCCAAAACGTTCGCCTACATATCAAAAAGTGAAAAGCCCAAAACGTCCTCATGCATATCAAAAAGTGTGAAGAAACAGCTTTTGGACTGTGCTCTGAACGTCCTCCTGCATATCAAAAAGTGTGAAGAAACAGCTTTTGGACTGTGCACTGAGTATGCGGTTCTCGCGTGAGTCAAATCGCAGCAAAATGTGTACAACCTTTGAAAAGGGTGAAGATTGTATTAAATCTCACAGTTTAATCAAATCTTTATATATATATATATATATATATATATATATATATATATATATATATATATATATATATATATATATATATATATATATATATATATACATATATATACAAGTGACATGCAAGGGCATCCGGCCCTCGTGCCCAGCGTGACAGTACCCGGCTCCGCCCCTACGGTCAATCGTGAAAGTACCTTGACCCCGACATTACCTCGACCGTCCAGAGCGATCGCTACTCCCAAATTTTCATAAGAATGGTTAATAGTTTTATTTAAAAAATTAAAATATATATTAAAAAAATAAAATATATATTAATAAAATTTAAAATTAATATAAAAAATAAATGTCTCTCTCGCCCCTTGCCTCTCTCTTTGCAGCATCCTCACTCTCTTTTTTCTTCTCTCTCCTCTCATCTCTCCCCCACTCTCTCTCTCATCTCTCTCTTTCTCTCTCCATCTCTCTCCTCTTTCTATTTCTCTAGAACACACCCCAAAGTAGTAATTTTTTAAAAAAATATTAGGGCATTTTGGGAAGGCTGTATATATAAATAAATGAATTTATATGTGTGTATAAATAAATAATTATATATATAAATAATATAAATTTATAATTATATATATAAATAATATAAATTTATAATTATAATTATAATTATATATATATATATATTACCGTAAATGAAAAATGATTTATTTAATTAGGAGGGTTGGTTGGGTAAAGAAATTATTTGTGAGAGGTCTGATGTTCAAATCTCAGCAGGTGCATATTAAAAAATATTTTTTTGGTATATAAATATTATTTTAATTTAACCAAATAATTATATAAAATACAAAACATTAGCATCAAAAGAATTCTTTCCTAAAAAATCTTTGCTAATTAGAAAAAAATAAATTTCTTACCAAATTTAGCTAGGGCATATTAGTTACAATTTTTTTTCCTTTCTAAATTTCTTACTAATTAAAATTAGCAATGAATTTAGCTAATTAGTAACAAATTTTGCTCTTTGCTAATTAAGGTTTTTCTTGTTGTGCGAGGCGGGAATAAAAATTCCTCCTAACATATAATCCCACCTGATGAGACGGGATTTTATTCCTGCCTAATCATAGGCGGGATTAAATCCCCCTGATGATTAGGCGGGATTTTAATCCTGCCTTTTGAATTCAGGCCGGCCCGGGCACGACCTGAAGGGCCTAACCGGGCTCCCCTTTTGAGTGGGAGCCCAAGCCCAGCCTGCCCCGGTTCAAACTGGGCCCGGGCCGAACCCGTTTGGGAAAAAGCTCGGGCGGGTTGGGCCAAGCCCAACCCGGTCGGGCTTTTTGCCCATGACTAATATCACGTGCCCTTTCTCAAGTGCATATATCTGTCAATTTATTTTATTATTCCTCAAAAGTTATTTAATGCGGGGGGCAAATAGTATTGTTAAACTATTTATTGTATATTTTTATTAAAACATGATTTATATAAATAATTTATATTTTTATTTTGAAAATAAAATTAATTATCAAGATTAACTTGTGTTTCACCTATTACATCAAAGCTCACAAAGTTTTTTTTAATATGTTATAAATTTGGAAGATAATTTTATATCAAAGAGTGTTTTTCTCTTATATATAATGTAGGTAGATATAGAAATAAGCAATCATGCACCAACTTCGCTTGTGCCGAGCGGGCACAAGCGCACAAGGGACGTCGATGTTTTATTATATTTTTAAAACAATATTTTTTAAGAAAAAAAGAGAAAATTTTAGAATAATGAATATATACTAAAAAGTCATCCTTCCCTATAATTTTTTAGGAGATTTGAAGGTGTGATTTCGACGATTTTGATGGCGTTGAGGAGTTATTATTGAAATCAATTCAAATCTTTTTTTCTAATTCTGTAGAATCAAGAAAGTGAGAGGTATAGAGTGAGTGAAAGTGTTGAAAAGGTGTGAAATCATTGGGAAAATTCTACACGAGGGTTTTACTTTTAAATAGTGTCAAAGTACTTTTAGGTTTCATGGGCATCAAATACGCATCAAAAATAAAAAAAACTCGCGTTAGGATCCCTACAAAACACAACAAATCAAGAAATGAAGTTACACCTGTGTTAAAATAAAATTTCAAGAAGAATGATCGGCGTTTGTTTTGCGTTTGAGTTCAAACACAAAATATTATCTGCGTCTCCAAAGGTATCCATGCGAACGACAGAAACAACTCGTAGTTTGTTCAATGAACTGTTGACTGGAAGATGATTGTTTTTCTCTGCCACAAAATGCTAGTTTTGTTTTGCAGAGACGTGTTTCTTGGCTTTACAACCATAAGAAATTCAAAACGGACTCTGGTTCTTCAGGACAAATTGATCTATTTATAAGCGTGAACACGTACACACAAATTTGGTGCACACACCCTCATCACATAGTCGTGTGTTTTCAAGCGTGTCTCCTAAAAGTCGCGTTGGTTCATGCAAAGACGTCTCCTCGTGGATTTGGGGTGAATAACTGCTCACACACACTTAGTACACTGGCTTGTGCCTTCAAAATTCACACTTATTGTCATAGAAATACAACCAACCACTATCCCTCCAATTTTGATATGCACGCCCGTGGCACATAGACCACGTGTCTCTAATACTGTACAACGTATATTAAATTAACATATTTAGAAGTTGGTTTCACAAACCAACATGATCAAACACTCTGAATTTTGCATGACCTTATGTGCGACAATATAGACTCCTATTACGTTGGCAGTAAGATTAATCTCTTGACTATTTTTAGAACACAAGATTTCAACAATCTCCCACTTATTTTAAAGTTGTCACTTAAAACCGAAAATCGCATATCGAACCGGAACCGAACTGGAACCGCAAATAACTGGACCGAACCGTTCACGAATTGTTCAGGTTCCGGTTTGAATTTCAGAACCGTAAATAATAATGGTCCGGGTCCAGTTCTTTCATTTTATTATCCGCACCGGAACCGGAACCGGAACAACAACATAAATGTCTCGAGCGGTTTCAGAATTTTTAGACTCGATCCGGACCGGACCGAAGCAAAACCGAACCACAATCTGTTCATTATTATTATTTATAATATACTTACTAATATTAGTATTATATTAATATATTATAAATATTTATTATCTATTTGACTATAACTGTCACGACCCGTCTCGACAAAAGTCAGAGTGCGCTTCGGGACAAGTCGTGATGTCACAGACATGGGCAGAAAGAAAGTCATGCCTGCTAAGGCGGACGCAGAGAACACTGAAAATAGTCTTAAAGTAGTTATTTTTGGGGAAAACATGTTGTTTTTATTATGTAGAAGCTTTCAAAGTTTTAAATGCATATGTATTTTGTAAAATTCATGTTTTACAGGCTACTACTAAAGTTTTCATGCCATTATGATGCAACAAATAGTGCACATGCGTTATATTCAGATTCTAGTACATAAATATTTATATAGCCCAGTAGTTGTCCATGTATTACTGTTAATAATTATCACATAAAGAAAACCACTGACAGTAAAAGAAGTGAATCAAAAATATCAATCCTGACACGGCTAGAAGATCAATCATCGGAAAGCAGAAACTTGATGCAGATCGGGCCCAGGAACCTGGCGGCGCTGACACGAAGACTAAGGCAATTCCAAAACATAAAAGAAAAGTCTCAGAACATTGAAATAAATAGAATGAGCAAAGTAAAGTACAATACAATAATAGAAGCAGAAAAGTATGAGTACCAGATTCTCATGAAGCAAAACTCTCCGGGACAAACAAACAAATAGCTAAACAGAACAAGTAGTTTATTAGACTACTCCGGAGAATAGCCTAAAATTATTCATGTAATATGTTGTAAGCTGTGATCGATGAAGGGTGTAGGTGCTATAGCGGATGCACATGGATCACAATCAGATCTGAGTGAAAGTCTTATCGGAAAAGTAATCCTGCTTTCCGTGACCATGACAACAGACAGATGCCCAGTTAGACGCTACAGTTCAAAGATTTGCTTACAACCACGTATTTGTTTTTCGAGTTTCATACGAGATTATTTATCATATTATTTTATGACAACATTATGAGAGGAAACTTCAGATCGTGAAACAGATTCACTTCAACGAGAAAGATCAGATTGGAAATAAGCTTTACTCGGGTCTTACAATCAGACATACATCAGAAACCAGACCGAAATTAGAAACCAGACAGACATCAAAAACTGGATTTGACAACACAACAAGAATCAAACAAGTGAGTTTTGTCTCTTGCGGATTTGAGGGGATTAAGGTCATGATAACCAGAAGATTTTTCGAGTAAAATCGCCGAGGTAAGCTGACACGTATTGGATCGAGGAAGCCTAGTAATCATCTAGGTTAAATCATCTTTAAACTCAAGTATTTTCCACGTAAAAAGTGCGTTACGAGCATGATACATCAAAACATCAATCATATACTTGCTAATAAGAATTCATTACAGTTATTATCGTGACACTGTTGCTCGTGATTAATGCTCTTCTATTCTTCAAATTATTTCTCAAAGAGACAGAATCCATCAATTTACATATCAAATTAACCATCGTTCACTAACTCATCTCCAAATTATCCAAATATCGTCATTTGCACTCACGACTCGCGTTATGCCTATCGCGGGAACCTCAAACGGATAACAAGTCTATTAGGGATTCGAGATCTAAATTATTTGACAAAACAAAAAATCAAGAACGAATTCAGACAAATACAAGATCAGACAAAGTAATTAAATTCAATGTTTGCAAGAGAGAAAGATCTCTACTTGCCTTAAACTAAATCTGACGGAGACGGCTGAGCAGCACAAGCGAAAACACAAAATCCTATTTCAAACTTGATCAAGTACAAACATAATTGATATTGACATGACAGAAATTCTACAATAGCACATGCTATAATTTACAAAAATCTAAAGCACAAGAGAGATTAGAAATTACCTCCCTCAAAAGTGAGGGGAGAAGAGATTCTGCGCGGGGACGGAGACTTGGCGGCGAATAGGTTGCGAAAACCCAAAATCGGAGAGGGATTCACATGAGTCCCACCAACTGAATCGAGGAGCTGCGCCGGAAAATACAAACACACAAGGGTTAGACGACTACGATAGGGGAAAAAATCATGAATCACCAAATATATGAAATAGAAACGCAAACTGTCCAAGAAAATTCATGGAAATCTGAATAAAGATGAACAAGAGGGGAATCTTACCAATCGGAATCAAAATTGGGCCCAAAGAAGAAAGGGAACTCAAACCCTAGTCATTTTTGGAAATCCGCGACCAAATCGACGAAGAAGAGGGAGGAGGAAAGGGACTGCCAACCCTATAGAGGAGAAGCTGAAGTAGTCAACCTCCGGAAACGGAGAAGAAAGCGGAGAGGGGGATGTTGGAGGGAGAAGATGTGACTGCCCTTGCTAATCGACGAAGAGAAGGCCTTGTCGGCCCTAGGAGAAAGAGGGAAGGGAGCAGTCGGCCTCTGGAGGAGCAGGAGGCCGCCAGCCCTAGCATCGGAGGGGGGGGGGGAAGCTGTCGACCAAAGCAAGAGGGGGAGAAGCCGGAGGAGGCGTCAGCGGGAGCAGGGATCGGGGATTGCGATGGGACCTGCGCTATACAGGGAGAAATCGGGAGCAGGGTATCTCGCGGCTTGCGGGATGCGGGAAATAAGCGGGATACATGAGTCGGGGTTATTTGCCGGTTGCGAAAACCCTGGGTCCACGGGTTTTAAGGAGGGGTGGCTAGCTCGGTTAGGGATTTGGAGGGATTAGGGTTTTTAATAGTATTATTATTATTAGTCTTAAAACCGGGTTGTTACATTCTCCCCTACTTAGGAAGTTTCGTCCCGAAACATTCTGAGAATTCTCTAAATAAGGCCAAAAACAACAAAGATTCAGATAGCATTCATTCCAACAAGGTTTGCAGATCAAGGCATAGAAGTTTATTGTGAATACATGGAAACAGATAAAAGAACAAGCACAAAGACTTACTATGATCAAGAGAAAAGTTGCAGATACTATCAACGCAGGTCAGATTCAAGTTCATAGGAGAACTCTTTAGGCTTAGCGATTCAGACATATACAAAAGATTGACTTCAGGGAGCACGGTAATTGTCTTCGATTAGCCCAAAATTGAGGGGCAGAATGCGAGAATCCGGGAGGAAAAAGATCTTACACAGAGCGAATATAGAACATCAATGTTGAAAAGAAGTTGGAGGATGATTGAGTATCGATAGGAGCGAGTCAAACTGGAGTTGGAGAATCACAAGACAACGCTGGAGAAATTCAGCAGAGCATCACTGAAACTTAGAAGCTATCTAGAAGGAGATACAGGATGACCAAACAAGATTGACAGACACGCGAAACAGCAAGAACTATTTAGAAATATCGGGAACTAGCAATTAGAGATCTTAACATATTTTCTACTGTCAAGTACATAAATTATGTAATAATTACAGCATTTTTATTGGACAACTCTAGGAAATAATCATGCAAGTGCAACAATGTGAATATGTGCGATGTCAAGCAGATAGTAAATCCATGTGTGTACAATCATTATTGTTGTTCTTAGCTTAACACTTGTGCAATGATTTATGATATGCATGCAAATGAATGGACACACATGGCATGTTAAGGCTCATATCACTTAACATGTCATGCATATTAGGGCTCTAATGTCAGAGCATTTGAAAATATTAAACCGCCCATATAATTTAATATTTGCAAGCGGTGTACATCCTAGTGGAAATTCATATGCACAAAAATGTTAAGTTTGCCCATAACCCCTTAACATTCGTGTGCATACTACTCATGCTTATGAGTGAGTGTGTGCGTGTTTCAGCCGCGAACAACAGACAATGACAAGTTGAGTGAATAAATGATGCATGCAAATATATTTATATAATATGGTCAAAATATTTGATAATTTCAAAATAATTTATCTTTTGAACTAACCTCTCTAACCTCCCTCTGATACCAACTGCCACGACCCATCTCGACAAAAGTCAGAGTGCGCTTCAGGACAAGTCGTGATGTCACAGACATGGGCGGAAAGAAATTCATGTCTGCTAAGGCGGATGCATAGAACACTGAAAATAGTTTTAAAGTAGTTATTTTTGGAGAAAACATGTTGTTTTTATTATGCGGAAGCTTTCAAAGTTTTAAATACATATGTATTTTGTAAAATTCATATTTTACAGGCTACTACTATAGTTTTCATGTCATTATGATGCAACAAAGAGTGCACATGTGTTATATTCAGATTCTAGTACATAAATATTTATATAGCCTAGTAGTTGTCAATGTATTACTGTTCATAATTATCACATAAAGAAAACCACTGACAGTAAAAGAAGTGAATCAAAAACATCAAACCTGACACGACTAGAAGATCAATCATCAGAAAGCAGAAACTTGATGCAGATCAGGCCCAGGAACCTAGAGGTATTGACACGAAAGCTAAGACAATTCCAAAACACAAAGGAAAAGTCTCAGAACAATGAAATAAACAGAATAAGTAAAGTAAAGTACAACACAGTAATAGTAGCAGAAAAGTATGAGTACCAGATTCTCATGAAGCAAAACTATCCGGGACAAACAAACAAAGAGCTAAACAAAACAAGTTAGTTTATTAGACTACTCCGGAGAATAGCCTAAAATTATTCATGTAATATATTGTAAGCTGTGATCGATGAAGAGTGTAGGTGCTATAATGGACGCACATGGCTCACGATCAGATCTGAGTGCAAGTCTTATCGGAAAAGTAATCCTGCTTGTCGTGACCATGACAACAGACAAATGCTCAGTTAGACGCTACAGTTCAAGAATTTGCTTACAACCACGTATTTGTTTTTCGAGTTTCATACAAAATTATTTATCATATTATTTTATGACAACATTATGAGAGGAAACTTCAGACCATGAAACAGATTCACGTCAACGAGAAAGATCAGATTGAAAATAAGCTTTACTCCGGTCTTACAATCAGACAGACATCAGAAACCAGACAGACATCAGAAAACAGACAGATATCAGAAACCAGACATACATCAGAAACCGGATTTGACAACACAGCAGAAATCAAACAGTGAGTTTTGACTCTTGCGGATTCGAGGGGATTAAGGCCATGATAACCAGAAGATTTTTCGAGTAAAATCGCCGAGGTAAGCTGACACGTATTGGATCGAGGAAGCCAAGTAATCATCTAGGTTAAATCATCTTTGAACTCAAGTATTTTTCACGTAAAAAGTGCGTTACGAGCATGATACATCAAAACATCAATCATATACTTGGTAATAAGAATTCATTACAGTTATTATCGTGACACTGTTGCTTGTGATTAACGCTCTTCTATTCTTCAAATTATTTCTCAAATAGACCGAATCCATCAATTAACATATCCAATTAACCATCGTTCACTAACTCATCTCCAAATTATCCAAATATCATCATTTGCACTCATGACTCGCGTTATGCCTATCGCGGGAACCTCAAACGGATAACAAATCTATCTAGGGATTCGAGATCTAAATTATTTGACGAAACAAAAAATCAAGAACGAATTCAGACAAATACAAGACCAGACAAAGTAATTAAATTCAATGTTTGCAAGAGAGAAAGATCACTACTTGCCTTAAACTGAATCTGATGGAGATGGCTGAGCAGCACAAGCGAAAACCCAAAATCCTATTTCAATCCTAATCAAGTACAAACATAATTATATTGACATGACAGAAATTCTACAATAGCACATGGTATAATTTACAAAAATTTAAAGCACGAGAGAGATTAGAAATTACATCCCTCAAAAGTGAGGGGAGAAGAGATTCCGCGCGGATACGGAGACTTAGCAGCGAATAGGTTGCGAAAACCCTAAATCGGAGAGGGCTTCACAGGAGTCCCACCAACTGAATCGAGGAGCAGCGTCAGAAAATACAAACACACAAGGGTTAGACGACTACAATAGGGGCAAAAATCATGAATCAACAAATATATGAAATCAGAGCACAAACCTTCCAAGAAAATTCATGGAAATCTGAATAGAGATGAACAAGAGGGGAATCTTACCAATCAGAATCAAAATCGGGCCCAAAGAAGAGAGGGAGCTCAAACCCTAATCATTTCTGGAAATCTATGGCCAAATCGACGAAGAAGAGGGAGGAGAAAAGGGACTGCCGGCCCTATAGAGGAGAAGCTGAAGCAGTCAACCTGTACAACCCCGTATTCGCGAAGAGTGGGCCCAAAACAAGGTAAACAAGTTTTTAAGCTTTTTGGGAGTTTTGCACTCCTAGGGGCCAATTTTTGGTGAACTTGCAAAACATACTAGTAGGGGGAGAAAATATTTATCCCCCCAAGGCGCTCTTGGCAAGCCGCCGCAAGCCGCCTCAGGCCGCCAGGTCGCAGGCCGCCAGTATTTCGAACACTTGGCGGCCTAGCGGGGCGAGACCGGCCGGGGGCCAGGGTCTCGCCCCCGCCTCTTCTTGTTCAGCGGCCTAGCGGGGCGAGACCGGCCGGGGGCCAGGGTCTCGCCCCCGCCTCTTCTTGTTCAGCGGCCTAGCGGGGCGAGACCGGCCGGGGGCCAGGGTCTCGCCCCCGCCTCTTCTTGTTCAGCGGCCTAGCGGGGCGAGACCGGCCGGGGGCCAGGGTCTCGCCCCCGCCTCTTCTTGTTCAGCGGCCTAGCGGGGCGAGACCGGCCGGGGGCCAGGGTCTCGCCCCCGCCCCTTCTTGTTCAGCGGCCTAGCGGGGCGAGACCAGCCGGGGGCCAGGGTCTCGCCCTCGCCTCTTCTGGCTCAGCGGCCTAGCGGGGCGAGACCGGCCGGGGGCCAGGGTCTCGCCCCCGCCTCTTCTGGCTCAGCGGCCTAGCGGGGCGAGACCGGTCGGGGGCCAGGGTCTCGCCCCCGCCTCTTCTTGTTCAGCGGCCTAGCGGGGCGAGACCGGCCGGGGGGCCAGGGTCTCGCCCCCGCCTCTTCTGGCTCGGCGGCCTAGCGGGGCGAGACCGGCCGGGGGCCAGGGTCTCGCCCTTCCCCCCCTTGTAGTTTTACCTTCTTGCCCTCGGGGGAAATTCCCCCTTTACCCCCCGGCGTGGCTGTTTTCTATTGGCCCAAGGCTTTTTGGGCGTGAGGGTATCTCGGTCATTTTGGTCCAAGGGGTTTTGGAAAACTATAAATAGACCCCCTTGGGTGCCTTGGAAGGGGACTTCATCTTCTTCTTCTTGCTTGCTCCTCCCTTGACTTCTTCTTGGTAGAGTAGAGATAGCTCCTCCAAGGCGCCCTAGCTCGAGCATTGGCTAGGGAGGGGAAGTGCTCAGGTAGCCTTCCGGGTGTGAGGTGGGACCTCCGCGCTAGAGCCGAGGGTCTGTTCTTAGCTTCTTGATCCCTTGGTCCGTGACGTTCTCTTGAGTGTAGTAGGTGTGAGGTCACCCCTTTCTAGGGACCCCGAACTCCACAGAGACCAGGTTTCTGGGGGAGGGGAAGTGCTCAGGTAGCCTTCCGGGTGTGAGGTGGGACCTCCGCGCTAGAGCCGAGGGTCTGTTCTTAGCTTCTTGATCCCTTGGTCCGTGACGTTCTCTTGAGTGTAGTAGGTGTGAGGTCACCCCTTTCTAGGGACCCCGAACTCCACAGAGACCAGGTTTCTGGTTTCAACATTTTGGTGCGGTGAGCGTGGAGAGTGACCAGCACAGAAGATCTCAGGAGAGTGTCATGACGGGAGGTCAAGGAGGTAGTGATGATCTCGGCGAGCTCCCCACCCCAGGACCCTTTGTGGGGAGGCAAGAGTTCATGGCCTCCATCCAGGGCATCATGGAGATGCTGCGAAGCATTGCTCCTCAGGGTGGCAGCTCCACCCCGACCCCCCAGGAGCAAGCTCCCCCCCTCGACGAGTCGACTCCCAGGGGTCTAGGCGAGATGACCCTAGCGGGGGGAGAAGGAAGTGTCCCAGGAAGAAGGCCTGGGAAGGAGAGGATGAGCGATGGGGTCGAGCGAGACCTCACCGGCCGAGAGTTGTTCTCCAGCCCGGCGAGTGCCAACCTTCAAGGCGAGCAGGCCGCGCGAGTAGAAGTGGCGAGACCACCCCTTAGGGGGTCACCCTTCAGCGAGCTGATCATCTCAGCTCCCGTTCCCGAGGGGTTCAGGGAGCCAGACATGGCTTACTATTCCGGGAAGGATGACCCCGTCCAGCATCTGCAATGGTTCGAGGATGCCGTCTCCATCAGGCCGATGACAGATGCCTTCAAGTGTCGCCTCTTTGCGATCACCGCTGAAGGAGAAGGCAAGGGACTGGTTCCATCAACTCCCTCCAAGGTCTATCTATGGGTTCGAGGACCTGAGCCGAAGCTTCCAGCTCCGCTTCTCCACCTCCAAGAAGCGGAAGAGGAGTCCTGAGTCCATTTTCTTAATAAGGCAGGGGGCCGAGGAGTCATTGGCCCGCTACGTAGACAGGTTCCAAGAGGAGATCCTGGAGGTCCAGGAGATGCCAGGGTATGCTCTCCAGATGGCCTTCACCGTTGGGCTGAAGGAGGGCTTCTTCAAGATGAGCTTGACCCGGAAGGCCCCCCTTTCCTTCGAGGAGCTGATGGAAAGGGCGGCAGAGGAGATCGCCATGAAGGCAGCCAACCCGGAATTTGTCAAGAGGTTGGAAAAGTTGACGGAGGTGGAGTCAAAGGAGCAGGGTGGCTCAAGGCATCAGGAAGGAAGAAGGAGAGAGGATCACAGAGCTCAGGGGTTCCAAGGACAGGAGGGTCCGGAACCAGGCTGGAGGCAGCAGGGAGGACCTGCCCAAGGTCCAGGAAGAGCTCTCATCTAAGGAGTGGGGAACTATCATGGGGGCCAAGGGAGGTATAACTTCCAGAGGCAAGCCCCAAGGCAGCTCTTGCCCCCGCCGCAGCAAGCCTTGGCGATAGGAGGGGGAAGAGGTAACAGGAGAGAGCGTCCAGCCCGCCGAAAGAGGGGAGGAGTGCTACCGTACTGTGACTTCCACCAGGTGGAGGGGCACGCCACAGCTACCTGCCCCGAGTTCTTGGAAGTGAGGGAGGCGAGAGGTCCTGCCCAGCCGCAGCCGCCGGTACGAGTAGAAGAGGTTCTACCCAGAGAAGGGGGTGATGATATATGCGAGGATCGGGTCGACGTGGGAACCCGAGGCGGTATAGGAGTGATCCACGGTGGAGTGGGGGTTGAGGCCACCCGGAAGGCAAGCCTCCATGTCATGTACCGAAGGAGCGTCGCCTCAACCTCCCAGACCCCGCCCCCAGAGGAAAAGATCACCTTCTCGGTGAAGGACCTACCGGATCATGAGGATCCGTTCTGTGATGCGCTGGTCATCCAGACAGTCATCGAAGGCTACACCGTCTCCCGGATCCTGGTTGACAACGGAAGCTCCGTCAACGTCATTTTCAAGAAGGCGTTTGACGAGATGAAGGTGGAGCCAAGGAGGGTGTTGGCCTCGGACGGACCCCTGTTCGGGTTTTCAGGAGAGAGGAAGGAGGTCGAGGGTGGAGTGGGGCTCCAAGTAAAATTGGGAGGAGTCTCGAGGAACTGCCGGTTCGTCATTGTTGACGCTCCAAGCAGCTACAACGCCATCTTCGGAAGACCCCTCATCAGCGCCTTCCGTTGTGTGCCGTCTTCATTCCACCAATGCCTCAAGTTCAGCTCAGGAGGGATCCAGGTCAGAGTCAAGGGAGACTCCAGGATGGCAAGGCAGTGCTACGTCACGGCCGTCAACACCATCTCTTGGTTGGCCAAGGCAGAGGAGATGGAGAAGATCATGGAGAGCCTGAGCAGGATGGAGGTATCCGGCGAGCAGGAAGCGGATGAGGACCACCGGGCCCAGACCCCCTGAGGAAGCCTCGCCTCGGCAGAGTCCTGTATGTATCTTGTCTTGTAATGAGTCTAACCCCCAACCAACTGAGTCGGGGGAATCATGTAACCCATCTATTTTCCCCGTTTGAGGATGTAGGATTTGGTAAGGTCTGATCGTGGTAGCCCAAGTCCTTTGCTCCGATGACGATTCCGCCGCCAGGCTCCGACTAGCTGGCTGGGTAGGTTGATCTCTCGTGGTAGCCCAAGTCCTTTGCTCCGATGATGATTCCGCCGCCAGCCTCCGACTAGCTGGCTGGGTAGGTTGATCTCTCGTGGTAGCCTAAGTTCCTTTGCTCCGATGACGATTCCGCCGCCAAGCTCCGACTAGCTGGCTGGGTAGGTTGATCTCTCGTGGTAGACCAAGTCCTTTGCTCCGATGACGATTCCGCCGCCAGGCTCCCACTAGCTGGCTGGGTAGGTTGATCTCTCGTGGTAGCCCAAGTCCTTAGCTCCGATGACGATTCCACCGCCAGGCTCCCACTAGCTGGCTGGGTAGGTTGATCTCTCGTGGTAGCCCAAGTCCTTAGCTCCGATGACGATTCCGCCGCCAGGCTCCCACTAGCTGGCTGGGTAGGTTGATCTCTCGTGGTAGCCCAAGTCCTTAGCTCCGATGACGATTCCGCCGCCAGGCTCCCACTAGCTGGCTGGGTAGGTTGATCTCTCGTGGTAGCCCAAGTCCTTAGCTCCGATGACGATTCCGCCGTCAGGCTCCCACTAGCTGGCTGGGTAGGTTGATCTCTCGTGGTAGCCCGAGTCCTTAGCTCCGATGATGATTCCGCCGCCAGGCTCCCACTAGCTGGCTGGGTAGGTTGATCTCTCGTGGTAGCCCCAGTCCTTAGCTCCGATGATGATTCCGCCGCCAGGCTCCCACTAGCTGGCTGGGTAGGTTGATCTCTCGTGGTAGCCCAAGTCCTTAGCTCCGATGATGATTCCGCCGCCAGGCTCCCACTAGCTGGCTGGGTAGGTTGATCTCTCGTGGTAGCCCAAGTCCTTAGCTCCGATGATGATTCCGCCACCAGGCTCCCACTAGCTGGCTGGGTAGGTTGATCTCTCGTGGTAGCCCAAGTCCTTAGCTCCGATGATGATTCCGCCACCAGGCTCCCACTAGCTGGCAGGGCAGGTTGATCTCTCGTGGAGGCTAAGTCCTTAGCTCCGATGATGATTCCGCCGCCAGGCTCCCACTAGCTGGCTGGGTAGGTTGATCTCTCGTGGTAGCCCAAGTCCTTAGCTCCGATGACGATTCCGCCGCCAGGCTCCCACTAGCTGGCTGGGTAGGTTGATCTCTCGTGGAGGCTAAGTCCCTTTTCTCCGAGGTGGTCCCGCTGCCAGGCTCCCACTAGCTGACAGGGCCGGTGGTACCTCTCGTGGAGACTAAGTGCTTGCACCCCGAGGTCGTCTCGTCACCCAGGCTCCCATTAGCTGGCTTGACAGGTTGACCCCTCGGGGAGGCTAAGTGTTTTCACCCAGAGGAGGTCTCGCCACCCAGGCTCCCATAGCTGGCATGGCAGGTCGACCCCGAGGGGAAGTTACACTCCGCGAATACGTTGGGTTGGATGTTTCTTTCCGAGCTTGTGCCAACCTCGAAAAGAGCGGGGATTGTGTACAACCCCGTATTTGCGAAGAGTGGGCCCAAAACAAGGTAAACAAGTTTTTAAGCTTTTTGGGAGTTTTGCACTCCTAGGGGCCAATTTTTGGTGAACTTGCAAAACATACTAGTAGGGGGAGAAAATATTTCTCCCCCCAAGGCGCTCTTGGCAAGCCGCCGCAAGCCGCCTCAGGCCGCCAGGTCGCAGGCCGCCAGTATTTCGAACACTTGGCGGCCTAGCGGGGCGAGACCGGCCGGGGGCCAGGGTCTCGCCCCCGCCTCTTCTTGTTCAGCGGCCTAGCGGGGCGAGACCGGCCGGGGGCCAGGGTCTCGCCCCCGCCTCTTCTTGTTCAGCGGCCTAGCGGGGCGAGACCGGCCGGGGGCCAGGGTCTCGCCCCCGCCTCTTCTTGTTCAGCGGCCTAGCGGGGCGAGACCGGTCGGGGGCCAGGATCTCGCCCCCGCCTCTTCTTGTTCAGCGGCCTAGCGGGGCGAGACTGGCCGGGGGCCAGGGTCTCGCCCCCGCCCCTTCTTGTTCAGCGGCCTAGCGGGGCGAGACCGGCCGGGGGCCAGGGTCTCGCCCCCGCCTCTTCTGGCTCAGCGGCCTAGCGGGGCGAGACCGGCCGGGGGCCAGGGTCTCGCCCCCGCCTCTTCTGGCTCAGCGGCCTAGCGGGGCGAGACCGGTCGGGGCCAGGGTCTCGCCCCCGCCTCTTCTTGTTCAGCGGCCTAGCGGGGCGAGACCGGCCGGGGGGCCAGGGTCTCGCCCCCGCCTCTTCTGGCTCGGCGGCCTAGCGGGGCGAGACCGGCCGGGGGCCAGGGTCTCGCCCTTCCCCCCCTTGCAGTTTTACCTTCTTGCCCTCGGGGGAAATTCCCCCTTTACCCCCCGGCGTGGCTGTTTTCTATTGGCCCAAGGCTTTTTGGGCGTGAGGGTATCTCGGTCATTTTGGTCCAAGGGGTTTTGGAAAACTATAAATAGACCCCCTTGGGTGCCTTGGAAGGGGACTTCATCTTCTTCTTCTTGCTTGCTCCTCCCTTGACTTCTTCTTGGTAGAGTAGAGAGAGCTCCTCCAAGGCGCCCTAGCTCGAGCATTGGCTAGGGAGGGGAAGTGCTCAGGTAGCCTTCCGGGTGTGAGGTGGGACCTCCGCGCTAGAGCCGAGGGTCTGTTCTTAGCTTCTTGATCCCTTGGTCCGTGACGTTCTCTTGAGTGTAGTAGGTGTGAGGTCACCCCTTTCTAGGGACCCCGAACTCCACAGAGACCAGGTTTCTGGGGGAGGGGAAGTGCTCAGGTAGCCTTCCGGGTGTGAGGTGGGACCTCCGCGCTAGAGCCGAGGGTCTGTTCTTAGCTTCTTGATCCCTTGGTCCGTGACGTTCTCTTGAGTGTAGTAGGTGTGAGGTCACCCCTTTCTAGGGACCCCAAACTCCACAGAGACCAGGTTTCTGGTTTCAACACAACCTCCGTAAACGGAGAAGAAAGCGGAGAGGGGGCTGCTGGAGGGAGAAGATACGACTGCCCTCACTAATCGACGAAGAGGAGGCCTTGTCGGCCCTAGGAGAAAGAGGGAAGGGAGCAGTCAGCCTCTGAAGGAGCAGGAGGCCGCCAACCCTAGCATCGGAGGGGGGGGGGGAGCTGTCGACAAAAGCAAGAGGGGGAGAAGCCGGAGGAGGCGTCAGCGGGAGCAGGGATCGGAGATTGTGATGCGACTTGCGGGATAGGGGGAGGAATCGGGAGCAGGGTATCTTGCGGCTTGCGGGATGCGGAAAATAAGCGGGATACGAGAGTCGGGGTTGTTTGCGGGTTGCGAAAACCCTGGGTCCATGAGTTTTAAGGAGGGGTGGCTGGCTCGGTTAGGGATTTGGAGGGATTAGGATTTTTAATAGTATTATTATTATTAGTCTTAAAACTGGGTTGTTACAATAACTATATCAGCCGTCCGATTGCAGCCGTGCTTAGTAATGAACCCCTCCAACACTTAATGAATTTCGGTTTTAAATTTACTACCTTAGAGTCTTCCAATGTTGAGTTCCTACTGATTTTGATACCATAATCTAATATTTCTTAATCACGCCATTTACAAGTGAGAAAACTATTATGTTTATTGTACAAATTGAGATTTTTTTTGGGTGAAACAAGTTTATGCTGGGTGAGTATTGTTTTGTTCATTTAATTCTTTAATTTCTTACATTGTGTTATGTAATAAAGAAATTATTTCCTTCTCTAATTGGATTTGGTAAGCTAGTGAACAGTGAACTGCAAAGCTTAACTGATTGTATTTTAAAAAAAAAACACTGCGGATTGTATTTTCTACCGCGGTGATCACTATCTTAGCGATTTCGCGGCATTTTTGCTAAATCTTGCGCGACACTTGAAAAGCGCAGCAAAAGGCCCCAAAAAACACCGTGGTAGAGCCATTTTGTTGTATTGTTGCATGTATATTTTTATTAGAATGTTGAAACCAGTCACCCGGTTCCACCTACAGTTCGGACCTGAAGCTGCAGCACACACTTACTCTTATTGAACCACCCTCTCGACGTGAGTCACAAGATCAGAAACAGACCAAAGGTCTCAGCTCGGAGGTCCCACCTCTTACCCGGAAGAATCTTAAGTTCTCCCCCTCCCTAGCCAATGCTGAGCTAGGTGCCTCTGAGGAAGAATATGGAAAGGTTCAACAACCAGTTCAAGGCACCTTATCAGTCTATTTATAGGCCTCTGAGTTTGATCTGCTAATAACTATACTGAACCGATCTGAAATTACCAAGATACACAGGGTTGGGTCTGCCAACAGCCAAACTCCGCTGTTCTGAAGGGTTATATGCAGACCACCGAGGGTAGAAGGGTAAAATTACCTGTGGTAGAAGAATAAAATCCCCCTTGGGGGTAAGAAGGTAAAAATACCTTTCCTCTATATGGCGAGTGGGGAATTGGCCAGCGGGCGAGACGAGCCTACCTACTCATCTCGCAAGTCTCCTGCCATGCGAGAGTCATCTCGCCCTCAAGGGCCAGCCCGCACCGCGAGAAACGTCTCGCCTACACAGCCGAGCCCCGTCTCGCCTCTGGTAAGTGGACCACATGGTCCCACTCGCCTCTTTAGTTCCTCTCGCCAGCTTCTCCGCTCTGCTACTTGAGCCGCCTCCCGCGAGCCCAAGGTTGTACATAGCATAATTTCAACATTTAGACTTAAGAAATCATGAAATTTTTGCTCGGGATTTTAATTTTCTTTTCAAATATATATATTTAAATGGAATAATTTTTGTGAATGTGTCCATGACTCAAATTATAGTCATAAAATGATTAAAATTATAACACAAAACCGATTGGAACGAAATGACATTATTTCTCTAGAAATCAATGTTATTTCTCGAGAAATCAATGTTATTTCTCGAGAAATCAATGTTATTTTTCGAGAAATCAGTTTTATCTCATACTTCTGGATAAAATGACGATACAGGTGCTAAACGTACCCCTATTCGAACGAAATTCGCAACGTAGGCGAATGTCAGCACTACGAATCTAACAGCAAAGACAAAACTAAAATCCGACGAGTCGTTCTCGAGATATAAATTTTCGAAGCATACGACGAACATAAATTTTACAAAACTAAAATATGACGAGTCGTTCTCAAGCCTGGTCAGCGGGTCTGCTCGGGGTCTCCACTTCTAATCCATCTCCAACCACCGAGTGAGCCTACAACCCTGCCAGCTAGATGAGAGCCTGGTCAGTGGGTCTGCTCGGGGTCTCATCTCCAAATCATCTCCAACCACCGAGTGAGCCTACAGCCTTGCCAGCTAGATGAGAGCCTGGTCAGCGGGTCTGCTCGGGGTCTCCTCTCCAAACCATCTCCAACCACCGAGTGAGCCTACAACTCTGCCAGATAGATGAGAGCCTGGTCAGCGGGTTTGCTCGGGGTCTCCTCTCCAAACCATCTCCAACCACTGAGTGAGCCTACAACCCTGCCAGCTAGGTGAGAGCCTGGTTAGCGGGTCTGCTCGGGGTCTCCTTTCCAAACCATCTCCAACCACCAAGTGAGCCTACAACCCTGCCAGCTAGATGAAAGCCTGATCAGCGGGTCTGTTCGGGGTCTCCTCTCCAAATCACCTCCAACCACCGAGTGAGCCTACAACCCTGCTAGCTAGATGAGAGCCTGGTCAGCGGCTCTGCTCGGGGTCTCTATCCGCCCACTTCTCTTAATGCCATGAAAGAGGAGACCTGCGATTTCATCATATTAGAAGGCCATATCAAATTGCAAGTATTTAAAAATTAAAAATGAAACGGATAAAGAGTGTTATTGATAAAATCTCTTTAAGTCATCGCCGCTTCAGGCACGATCGATGGGTACCCCGTCCACATCCTGGAGGTGGTACCTTCCCGACTTCAAGACCTCTTTCACTACAAAGGGACCTTCCCAGTTAGGATTGAGCTTTTCTACTGATCCTCCTCTGCCTGCTGCGTCCACCTTCTTGAGGACCAAGTCACCATTCTGGAACAGGTTGATCCTTATATGCTTATCAAAGTACTTCGCCATCCGGCGCTTGACTTCCTCCTGTCGGATCAGCGCCAAGTCCTGGAGTTCTTTAACGAGATCAAGTGAGAGTTTTTGCTCTTCCTCGTTCTCTGTCATCCATCCTTCGTCTCCCTTCCTTGCAACGTCTACTCTTGGAGAAGTGACTTTGAATTCTATAGGTATGATGACATCCGAGCCATGGGAGAGTTTAAACGAAGTCTCTCCCGTGGCGGTGTTTGGTGTGGTCCTCAAGGCCCAGAGGACTGAAGGGAGCTGTTCCACCCAACTTGCTCTCAAGTTCTCAACTTTCTTCTTTAAAAGATTAACAATGATCTTGTTTGCTGCTTCTACCTGCTCATTGCTTCGTGGATGATGAACAAAGGCAAAACTGAGATCTATGCCCAGCCGGATGCAGAAATCAACGAATTCACTATGTAACATCCCGATTTTTATTGGGCCACTAAAGCCCTAGTGGGCCCAATAAAAGTGACCTGAATCCTACCAGTGACCCGGTAGAAGGTAACGCTAGGAGGGAAATAGAGCTAGAGAACTCCGAATTGAGTTCTGTCAGTTCTTGTGGCCTCGTATAATCAATATGAGTGCATCGGAACTCGTTCAGTTGGACCCCGAGGTCATACAGTGGATGTGACCATTCCTCGTAAAATGCAACGAGAGCGAGATTTTGAATATCGAGCTAGAGAACTCCGAATCGAGTTCTGTCAGTTCCTGTGACCTCATATAGTCAATATGAGCGCATCAGAGCTCGCCGCGTCACAATCCGAAATCTAACGACAAAATTGGATACTTTGATCGTTTTAACGCGCTGCGACGCGCAAATTTCGGACTTTCGCCAAACGGACTCCGATTCGACCCCAGTCAGTGGCGTTGGACTCGTGTGGTCAATACGAAGTCAACCTA
The DNA here is from genome assembly GCA_039583875.1 of Platanthera guangdongensis. Lineage (NCBI taxonomy): Eukaryota > Viridiplantae > Streptophyta > Magnoliopsida > Asparagales > Orchidaceae > Platanthera > Platanthera guangdongensis. The sequence goes on from CM077156.1 coordinate 17,363,862, forward strand.
AGTCATTCCGGCCAATTTCGACGTCAATTGGTCAACCCGTGGTCAAATCAAGCATAGTCGTGCACCGAAAAGCGTGCGCACACCAATTATGACACGACACTCGAACTTTGACCAGACTCCGATGACTTGGACCCACATTGACTTTGACCATTAAAGGGGACCCACCCTAGGGTTGACTTGGTCAAACCCTCCTAAAAAACCACTTTTTGGATTTTTCTCCAAATGAGGGGCTCACCTCCTCTCCAAAGGAGGATGGCCCATGCCCTATCACTCTCCTTGGGCCCCCCAACCAGCAATCAAGCCTAGGATAGGTGGAGGCCCACCCCACCCCTCTTCTCCTCCTTTTCCCCTCTCTTCCCAAAAGGCCCAAGCCCATAAGGGCTTCACCATCCTTTTCCCCACATGTGGAAAAGAGGGGGGACCTCCAGCTGTCCTTGGACAGCTGGAGGGTGGGGAGTTAATCCATCTATAAGGAGGGATTAATCCCACCTTAACCAAAGGGAGGAAGCTCCCTCCCTCCCTATAAAAGCCACCCCACCCCCCTCTCTTTCCCCCAAGCTCTCAGAGCAGCCTCCCTCCCCCTGTTCCCCTTCTTCCCCCTCTTTCGGAGCTCTGGTGGCCGGAAAAACCCAAGACGAAGCTCCTCCTCCCCTCCTCCACCACCTTGAGCAATGGCCGACCAAGCCGGCCCCTCTTGAGCCCATCAAACCCAGGTGGAAGCCTTCTCCCTCCCCCTTCTCTATTTTGGACGTCTTGCATGGCGCTCCCGGCCGCCGGAGCGCCCCCGCCGTCACCCTCCTCTCTCCCGTTCAAGAAAAAAATGGCTCCGGCGGCGGCCGGCGGCGGCAGGCCGTCGGACCACCGCCGGAGGGAGCGCCCCCCACCGGCGGGTTGGCCGGTGGTCGAGCCACGGCCGGCCGGCGGCTGGAGAATCCCGTAATGGGCGGCGAAAATGAACAGCGGGGGGGGGGGGGAGATGATGTACAGGAATATCGATTTATATATATATATATATAATATAATATATATATATATATATATATTATAATATTTATAATAAATATTATAATTAATAATGGGTTTGATTTTAAGAGACTAAAATAGGCTCCTAGGAAAAAAGTGTTGAACATGAAAAATGTTTCTCATGATGAGGGCTACCTCCACAAAAATATAGAGAATTGTTGGAGTTGATTTGGTATTTTTAAAAGCCTAAATGAAAAGTATTTGACCAAATTAAAGGCCTAAAACTTTTCGAAAAATTATGAAAATTTTTCCAGTATCTTTTTAACCCCTTGTAGGTTGTATCAAAATTTGGAGACTTGGGGTTTAAAATTAAATTTTCTCTCAATTGTTGAGTGTCTAGGGTCGCGCTCGGAAATGATTACGCTCATTTTCTTTGAAAATGAAAATTGGAGCGCACGACTATCCTCTCTAATTTGAATAATAAATTCAAATTGTCTTATCGACGTGAGTGGCTAAGGCAAGTGACCAAGTTCCGGCTGTCTCGAGATTTCATGAAACCGTCGAGCGCCTCGACTCTCGGGTGATTTGGACACGCTCGGAAGATGAGAGCACGAGTGGTGAGTTATGAATTATTCTTGACAAATAATAAGGGTGTACTCCTAACAAGCCCCTGATCTGATTAAGCCGTCATTAATATGGTGCAACCAAATTAATTGGATCTTAATAATGGGTGTAACCCAAGGAAACCTTTTAAAAACTGAGATGGAACTGAATCTCTCCTGAGAATGGAGATGGAACTAAATCTCTTCTGAGAACGGAGATGGAACTGAACGTGCCTCCTGGATGGAGATGAAACTAAATCTCTCCTGAGAACGGAGATGGAACTGAATGTGCATCCTGGATGGAGATGGAACTGAATCTCTCCTGAGAACGGAGATGGAACTGAAGCCTCCTGGATGGAGTGATTGGACTACTAACCATTTTCTTTATGATTATTCCAGTCTTGCACTAGTCTAGTTCATTTATTCTTTTCAGTTCAGTACTTTCAATTCAGTACTACTCCAGTTTCGTACTGGTCAAGCTTATTTCAGTACTTTCATTTCAGTACTACTCCAGTCTTGTACTGGTCAAGCTTATTTCAGTACTTTCATTTCAGTACTACTCCACTTTCATACTGGTCAAGCTTATTTCAGTACTTCCATTTCAGTACTACTCCAGTCTCATACTGGTAAAGCATATTTCAGTACTTTCTTCTCAGTACTACTCCAGTCTCATACTGGTCACATTTCATTCCAGCACTTTAAATAAGCAGCATAATCACCGCACTTGTCCTTATCACAATTTACTTTTATAATCCCGTGTCCTACTCTGATGAGCGGTCGTTGTTAAGGTTGAGTCTTAGTTGGGGATAACCGGAGTCGAAGTAGTCCTTCAGGTATAGCTCCAAATAAAGCGCTCCCACGCTCCTTGTCAAAAGTAGAGCTAAGTGCCAACGCCCGAAGTGTAAGCCTAGTAGGGCAGACCGACGTAGACCCGATGCTATATTGTTTGCCTTTTGTTTGATTGATTGTAAATTGCTTGCGGTGAAATAGTGGCGGGATAGTCCCTTCCGCAGACCGTTCGTACCGGTGCGGGAAGGTTGATGACTCAAGACAACAGGGAGATGAGTACCACGGGTGACCGACCGTTATATTCCTCGTCGGGTTTTCCTCCGCTGGTCAGCCAAAACGATTTGTCGGATGTCGCTCACATCCAAGAGTACACAAGGTTGTACGTTATGGCCTGGGGTTGTGCGGTACGATCACCCCCAGAAGTGGCAGGTCTGGCCACTGTCACCGACGGCCACATCGGTGAGGCCCGTGGGGCTCGCTACCTTGCTGGAACAAAAGCGGTCCAAACTATGTCGACATAGGGTTGCGTGCGCGGCTTTGAATTCCTGCGGTGTGTGCACAGCTTTGAATGCCTGCGGTGTGTGCGCGGCTATGAATTCATGCGGTGTGTGCACGACTATGAATGTCTGTATTGTGTGCACGACTATGAATGCCTGCGGTGTGTGCACGAATGTGCCTGCGATAGATTTCAGGATTTGAAACATGATGTGCTGATGAGCTAGTAGAGCCTTGTTATAACTGATTTATATTATTGCTGCTTTTATCGGTTATACTGCACTCTTTTTTAATTGCTCCTAGTTGTTCATATATGAAATGATGTGCTAACCCTCTCTTACTTCGGCTATTTACTTTTGTTGGGTGGGTGCGTGCTCGTCCCCAGGATGTGGATCCGGGGAGGAGATTTATTTTCACTTAGCTCTGTGACTAACGGTTATTTGATTAACCATTCACAGGAGGTGGAACACTGTAGTGAGCCGCTGCCGCAGAAGATTACGCCAGCAGCTAGGTCTACTCGAGCAGATGCACCCCCGCCGTCCCTAGAGTTTAGAGACGTGAGTTCCGCCGAGCAGCGTAGAGAGAGAGATAGAGAGTATATGAGGATTATATGTAGCACATGTATAGCCCACGGGCTTATTTAAACACTTAGGCTTCGACCCTAGAACCTCTGTGATATTGATATTATATATTTATCTACAATGGTTTCCTGTTAATGCTTCCGCTATACTTTGATGAGTTGTGAATGTTATGATTCGAGCCAAGCAAGGCGGCCATCTAGTGCTTGGATAGGGTGGATCGTTTCCCCTAAGGAGCACTAAGTGGGCGTCTTAGGCCAATAGTACCCCTCCGGCCCGACCCGGGCAAGAGGTTGTGGGGTGGGGGTACTACATACTGCTAGCGAATTGTGGTCTATTATCAGTGACGATGGCTAGCGGTAGCCCATGCCTGCAGATGATCTCCCCCCATACGAAATTTTTGACCACCTGCAATGTCACCTTAACCAATGTCTTCACCTCCAGCCATTTCAAAAAGTAATCCACCATAACAAGCAGAAACTTCCTCTGGCCACTAGCCTGGGGAAAAGGACCCACCAGGTCTAGCCCCCATATCGCGAAGGGCCAGGGAGCCGTGATTGTACGTAGCCTCTGGGCGGGAAGGAGTTGGAAGGGGGCGAACTCCTGACACTTTTGACATCTTTTTACGAATTCTTCTGCATCTTTCCTGAGGGTATACCAGAAGTATCCCCACCTCAACACTCTCGCCTCTAAAGTCCGACTCCCTGAGTGACTCCCACATTCCCCTGAGTGAATTTCTTCCAGGACCCTTGGAACCTCCTATTCAGATACGCATCGAGCCAGCCGACTTGACAACGTCTTACGGTACAATGCCCCGTCTTTCAACAGGTAGTATGGTTATTTATACCTAACCTGCTTCTTATCGAGATCGCTCTCGGGAAGTTGTCCCGAGGTCAACAAAGTGATGAAGGGGTTCATCCAAGACCCTTGCTGGTTTATCTCCATGATTTCTCCCTCTTCTATGGACGACCTGAAGAGCTCCGTCACCATTCCTCCGGCTCGAGGGCCGTATTTGGCGAGTTGGTCAGCCTGAGCACTTTCGCCCCTCGGGACGTGTTGAATCGAAAAGCTATGGAACTGCCCGATGATGTCTTTGACCTTCCCTAGCTACAGCTGGAGGGTGGGCTCCCTCGCTTCGAACTCCCCTTTGATCTGGCCCGCCGCCACCATAGAGTGAGTTGAGACCCTAATATCTTGTATACTTAGCTCCCGAGCTAACCTGAGCCCTACGATGATCGCCTCATATTCCCCCTGGTTGTTGGTGATCGTGAAGTGGATCTTCAAAGCCTGCTTAATTCTGGTCCCCTCTAGACTTACCGAGATCATCCCTCCTCCAAAAGAGTTTTTTCCTGGAGCTCCATCTACCAACATCTCCCAAGCCACTCGAGGGGGTGCTTCAGCCTCTTGGATCTCAACTACATAATCCGCTAGGAAGTCAGCCACCGTTTGTGCCTTGACGGCAAGCCAAGGAGTAAAAGTAAGGTCAAATTCACTGAGCTCTATCGACCATTTGGCCAACCTCCCAGAGTGCTCCACCCCCTCCAAGATGCGATGGAGGGGGTGATCCGTCACCACCTGAATTGAATGGGCCTGAAAATATGACTTAAGCTTCCTGGCCGATATGATGAGAGCAAATGATAGCTTTTCAAGGATGAGGTACCCGAGTTTTGTCTTCTTTAGGACCCTGTTCACGTAATAGATTGGGAATTGCCTTTTCCCTTCCTCTTGTACGAGAACCGAACTCACAGCTCCGATCCCTACTCCTAGGTATAAGAACAAGACCTCCCCTTCCCTTGGCCCCTGGAGTAGAGGCGTCCGAGTGAGTTGCTGCTTTAGAGTCTGAAAAGCCTCCTCGCATTCAAGGATCCATTCGAACTTCTTACCTCCTCTTAATGTCCAGAAGAAAGGCGAGCATTTTTCCCCCGCTTGGGAGAGAAACCTGCTTAGTCCGGCCAGCTTGCCAGTGAGACGTTGAACTTCCTTGGTGTTTCTGGGAGATTCCAGTTCTAGGATTGCCTTTACCTTATCGGGATTGGGTTCTACTGCGGATGAGGTAAGGAGATGCTCTAGGAACTTTCCCCAATTGGCTCCAAAGACACATTTTAGGGGGTTGAGTCTCATTTTATATTTCCTTAAGGTTCCAAAGGTTTCCTCATGATTTAAGACATGAGATCTGAGATCTCGGCTTTTGATCATCAGGTCATCCACATAAACTTCGAGGTTCCGCCCTCCTCTGCTCTCGGAAGATCAGATCCATCATTCTTTGATAAGTTTCCCCCGCATTTTTCAACCCAAAGGGCATCATGTTAAAACAGAAGCATCCATCCTCCGTGACGAAGGTGACGTCCTTGACGTTCGGAGGGTGCATGCGTATTTGGTGGTATCCTGAAAAAGCATCTAGAAAACTTATTAATGAGAAACCGACGGCTGAGTCAACCAGCGCGTCGATTCGAGGCAGAGAATAACAATACTTAGGGCATGCTTTATTCAAGAGAGAGAAATCTACACACATTCTCCACTTACCCTCCCCATTTTTTACCATTACAATGTTGCTTACCCACCCCGGATACTTACATGCAGACACAAACCCTGCCCTAAGCAGCTTCTCTACTTCCTCTCTGATGGGCCCGACCATCTTGGTTGCGATGTCCCTCTTCTTCTGTTATACAGGACGAGCGTTGGGGTCGAGGTTGAGACAGTGGCATGCCACGTCCGTGTCGAACACTAGCATGTTAGTTGCGCTCCAGGCGAAGACGTCAATATTCCTCTATATGCATGCCTTGATCTCGTCCTGGTCTTCTGAACTGAGCTCAATGCTGACTTTTATCTTCTATTTTCTTCCTTCTTTAGTGAGGATCTCCATCTCTAGTACCTCCACGGCTGCCTTCAGCCTTGACGACTCCTCCTCTTTCTCCTGCTCCCCCGGCATATCTTGTTCTCTGGCTTCCTGGTTCGTTGCCTCATGCTCTATAACAGTCACCACCATTTCTTCCCAATGCTTCTCCACCTCTAGCTCGCTGGTGCTCCCTCCTTCTAGTAGTGAAATTCTCCTCTTTTCCAGCCGGGCTTCCCCCCCGGGCGACCCTCCTGCTTCCTCCATCTTTATCTTTTCTTTCCTCCTCCCCTCACCTTCCTTCGAATTTTTCTCCTTTCCACCTCCATCTCTCCATCTTTCTCTCCCGCCGTTTCTGGATCCATCGCAATGCCTCCCACCATCTCTACTTCTCTTTCTCCTCTGACCCCCCTTTCTTCTTTTTCCACTTCTACCTCCATCTCTCCATCTTTCTCTCCCACCGTCTCCGGCTCCACCGCAATGCCTCCCTCCATCTCCACTCCTTATCCATCAACCTCCCTTTCTCCTTTCTCCTCTTCCACCTCCATCTCTCCATCTTTCTCTCCCGCCGTTTCCGGCTCCACCGTAATGCCTCCCACCATCGCTACTTCTCTTTCTCATCCGACCTCCCTTTCTTTCTCCTCCTCTACTTCGTCATCGAACTCCTGCTGCCATCGTTCCATCCTCTTCCCCATCTCCTCTGCCTCTCCCTGCCATGAGATGGTGCTTACCGCCGTCACGTAGCATTCCCTGGCCGCCTTTGGGTCTCCTCGTACTCTGATCTGGGTTACTCTGGCATTGAGCTTCAGGCATTGGTGGAAAGAGGACGGGACACATCTGAAAGCACTGATCAAGGGGAGCCCAAAAATGGCGTTGTAACTGCTAGGGGCATCCACTATGACAAACGACAATTCCTGGATAGCCCACAGGGTTACTTGGAGTCCCACTCCCCCCTCGACTTCCTTCCTCTCTCCTGAGAATCCGAACAATGGACCATCCGCTGCCAGCACCCTTCGGTCCTCCACCCTCATCTCATTAAATGCCTTTTGGAAGATAACATTTACTGAGCTTCCATTGTCGACCAGGATCCGCGACACCGTGAAATTTTTGATGGCAGTTTGGATCACCAGTGCATTACAAAAGTGGTATTCATGGTCCGGCATGTCTTTTCAAGAGAAGGTGATCTTCTCGTCCAGGGGAGGGGCTTATGACGTCGAAGCTACGCTCCGATGATACATGGTATGAAGGCTCGCCTTACGAGCAGCCTCAATCCCCACCCCCATGGATTACTCTGATCCCCCTCGGTCCCCTACATCCGCTCGATCCACACACTGGTCTTCCTCTCTGGTCCCAGTCACCTCCACTATCCGCACCGGCCTCTGTTGTTCTCCTGCTCCCCTAGCTCTTCTCATTTCCAAGAAATCCGGGCAGGTAGTCGTTGCGTGACCCTCCTCCTCATGGAAGTCATAATATGGTAACACTACCTCCTCCCCTCATCTCCCCTCCTGAGGGTTCCTCCTCCTTCCAGCTCATGCCCCTGCTCTTCCTCTCTCTCGGCCTCTACCTCTCCCTCGGTCGATGGCCATATCTTGCTGCGGCTGGGGTAGGGGTGGTCTATGACCGTACCCCCACCCTTGCTGGTTAAACCTTTCGGGTCCTCCTGGTTGGTTCCTTCCCCCTGGGGAAATCCTCTCCCTTGCCCTTGGGCAGGACCTCCCTGCTGCCTCCATCCCAACTCCTGGTACGTCGGCGCCCTCGTCTCTTCTCTTTTCCTCCCTTTTTATTGTCTCCCTCCTCCTGGTTCTCTTGATTCAATCTCCATCAGCCTTGCTAGCTTTTTTGCAAAAGCTGGATTCACCGCCTCCATTGCTATTTCTTTCGCAGCCTTCTCCATCAACCCTTCAAATGACAGTGGCGCCTTCCGAGTGAGGCTCATCTTGAAGAAGCCTTCCCGTAGTCCCACGGTAAAGGCCATCTGGAGGGCGAATCCAGACACCTCCTGAATATCCAAGATCTCATCCTGAAATCTATCTACATACTAGGCCAGAGACTCGTCCGCCCTCTGCTTAATCAGAAAGATCGACTCCGGGTTCTTCTTCCTCTTCTTTGAAGTTGAAAAGTGTGGCTGAAAGCTCATGCTCAGGTCTTCAAATCTGTATATCGAACCCGTAGGGAGTTGATGAAACCAGTCTCTAGCCTTGTCCTTCAGAGTGATGACGAAGAGACGGCACTTGAACGCATTTGTTATCGATCTTATGGAAACCGCGTCTTCGAACCATTGCAAGTGCTGGAGTGGATCGTCTTTCCCCACATAATAGTTCATCTCGGGCTCCCTGAACCCTTCTGGGACTGGAGCCGATAGGATCAACTCGCAGAATGGCGACCCTCTCGCTACTGATCTCGTCGCCCCCACTCGCGCGATAATGTGCCCTGGCGAGACGGCGCTCGCCGGGCTTGGGAATAACTCCCTTCCCGCCATGTCTCGCCTGCCTCCTTCCACCATCACTTCCTTCCCCGGTCGCCTCCCGGGAGCATCTTCTCCTACTCTTGCCAAAAAGAGCTCCTCCTGCGGTGCGAGAGCAGACACCTGAGGTAGTGTGGTCGAGCAGTCACCCTGCCGCGAGATCCCCTGTAACCTGTCCATAATGTCTTTGATGGACGTCATGAACTCCTCCCTTTCAACGAATCCTCCCGGGTTATCTGACCCATATCCGTCTCCTTCTCCATGACCTCCTGCCATGAGGTAGCTCGAGATTCTTCTGTGTGGGCTGCGGTCCACGCTCACCGGACCAAAAATGTTGAAACCAGTCACCCGGTTCCACTTAGAGTTCGGACCTGAAGCTGCAACACACACTTACTCTTCTTGAACCACCCTCTCGACGTGAGTCACAGGACCAGAAACAGACCGAAGGTCTCAGCTCGGAGGTCCCACCTCTTACCCAGAAGAATCTGAAGTTCTCCCCCTCCCTAGCCAATGCTGAGCTAGGTGCCTCTGAGGAAGAATATGAAAAGGTTCAACAACTAGTTCAAGGCACCTTATCAGTCTATTTATAGGTCTCTGAGTTTGATTTGCTAATAACCATACTGAACCGACCTGAAATTATCAAGATACCCGGGGTTGGGTCTGCCAACAGCCAAACTCCGCTGTTTTGAAGGGTTATATGCAGACCACCAAGGGTAGAAGGGTAAAATTACCCGGGGTAGAAGAATAAAATCCCCCTTGGGGGTAAGAAGGTAAAAACACCTTTCCTCTATATGGCGAGTAGGGAATTGGCCAGCGGGCGAGACGAGCCTACCTGCTCGTCTCGCAAGTCTCCTGCCTTGCGAGAGTCATCTCGCCCCCAAGGGCCAGCCCGCAACGCGAGAAACGTCTCGCCTACCCAGCCGAGCCCTGTCTCGCCTCTGGTAAGTGGACCACATGGTCCCACTCGCCTCTTCAGTTCCTCTCGTCAGCTTCTCCGCTCTGCTACTTGAGCCGCCTCCAGCGAGCCCAAGGTTGTACATAACACAATTTCAACATTTAGACTTAAGAAAGCATGAAATTTTTGCTCAGAATTTCAATTTTCTGCTCACATATATATTTTTAAATGGAATAATTTTTGTGAATGTGTCTAATGACTCAAATTATAGTCATAAAATGATTAGAATTATAACACAAAACCGATTGGAACGAAATGACATTATTTCTCGAGAAATCAATGTTATTTCTCGAGAAATCAATGCTATTTTTCGAGAAATTAGTTTTGTCTCATTCTGGATAAAATGACGGTACGAGTGCTAAACGTACCCCGATTCGAACGAAATTCACAACGTAAGCGAATGTCAGCCCTACGAATCTAACGGCGAAGACAAAACTAAAATCCGACGAGTCGTTCTCGAGATATAAAATTTCAAAGCCTACGGCCAACATAAATTCTACAAAACTTTGGAAATTCGACGAGGCTCGAATATAGCTCGGATCGCGACGAAACTTGACGAGCATGTCAAAAATTATTTAATTTAATTTCCTAACGTGAAATTTTCCATTTTCGACAAGGATTCACGAATTTGGCCGACTCGACTGAATATACGCGAAAACGCACTAACGGCGACGCGCCGTCAACTCCACGTTAACGTAACGCCACTTACGTCATTATGACGTCACCAAGAGGATTAAATAATTGTCGAAAAATCAAGGGCGTTACAACGACCCGCAAATCCGCCGTCATTGTCATTTCATCCGCAAGCGTACTCGTCCATTCGTCAAGGCAAGCGGTGCTAACGACCCGCATAATTCCCACACCTTGCGAAGCGGTTATTATGACCCAAATAGTTTTAGTTTATTTCTTTCTTGCAATTAGTCACCGGCTCACCGCCAACCAAATCAAACCCAATTCACTATTTTTCAATCTTTATAATTAAGTCTATAAACAATCAAAACATAGGCTCCAACCTGCATTCCTTCGATATCGATATTTGGGGACACATTCCCATTTTATATTACCGAGCGACCAGTGTACTTGCCATTTGCACATCAACAAATTGATTCGATTTGCTTGAGTATTATCTCAGAGACTTTTCTTCAGTTGAATTAGTAGAGTTCAATGATCGACTTGAATGTTATATTTTAGACATTCACTCAAATGATGACTGTGCAAAGATGATTGGGCTTGGAGGATTAGCTATACGACTAATTGAATTGACGAAGGATGTTCTTTATCTATTTGTGTATTTACTTGTGAAGCTCGCACTATTATTACCTATTGCAACTGCAACTGTAGAGAGTTTTTTCAGCAATGAAGATTATCAAGTCATCACTACGTAATTGAATGAGCGGTGAATGGATGAATGTCTGCTTAGTGACATATATTGAAAAAGTTATATTTTCTACCATCAATAATGAGGTGATAATGGAATGCTTTCAAAACATGAAAGATCGAAGAAGAGTATTTAGAGTTGATATCGAGTCAAATTCGAGCGATTTAGGATCGGCTCGAAATCGACTCTAAATCAAAATCGATTACGAATCGAGTAGGCTCGACTCGAAATGACTCGATTTCGAGTTGTCAACTCAACATAGAATCGAGCCAACTCGAAATTGAGCAAATTTTCTCTTTATTCATATATGCCTCAAAATTAAATTGAGCAACCTCTAAATTTAACAAATGAACACTTATAGTCATCACACTTTTTATTTAGGTTTTGTATTTTTAATTTTAAAATAAGAATACATTAAGAAATACATAATATTTTTAATCAAGTTGAGTTAATTCGAATCATATTTCGAGTGATTCGGGGTTATCCCGAAATCGGCTCAAAATAAAATTAAAGTCAAATTAAATCGACTTAAATTAAGTTGAATTAGTTTTAATTGATTCTGATTTGGCTCAATATTTGAGCGATTTTCGAGCGATTTTTGAATAATATGCTCAACCATAGAAATATTGTAAGCAAGATTATTTACTTCTTCTAAGCACAATTTTTAAATAAATTTTGTGATACTAATACATTACTGTCATGTTGCAAAAAAAATTCTTCAAGTTCTTATAATGCCTCTATCTAATGCTCCCCCCTCCCCCGCGGTCGGGCCTTACTCTAGTATGACTGAAAATGACTGAATATACTAAAAAAATCGTTAAATTTTTTCTCTCGCTCGCCCTTTTTCTCCCCCGCCATCCAGAATCCACGGGAGACCTGTTGCAGCTTCTCACTGGAGCTTGCATGGGAGACCTACTGCTGGTTTTCTCAATTTGATTCTTCTAGCGCCGCAAGCCTGAAGCCCTCGCCTCTCAGCTCCTGCTCGACATCTTCCAGACAGAGGCGGAAATCCCATGCTAGGTGAATCTTGCACGACATCCTCCTACCAGTGAAGTTGCGGCTTGCTTTCCTCGCCTCCTCTACCAGTAGCATCGCCGGTCCCAGCAACCCTTTCCCTACTAGTTTCCGTCGCGATCGAGCCGCCGGAGAACCCGTCTTCATCAGAGTCGGAATCCCTTTTTCGTCATTCCCTCACCTGCTCCTCCTCATCTGCTCCTCCACCCCAAAATCCCTTTTCCGCCATCAACGAACCTCTGCTGCCGTCTGCGACAACAATCTCAGCGCGTTGGAGCGCCGTATCGGCGACATTTGGCGTCAACAATCATCCCCATAGTCGTTCCCCTTCTCTGCTAGCATCTTCGTGCGTATCTCCACCTTTCTAATGGTTTAGCAACGATGTTCCAAATGACAGCAGCGTTTGTCGCGCTCCTCCCAAACAAAGCCTGTGCTATTTTGCCTCCTTCCAGCCTTCCACATGGCAGCAAGTTCAGTGAAGTCACTCCTATCCCTGCAACATACAACCATTACATAAGCTAATGAATTAAGTGCAAAAAAACTTGCATACACTACTAGTTATGAAAAATGCTTGCAGAACAACAATCAAAATGAGGTGTCTTACTATATATATATGTTTAAAACAATGAAGACATTGAATATGCCGACGATTAATGGCCTCAAGGGTCTGTTTGTCACGACAGTAACAGTGGTGGTGATGAAAATGGTGGCTACGAATTGTTATGCGTTTGGTGCGGTATTTTTGCATGAGTGGGTTTGGACAAACACACCACAATCATGAAATGTGTTTGTCATGACAACGGTTATGACCGCCACCAAGAAAAACAACTACTTCTGAACATAAAAAATGGATGTAGTTCCTTAGGTGAGGTCAGACGTTCACAAACAATGGTTTGCAATCACTACGTTCACGACTGCCACCACTATGCCAAACAGATCCCGAGTATTTTTTGATCAAATATTCAGAAGATAGGTATGTAGATAAGAGCATAACCTCCAAAATTAAGTCTAGATGATTAAAATGAAGAAGAGCCATGAAAGCACTATCTGATAGAGGTAAATTTTATAAACTACAATTTAATAGTCTAGATCAATGAATTCTCTGAATGACAGGCACATACTTGCACATGAGTGGAACTCTGGTGAGATTGGTATGCCCCTTCATATGCCATATGGCTCGTCATAGAAAAGACTCGAGCTCGCATGATCAGTAGGCCTTCAATGGGTTCCTTAGTCGCGCAGACATGAATCCATGCATGACTGGCATCACGTTGATTCAATTCTTTTCCTTATTTGGGATGTCAATAGGTGTAGTTGTACTCATTTTCCATTGATTTCACAGATCACCATTAACATTTTTGAGTGAATCAAATGGAAAACATTTTTCCTATTAATTTTGTGTTCTCTTTCAGTTTCTGGATCGACCAAGAACATCATAATCATTGTTGAGTTATTAAATAGATATTCTATAGGTAGAGTATTGATTGGCTTAACGATCACAAAAAGAGCTTTCTCGTGGGAGATCATACATAGAACCAAAGTCAAAACAAATGAATAAAAATACATAAAACAGAACCATCATACCTCTCTATTGACTACTATGAAACGAAAAATGATAATTCAATATGACTTCTTATCTGAATTGAATCTAAACAATTACAGTAAAACAAACTGAACCTAATAAAACAAACTAAGTAGCTACATGAAGCATACCTAGAAGCCCAGCAAAAGCAAGAGGATCAACAGGTACACCCACACCTTCGATGACATTCGGTAACACATTTCCAAGTTCGTCAGCATATGGACCTATGACAACTTGAATGAAAGAAAATAGGGGACCGTTGTAGAAGAATTGGGGCCTTATAAATCTGTAAATTGATCAGCACTAAACTTCATTTAGCTAAATGCACCATACACTTGCATCAAATTATCGTTCGAACCCCATTAAAACTTACACTGCGTTGTCACCTCCATTTAAGCTTCCATCTGTGATAAAAGCGGAGACGGCGAGCTCCAATGAAGTCAGATAAGCACTGGTTGTGCGTACAAACAGAATATAAAATAGCGCTTTCTTGTTGGGAAGCAATTTGTTATTGGTCCATGTTGTTATGATAAATTTAATGATGAATCTATGCTGATGATATTCTCAGTTTCATCAAATAGAGACAAAGAACTGGTCAGGTTGATGTAGCTATTGCGACCAAGTTTGCAGCTTTGCCTGGAAATTTGGCCAAGGAAGTGTTATCTCTGCTCTTAAAGCCTCTTTGTCTTGCCTTGGGCTTTCATCAGTTGACCTATATCAACTTCATTGGTCTGCTTTCTCATCTCATTCTATCGATCTAATAAAATCTCTCATCTCATTTCGGCCATGTTTGCTTCATCAATTTCAAACATCTCTTGTTTGTTTAAAGTTGAAACTCGGATCAATAAAGTTGGTTACGATGAGCCTGCATTTCATCAATTTCTTAGTTGAAATTGCTTGCTAGGTAACTATTATAGAGACGTTAAGCCTAAAAAATCGTTCATTGCAACTGTAATAAACAAATCTTTACCTTATTGGCAGAAAACTGGTGGTATTATAACACTTCTTGATGAAGCCTGGTATGTGTTTTCTATATTTCACGCACTGATTTTACAATTGTGAATTTTGATGGGGAGCTGCATATCAATTTGTTCTTTGCGCCAAATTTCTTGCATAATCTTCAAGGAGCTTAAATGTATGTAGGTAAAATATCAAGCTCACCATTTCATAAACAAGAACAAAGACTATGTGGTGGCAGAATGCCAGGATTTTCTAAGTCCTTTAAAGTGTCTTTTTGTTGCGGGGTTATTTCCACCTCTTCCCGAGAAAACGTCTAAATCCTCAAAAAAAATTCCATTGGATCACGTTTTAAGGTAAAATTCTAACTTAATATGTTATTTTTTGTAATTTCATTTAACGTAGTCATGTTTTTGCTAATTAGGGTTGTTTATACTTACTAAAGTATACTGACTTTTCTAGACTTTGGTTATTCATCTATCAATTCAACACCTGACATTGTTCTAGTAATAAATTGAAGAACATTTCTTAAATTGTGCAAAAATTATATATAAATGATAAATACATCTAAATAACAAAAAAATCTATGACAAAATATGAAATAAACAAACTTTGATGATATACCTACACACGCGTGTTGTTCGAACTTTGATGACGACTTCATGTGACTCCAATGCGAATATTTTTCTCTTTTTTGCCATTATAGTTTTTGTTATGTATTAAGTTTAATTAAAGATGATATATCTATTGGTCTGTATTGAGGGTATTGGGCTATCTCCCACCCTCTTATTACTATATTAATAAAATCAAAATAAAAACTTATATATGTTAATTTAATTTTTATTTCTTGTACTTTTTGGATGCGCAATTTGTATTTCGTGTTTTTCATCTTGCTAGGAGCTCTGAATTGCTTTTGTGGTATGCTTTTACATTGAGCGGTTTAAAAAAAATGCCTCTGTTTTTTGGCAACAATTTTAAAGTATTGCCTTTGTACCTTTTGACAAAATTTTTAACTATAATGTTATAAGTAACATTTCTAAAACGTTGCAATAAGTCCACCAAAAAACTGTTGCCTATTCTAAGGGTATAGACAACAATTTTTGTGTAGTGTTGCATAAAGGTATGAAAACTGTTATTATAGACTTTTGGTAATACGCGTATAGGCAAACACCCCTATGACAATAGTTTTCAATATTTTGGCAACACTTGATTGTTTTAGGTAACAGTTTTGAAGTGTTGTCACAAGCCAAAAATGTTGTAGCTAATTCAAAACAAACTTCATAATTGGAGAATTTCTTAAAAAATTGTCAATCAATTTGTTTCTTCGTTTTAATAATGACAGTAAAAGGTTACCTTAGCCTTAACAATTGGATCATGCACAATCTCATCACTTTATGTTATGAATACTTTAGATCTCAATCTCTGTGTTATGCTTAATAAATGGTTCAGTTATTAATGATTTATTATCATCTAGTTTATTTGCAGGATTATGATCATCGCAAATGTAATTTTCATAACGTATAATGATATGTCATCAAGTTAAGATAGTTTTAGTGCAATAGATGACATATCATTATAAGATATGTACTGATGATGTCCATATTCTTTGAGTCACTTGATCATCATATGAGAATACAAAATTATCACATGCATTAATGTTTTAAGTCTTGGGGGTGATTTTTATATTTATGCGAGATGTGATTGATGATAGTTAGAACGATAGATGATATTGCAACTTTTAATCATGATATTTGTAGTATGACACGTGTTGTTTATATTCGTAAGAATAATAAAATATGGCCATATATGTATTCGTAAGTAGATTGCCTAGTGAGTGTTGTTGTATGTAGAACTGGATTCATAAATCGCATAGTAATTGCATAGTTGAATGTTAAATTTTATTTTATTTTGTTGTAAGCTATATTTATCGTTTTCTTTTAGTTTTTTAATCATTTCTTTAACTATTTATATAGTTTTTTTATTATTTTAGTAATTGCAAAGGCTTTCCTAAGTCATTTAGGAACAATGCTTGAGTTTTTTCCTGTGAGAGTTCTCCCGTCAAAAACTGCAATTGCACCTATTGATCCGATGTACATAAAAAACCGCAATTTATGTACTTGCCAAGGCTTCCCTCCCTTCCTTTATTTCTCTTTCCCTCTTCTCTCTCTCTCTCCCTCCCCCCCTTTTCTCCTCCCCCACTTTTTCTTTCTCTTCACGCCCCTCACCCCTTTATCATGGTTCACTATGAAGTTTCTTATGATAGCCACCAGATCCGGGCCTGTTCTATGCTCGTTAGTGTTCACCTGCTTCATCTCGTTCAATGCTTTGTTTTCTCACGGAGGCATTGGACTTCAATTGTTTGGATCCCAGATTTGTTTTGTCTATTTTGTTGAAGATGTTGTTTTGGTTTAGTTTATCTATTGATGGGGATGAGAGTATTCTTTCAGTGGATTTTCTTATCTGATGTTATAGATTTAATATAGATAAAAAAAATATCTTTTAATCTATTTGGTGTATTTTATTTAACTCTCGTTTTGCTTGATTTCCTAACAGTCTCATTTATTTGGCTTAATACGAAGAGTTAATGTCTTCAAACAATTTGTATTTTGTAATATTAATACCGAAAAATATTGTGAAAAGTACTAAATTGTTCATCTGGTGTTCACTCTGCAGTTGTGTTCTCCATGTTTTCATGCTCTGATGTCCATTGGAAGTTGAAAGAATCTTTTAACTATCAAATATGTTGAGCCTTGTTTATTTCATTCAATTAGAGTTAGCATAATCTCCACCAACACATTAATCAGGTGAAAATATATAAAGCATCATTGTTTGAGTTTTAAGATAAAAATCACTTATTTAATAGATTTGTTTGAGGTTTAATATTGAAAAATAATTTGGTTAAAGAAGGTTTTCTTAGCTGTTATGGCTCAAGGGCTTTGTTTGGCACGGCGATGCCAATCATGAACGTGGTGGTAGTCATTAACGTGGTGGTTATGAACCATCGTTCAAAAATGCCCGACCTCACGTAAGAAACTTTATCCAAGTACTTTTATGTTCAAAACTAATTTTCTTATAATGGTTACAGTCATAATCATTGTCATTTATCTAAGCACAACAGAGCAAAAATGCCGCATCAAAAAGCCAAGATAAATTCAATTTTGTGAATGTGAGAGATTATTCCACCCAATAATCTAAGCCTATGGTTGAAAGTCAACCATAAGAGATTTTAACGCAACATATATTTTGCTAATTTGACGAGAGACTAAGACTCTGTTTGAGAGGACTTATTTTCACCGGTCAAGCGATTACGACCGCATACACCGGACCGGTGCATGCGGTCGTAACCGCTTGACCGATAAAAATAAGTTCTCTCAAACAAAGCCTAAATCTTGTGTGCCATAAAATCATGAGTGTCCCCCGAAAGTCACATGCAATCTTGTTCATAGTGAACCATGATTATAACATCCTCCCTTCCTTTTTTTCTTCTCTCTTCTCTCTTTCTTCCTCTCCCACTCCCTTCATTTTTTTTCTTTTCCTCTTCTTTCTTTTTCCCTCTCCCCCTTTCCTTCTCCTCCTCCTTTTTCTCTCTTCCCTCCCCCTCCCCCCTTTCCCCCCTCATACCAGAGTTCTTATTTCTATAATGACTACCAAAGCAAGCCGCTTAAGAGCTATTCAGTCACCGGAATATATGGGTGGAGGCGGCAAAGCATAGTTTATCCTCCCGCCAGTGGAAGAGCGCATTCTGCAGGTGGTGGAGCAAAATTACCCGACCTAAAAATTTGCAAGTACCCCGGCGGTGGTGCAGCGTACAGTGGCAGCGGTGGCGAGTTCACCGGTTGAGATGCAGACTGCACTGGTGGCGGCGGTGGCGAGTACACCGGTGGAGGTGCAGAGAGCACTGGCGCCAGCGGCGGTGAGTACACCGGTGGAGATGCATATGATGCGTCTCTATTTTCTATTCAAGGGCATTTATGCAATTTTTGTGGCCCATGACTCTTATAAATAGTGGGGCTTAGTTTAGGGTTGGTTATGTTGAATGTATTGTGTATTCTTGTGGTTTTATGCGGCTGAATCGGGAGTCTCCCCTCGCCGGAAGTTCGAACTGTTCAGGGCTGGTGCCTTTAGGTGAGATCAGTTATCTTATAATCATTTCTCTCAATGTTACGATCCATTTTACTTATTTCTCCTTGAGTTGGGTTTGGATCGTATCAGAGGTATCAGAGCCAGGTTATTTCTCATCCGCTCCCGTGGACAGCCACTGCACCCTCCGCTCCTTCTCCTCTGTCCTCCGGCCGCACACCCACACAACAAGCACGCTTCTACCTCTACTTTTGCTCGCCCCATTCGACCACCGCCGCTGCTCACCCTTTCGACCATCGTCGCTGCTCCACTTCCACCCTCCTTATCTCGCCTAAGCAGAGCTCCACGCGTCCTCATCGCCGACACGAAACCGCTCGTCCAGCGCCGCACCTGGCATTCAGCCACCTCTGCTTCCGTCCAGCGATACCGACGACCTCCACCTGCATCCTCGATCTCCTCCCTTTTTTTCTGCTGCTTAATTTCAAAATAGCCACTAGCTAGCCAAACTTTCCATTATTATTATTTTTTGTTGACAAATCCACTCCCTCACGCCACCCGACATCCCATTTGCATTTCTTTTATCCTTTTAATTCTCTTTCACCTACTTTTTTTTTTTCAAATTTTCCCACCTAAAACACCCTCAAAATCCCACCACAGCTTTCTTGAGCCTCTCCCGGCACGCCTTTTATATTTTCCTTAACCTGACATGTTGTCTCGAGCTCCTCACCCCCCCTCTTTTACCCCCCCCCCCCCCCCCCCCCTCTTTTATATTTAATTTCTCTCTTCACTTATTTGTATTCAACCTCATGTAATTCTTGATCTTCCCACAGGTTCTTTTGTAGTTTCCCCACCTTTTCTATTCCTAATTAATTAAGTCTTCGTTAATTAATTATTAATCATAATCCGCTCTCCAACTTGATGGATGCTCTGGACGAAAGGTGGGCACGACTATTCTCCATGCTCACCAAAATTAATGCTCAGGTAGCGCGCAATGACACATTGATCGAGGCTCTTGAAGCTAAACTTTCGTTACGCTCTGTCGGCAATTCCTCCAATTCTTCAGGGACACATCCTCTAACTGCGGGTGGCTTCCACAGTATTCCACCACCACATCCGTAACTTGCCGCAACGCCGCCGATTTCACTACCTCCGCAGGCCACCGCCAATGCTATCCCTCCCGTCGGGGTGCCCAATCAGCAAATTACACCACCATTACTGTCTCCACAACTGCAGTCCGTCATTACTCTGCTTACCCCGGCGCCGCTTGCCGCGACCATCAGGCCGATATTAATGCCGCCGGCCCATGCTCCGCCACCCTTACCGGTCACCAAGTCGCTGCTCTTGCTGATCCTTGTTCCTCCGACCGTGATCTTTTTGGACGCCTTGCCACGACGCCTCACCGCCGCATCGCTAGACCTGTTCTTGCCAGGGGACATTGTTTCTCCGGCCATCTTACTGATGTTGACACCTACCGCTTCACCAATATTATCGGACACCGTTCCTTCGGGGCATATTTTTTGGACAGTGCCGCCACATCTGCTAGCTGAAGCTCCAGCTGCCGCGACTCGTTATCGGGAATTGTTTTGACGCGAAGTCAAGATGCCAGACGACTCGATCTCCAACGCGACGTTCGAGCTTGAGGACAAGCTCGTTTTCGAGGAGGGAGTAATGATGCGTCTTTATTTTATATTCAAGGGTATTTATGTAATTTTTGTGGCCCCTGACTCTTATAATTAGCGAGGCTTAGTTTAGGGTTGGTTATGTTGAATGTATTGTGTATTCTTGTGGTTTTATGCGGCTGAATTGGGAGTCTCCCCTCACCGGAAGATCGAACTGTTCAGGGCTGGTGCCCTTAGGTGAGATCAGTTATCTTGTAATCATTTCCCTCAATGTTACGATCCATTTTACTTATTTCACCTTGAGTTGGGTTTGGATTGTATCAGCATACTGCACTGGTGGCGGCGGTGAGTACACCGGTGGAGATGCAGACTGCACTGGTGGCGGTGGAAGAGCGCTTTCTGCAGGTGGCGGAGCAAAATTACCCGACCTAAACAGTTGCAAGTACCCGACGGTGGTGCAGCGTACACTGGCAGCGGTGGCGAGTTCACCGGTTGAGATGCAGACTGCACTGGTGGCGGCGGTGGAGAGTACACCGGTGGAGGTGCAGAGAGCACTGGCGCCAGCGGCGGTGAGTACGCCGATGGAGATGCATACTGCATTGGTGGCGGCGGTGAGTACACCGGTGGAGATGCAGACTGCACTGGTGGCGGTGAGGACACCGGTGGAGGTGCATACTACACCGGCAACTGTGCCGGAGGAGGCGGTGAGGATACCGTAGGTGGCGGCGATGAATACCCATACTTAAACTTCCGGCAGTTGACCGGCCGGCTGACCACCGGAGCACAAACTTTTGCTTCCCTCTGCCGCTTTCTTCCTGAAATACAATTGCTAAAATCAGCAAACACCTTATCTGCTTCCTCCATCGCCAAGCACTCCGGCGGAGCCCCGTTGAAATAGTTTGACGACAATGTGAAATTTGTCAGCGCCGGCAGCCGACAAACCTCCCCGGGAACCTCGCCGGTGAGCACATTATGCAACACATCCAGTTCCTCCAGGTTCCCCAACCCACCAATGCTCTCCGGCAAGCCGTCGGAAAAGGAATTAAACCCAACATCGAACACCGTTAAGTTTCCCACAAGCCCCAATTCCTCCGGCAAGCAACCGTCAAGCTCATTGTTCATCAAGATCAACTCATTGCGGTACACCATTTTCCCAATGCTTTTGGGAACACAGTCGGTCAGCCTATTGTTCGCCAGGAAGGCGACCGACACCGTCGAGTTGCCGATGTTCTCCGACAGGGCCGAGTCGAATCGATTGTCGTTGAGGAACAGGGCGTCGAGGTCCTTCTCGAATAGCTCCAGCGGAATCCGGCCCTCAAAGCCGTTGAATCGGAGGTCGAGGTACTTGAGCGCCGGCATCTTGAGGATCACCTCTGGGAAGGCGCCGACGAGGCGAGTGTTGCTTAGATCGAGCTCGAACATCTGGTCAAGCTTCCCGAAGCTCTCCGGGATGACGCCGCAGAAGTGGTTGGAGTTGGCGTGGAACACGGCGGCGTCAGCGAGGAGGCCGACCTCGGCGGGGAGGTAGCCGGCGATGTTCGTGCCGTTTAGGTCGACAGAGGCTATGGTTTTGAGGGATGCGTTCGAGGGGGATGGGGCGCAGTAGATGCCGTTGTAGGAGCAGACGTGGGGGCCCACCCAATTGCCAGTGAAATTCTTAGAGCAACTCCAATGGAGAATCTCTATATTTAGAGATCTCTTATGTATTATGTTCTTCAAATATGGAGAACATGGAGAACCAACTCCAATCATATTCTTCATATTTTGAGAACATGAATTTTTTAACATTATATATTTATAAATATATAAATATATGTTATTTTATGTATATATTTATATTTAAAATATGTCATATATATTTTATATATTTATATGAATAAATAAATATAATAAAAAAAATTAAAATTTTTTATTATATTATATTATTTTTTAACCTTTGTTTTTTGAAATTTAATTGCATAACTAAAATATAATAAACATTATATAGTTCAAAAAAATATTACATTTGAAAATAATGCTAAAATTTTGGGAGGTCATAATCGGGTTCGCTACGACTTCCGCGTGTGCTTCCCCCCGTATTATTCTCCACCATACCTGGGAGCTCCATAGTCGCTTCCTCTATACTGACTTCCTCCACGCTGGTGTCCTCCGGATCGAGCTCCACCATATTGGTCTCCTCCATATAGGCTTCCGTCGTACTGACTTCCTCCAAAATGAGGCCCTCCAAAATGAGCCCCTGCAAATTGAGGTCCTCCAAAGCGAGGCCCTCAAAATTGAGGCCCTCCAAATAGAGGTCCTCCATATGGATCTCCTACATCGTGGCTTCCTCCATACTGACTTTCTCTATGCTGAGCTCTGTTGTACTGGCTTTCTCCGTGTCGGCTTCCTCCACATTGGGTTCCTTCGAGTGATGCTGATTCTGTAAATAAAGATTGTTTTATGTTTTTATACATAATTTCTTGTTTTTTTTGCCGAAAATATTGTCGCTCCGGAGTTCCTTTTATGCTATCCAAGTCTATCATCATAATATCATGATCTTGTTTAGCACTCTGAAGCTCTAATTTTTTCTTTTCATTTTCGACCTTTAACTTCATCAGTGCATTCATAGAAGACCTATCCTTCGCTCGTTCTTCTTGACCTCTTTTCAAAATCTGTAAGATTTCTTCATTTACTTTAGTTTTTGTTTTCATATCACCACTTTTACCACTCACCTGTCTCCTCTTTTCTTTTTCTTTCTTTCTCCCAGTAGGCCGTGTATTTGAAATTGAGTTTGGAGATTCTTCATCACTAGTACTGAAAGAATTAGTGCCTAACCACCTAGAGGGGGGGGGGGGGGGTGAATATGTGTAATTCATTTTTCTTTTTAAGGCAGAATATCTATTCAGTTAATTACTCAGAAACAGTTAATTCTACAGCTAACACAACATAAAATTCACAGAAACACACAATCACAGATTACACACAGATTTTATAGTGGTTCCCCAAGGTCTGGGTACATCCACTTTCCCCCTTCGCCTATCTAGCAGTGTGCTAGATTCAGCCTAACTTCTTCTCTTCACCTCAGATCCTCGGATCTTACAGCTCAGAACCCACACTAGGTTCTTACAACTCAGAGTGAGTCCACACTCCCATAGCTCAGGCAATCTACCCTACCTCAGCCTTCAACAAGGCCTACAACTCAGAGATAACAATCTCCTATAACTTAGGCTCACAACCCTACCACTCAGAGATCTAAATCTCCTACAACTCAGCCTTTATAACTCAGGCTTACAGCTCAGATCTTAAAAAGATCCTACAGAAAATAGATTTAAAAATATATTTTACCACCACCCTGATGGATGACTTCTTGATCAGTTCTTGGAAGAATCTGATGGCAGAGAACAACCACTCTTAGCTTTCTTCAAAGATTCTTGAATCTGAACTCAGTAGGGTTGAACTCCAGTGAAGTTGATCTTCAATCAGCTTCTTTCTTGATATTCAGATCTAAATCTGAATCCTTCTTGGTAGCCTGGTTCAGCAACTGCACTTTAGGGACTTGTTGATATAAGCCCATTCCTTCTCTTCAATAGATGAAGCTCTCTCTCTCCAACTTCTTCTTAGATCTTCTTACGAAAATCTTCTTTTGTTTGTATGTATTCTGTATCAGAATAACTTCTATATACAATATCATATATGTTGAAGAAGAATGTCTTTATATAGACTTTCTCCTTGGTAACCGGCTGATCCAGTTTCTAACAACCTTCTGACAGCTCTGACAGTTGCAGTAGACCGGTTGGTAAAGACAGTTGTCAAGTCATCCAGTCACTTCTTGAAACTCTGACTCTGTCAGCAAAGTGTCGAGACAGAACTTCATCATGTGTCGACACAAGTAGACTAAGTGTCGACACAAGTGGACTAAGTGTCGACACAAGCCTTAGTGGTGTCGACACATCTCCTTTGTTGTTGATACAGCTTCTCGACACAGCTTCTGTAGAATGTGTCGACACTAATTCTGTGCGTCGACACAAACACTTCTTCTCTTTAACTTAGTTGAAACTCTGCTGTGTGTCGACACAAGTACTGTGTGTCGACACAGTTGATGTTGACAAAGTCTTCTGTATGTCGACACTGCCTCTTGGTGTCGACACAGTTGATGTCGACAAAGTCTTCTGTGTGTCGACACTGCCTCTTGGTGTCGACATAGTTGATGTCGACAAAGTCTTCTGTGTGTCGACACTGCCTCTTGGTGTCGACACAATTGATGTCGACAATGCTTTCTTTGTGTGTCAGCACTGCCTCTGTGTGTCGACATAGTTGTTTCTGGTGTCGACACAATTAACTCCAAGTGTCGACACAGCTTTTCTCTAGTATCGACACAAGCCTTCATAAGTGTCGACACAACTTCTCCTGGTGTCGACACATGGACTTAGAAATTTTTCTACATTCCTGCATTTACTTAACCTGCATATATAAACTCAAAATAACATCAAATACACCTTGATGCATATCATTGAGTAAGGTGAGGCTTCTTCAAATCTGGTACACATTTTCCAATGTACCCAACAATCTCCCCCTATTTGGAGAAGTCATAACTCTTAGTCAATGATATACACCATTCATAACAAATACACATTATGATGTATAACAACATTATATGACAGGGTAACTACTAAACAAAATATGTATAACAAGTCATCATAGAATAATAATGCAACCAGAATGAGCATTAATTATTGTTTTGTTTCAACTATCAAAAGTTACTAATCAAAAGTTTACATAGATTTCAACACTAAAGATTACAAAGTTGTAAAATCAAGTAAATCTAATCTAAAGCTGATCTAGCTCCTTGATAACTATGCCTTTGCCTGATTGGATCTTGGCTTGTACTGGAGCATCAATATCATCAGCTGGCTTCTTGCCCTTTAGATCTTTCTTCTTTTGCTCTTCAACCCTTATTCTTTGTCTTTCAAAGTAGTGAAAGGGCTTTGGGAAATATTTGCTAGGCTCCTGAGAATTAGGAGGTAGCTTCCCAGCTTTAGCCTTTCTTATATATTAAACAATAACTTCTTTCCTGGCTTCATACTTTAGTCATTCTTGCTCAGAGTACCATTTGCCCCTTTCATGGGTCTTATCCTTTACAGCTTTCCAAGCAATCAGTATAATGTTCATGGATGTTGGACTTCACTGCTCAAAATCAGGCTTCAACTCTGACTGTTCTCTGAATCTTTTCTTAGACAATAGAACTTCTTGCTATATGTTCAAAACTGCCTCTGACACTGGCATATCTACTTTCTCAAGGATAATATTTTGAGCACCTTCTGGAGGGTTGTACATTGACTGTACTTCTTGGTGAATCATTTCAAAATCAGCTGGAGGATAAATAACTTGAGCAACTTCAGGTTGGTCACCTCCAAAATAAGCAGGGTGCACACCTGACTCAGCTATATTGTCATCATCACAGAGGGGTGGATATCCAAGTGTGGCTCTGATGCTATTAGATATCCATTTAGCATGATCTGAGCCAGCTTTGATTAACACTCTCTCCCCCTTTATGACTTCTCTTGCAACATGATCTCTTAGGTCATCTTTTTGAAATCTGATTTGTTCATCAAGAAAATTTACACCATCTTTATAAAAAGACTTTAACTTCAGTAGCTGTGCAGAAATAGTCTTTTGAAAATCCTTAATAGCTATTTGGACAGCAGCTAGTCCTTCCTATAATTGCTTGTCAAAATCTGCCTTGGGTGTAGTCCTTGCTTCAGTCTGGGCAGTAACAATGTTCTTCATTTCTGTAATAATCACATTATGTGATTCTGTCAGATTATCATTCATTCTAATTTGATTCTCTAGGACATAGCCTTGTTTGACAGCTATATCATCAACTTGAGTCTTGATCTTTTCTTGATGAGTGGCTAGGAAAACCACAGCATTGCCTCCTTTGTGAAAACAATCAGTCATTTCCTTCTTATGCTGATTAACTTGAAATCTTATAGATTTAATATCTGTAGCCAAGGAGAGTTGCAGATCTTTATGGGTCTCATCCATATATTTCTCCATGACAATCCTTTGTTCATCTAACTTTACCTGCAATGAGACTAATAAGGAGCTATAATCAGTTACTGGGGTAGGTTGTGGAGCAGTTTGTAAAGCCCTCTTATAGCTCTGGCTTCTTCTTTTGAATACCATTAGCTTTCTTTTCTTAGCTTGAATTTCTGCTTCATCTTCTGAAGCTGATGTACTGGCAATATCAACTCTGTCCTTAGGACTAGGA
Source organism: Platanthera guangdongensis (assembly GCA_039583875.1). Taxonomy (NCBI): domain Eukaryota; kingdom Viridiplantae; phylum Streptophyta; class Magnoliopsida; order Asparagales; family Orchidaceae; genus Platanthera; species Platanthera guangdongensis. The sequence continues at coordinate 17,390,421 of CM077156.1, forward strand.
GGCAATTCCTGTGCAGTCCTAGGTAGCTCCCCCTGAGTCCCTTGCTCCTCCCCCACAGTACTTACTTGCTCCTTCTCAAGGTTAACTTGCTACCTCTCTAAGTCTGCTTTCTCCCCCTCAAATTCAGTTTGCCCTAGATCAGGGAACAACTCTGCTAGAGTGAACTCTTATTGAGTAGGGACTTGAGGCACCACAAACTCAGGAGCATTAGCATCAGCAGATGTATCCTCCATAACAACATCTTGTGCTTGAATGTTTAGTTGAGTTGGCTGGTCAACATCAATCAAAGATTCAGTTAGAGTTCCATCCTTATTATTAAGAATTGATTGATTAATCTCATGTATTACCTCAAGTATAGTTTGTGTAGTCATATCACTTTCTAAGTGTATTGGCTCTTCCTCAAGATGAGGCTCCCCCTGCACTTGAGCACCATCTGTAGGGTCTTGTGCAGGAATATCTTGTGTTGTAGATTTTTCAGGAATCTCTTGCCTTTCTTCATCAGGCATATCCTTAGTTAGGACCCTATCCCATCCGGAGATGATCCTTATGTACATTCTCCTCATATGATTAATCTTTGAACCATCAGTCTGTGTCATTATTTCTGGAATTATTCCAGACAAGTAGAGACTCATAATCCTTCCCAGATTTGGTTTTTTAATACTTTCCTTAATCTTTTCAAATATTACTGCTCCTTGACTCTGCCATATACTGACTTACTCGGCCAACCGCGTAAGCAATGTTAGGCCTTATAGTCATCAAGTAGATAAGACTCCCAACTAGAGCCCGAAACACTAAAGGATCCGGAAGAATCCTCCCCTCATACCGCCGAAGTTTGAAGCCCGAATCAAATGGAGTAGAGCTACTCTTCCCCTCCTGCATGCCAAATCACTGAACGATCCGTTCTGCATAGCCCTTCTAAATCACGAGTATCCCGCTCTCTTTCCTCTCCACCTCGAGTCCAAGGAAGTGGTAGAGCTCACCCAAGTCCTTCATCTCAAATCTTATAGCTAGCTCTGCCCTGAGCCTAGCTACCTCCTCCTTGGAGTTTCCCGTGATCATCATGTCATCCACGTATAACAGCACCAAGATAGAAAATCTCCACCTTCTTCTTGACGAATAGGCTCGAGTCTGAATTTGAAGCAAGATAGCCACAGAACTGGAGGTATTCTGCAATCTTCCCATACCAGGCTCGAGGAGCCTACTTCAAACCATAAAGGTCTTTTCCGAAGCATGTATACGTAGCCCAGATGTTCTTTAGATACGTAACCAAGTGGCTGATCCATGAAGATGTCCTTGTCGATCTCCCCATAAAGAAAGGCGTTATTTACGTCCAGCTGCCACATCATTCAGCCCTAGCAAGCCGCTAAGGCTATCACCACTCGTACTGAAGTCATCTTCGCCACAGGACTGAATGTCTCCTTATAGTCCTCGCTATACTGTTGTGAAAAACCTCGAGTTACAAGGCGAGCTTTATAACGCTCGATGCTTCCATCCGCCTTCTTCTTCAGCTTGTAGACCCACTTGCAAGTTACATGAGTATCACCATCAACCTTGGGCATAAAGTCCCAAGTTTCATTCTTCTTGAGGTCAGCCATCTCCTCATCCATGTCATCATCCCTCTCCTTGACTCCAGCGGCTTCTTCAAACTTTGAAAGCTCCCGCTCATCCAGGGGGCCTGTGAAGAAATAAGAGACAAAGCTCACCATGTTTCCTTCGTAATGACGAGCTGATGGCTTGATGGTTCTCTTCGATCTCCGAAGAGGCTGCTCCTTGCTCACCACCTCCGATGTTTCCTCAGCTCCAACTCCAATCTTGGGCACACTTGGAGCGTCGCTCCCCCTACTTCCTGAACCAGAAGCTTTTACCCCGCAGCTTGAAACACCTGGAGCTCCTTGTGACGCAAGCAACTCTACTTGAAGATCTTCAGCAGCTTCTTTCTACCCTTCATCAACCCTGCTCTCCTGCAGCTCAACAAAGCCACCTGCATACGACGTCAGCTCATCAAAGACAACGTCTCTTGATACAAAGAACCCTATTGTCGCAGAATCCATGCATTTCCTTCCCTTCTTCCGCTTATCATAGCCCACAAAGACAAGCTTACTCGCCTTTGCATCAAGCTTGGTCCTCTGAGTATCCGGAATGTGAACATAGCAGGTTGATCCAAACACCCGAAGGTGTTCCACGCTCGGCTTATCCTTGAACATCATTTAAATGGGAGACTGAAAGATATTGTACCTAATCACCTAGAGGGAGGCGGTGAATAGGTGACTTAAATCTTTTTAACTTTTTAGGCAGAATTCAACTTATAACACAGAATTATATCTACTTTATCACAGCACACAATCAGCAATCACAGAATTCCACAAGCACATAGTAGACACACAGATTTATAGTGGTTCCCCAAGGTTTGAGTACATCCACTTTCCCCCTACGTCTATCTAGTAGTGTACTAGATTCGGCCAAACTCCTCCACTATCTCAGATCCTCAGATCTTACACTCAGAACCTCAACCAGGTTCCTACAGCTCAGACCCAAGACCCTACAACTCAGCTTCTTCACAAAGCCTACACTCAGCTTTTTCACAAAGCCTACACTCAGCCACTAAGGCCTACACTCAGCCACAACAGGCCTATACTCAGAGATACAAATCTCCTACACTCAGGCACTTAGACCCTACACTCAGCCTTTATAATTACAGGCTTACAAACTCAGATCCCTAAGGATCCTACAAGAAAATATGAATACAAAATTGTAAACTCTACAACTCAGAGAAAAGAGAGAAGAGTTGAGAATTTCTTGATGAGTTCTTGGATGAACTCTGTTAAGATCAATCTGACTTGGTTTTCTTCAAAGCTTCTTGAATGTAGAACACAATAAGACTAATCTCCTCTGCAGTTGATCCTTGATCTCTGCTACTTAAGATTCAGAATAAAATCTGAACCCTTCTTCTCAGCCTGGTTCCAACGGCTGACTTCTTGGATGGAGCTCTCTCTCTCCAACTACTTAGATCTTCACTTGATTCTTCAATGAATAGCTAGATCTTCTTCTTGTTAATGAACACTTGAACTTATGTTCAATCTTTCTTCATCTTGTTCTGTAGACAGTATAAGCCTATTTATAGGCTTTCTTCATGGTAACCGGCTGGTCCGGTTCATAACTGATTTCTGACAACTCTGACAGGTGCAGTAGACCGGCTGGAATGGCAGCTGTCAAGTCATCCAGTCAGTTCTTGAAAATTCTGTAACTGTCTGAAAGTGTCGAGACTGTCTGTCTTTAAGTGTCGACACTTATAGACTAAGTATCGACACAAGTTGTCTAAGTGTCGACACTAGCCTACAAGGTGTCGACACAACTCCTTGTGTTGTAGATTTTATATCGCGACACTGCTTCTTCTTCATGTGTCAACACTGATATTAAGTGTCGACACAACACTTTGTTCTTCAGCACTTTGTTGTATTCTTCTAAGTGTCGACACAACTCCTTTGTGTCGACACATCTTCATGTGTTGAACTTGTTAAGTGTCGACACTTCTTCTTGGTGTCGACACATGTCTTCAGTGTTGATACTTGTTGAGTGTCGACACAGCTCCTTGTGTCGACACAGCTCCTTGTGTCGACACATTCTTCTTGTGTTGATACTTTAGCTGAGTGTCGACACATCACCTTTGTGTCGACACTTGTACTTAGAATTTTGTTGATCTTTGCTAAGTGTCGACACATCTTCTTGTGTCAACACTTCCTTCAAGTGTTGAGTCTTCAGCTGAGTGTCGACACATTCTTTCTTGTGTCGACACTTTCTTCAAGTGTTGACTCTTCTGCTGTGTGTCGACACATTGCTCTGGGTGTCGACACTTATACTTAGACTCTGCTGACTTTTGCTGAGTGTCGACACAGCCTCCAAGTGTCGACACTTTCTGATATAGACACAGTTTCACTGGGTGTCGACATAACTGCTAAGTGTCGACACTGCTTCACTGCACTTTTCTTCATTGAGTGTCGACACAGCTCCTTGTGTCGACACTTTCTGTCTGGTGTCGACTCTACATCCCTGGTGTCGACACAATGACTCCAAGTGTCGACACTGCTTGCCTGGGTGTCGACGCAAGTCTTCTTAAGTGTCGACACTTTCCCTCTGGGTGTCGACACATGGACTTAAAAACTTTTTCATCTTCCCTGCAAATACTTAATCTGCACAAGTAAACTCAACATACATCAAATACATTTTGATGTATATCATTGAGTAGGGTGAGGATTCTTCAAATCAGGTACATTTAAACCAATGTACCCAACAATCTCCCCCTATTTGGAGAAGTCATAACCCATAGTCAATGATATACACCATTCAGAATAAAATCATAGCATGATGTAAAGCAAGATTATATATCAGGGCAAACATAAACATGTATCAAACAAACATGTATACACAGACATTATCTCAGAACAATTATGAAATAAATTTATCACACAACAAATTTATCACACAGCACATTGTTCTAACAGCTTTGTCATATTCATTTTTCAAAAGTTTACAAGGTGTTTAAAAACAAAAGATTACAATTGTAAACTGAAGAAAATTCTATTCTATTTTTGTTCAGCCTCCTTAATAACAATTCCTTTTCCAGATTGTACTTTGGCTTGAACAGGGGCTTCAGCAACTTCAGTTTCAGCAGGCTTTTTCCCTTTCAGCTCCTTCTTCTTTAGCTCTTCAACTTTAATCTTTTGCCTTTCAAAATAATGATAAGGCTTGGGAAAGTACTTGCTAGGCTCCTGAGCAGTAGGAGGTAGCTTTCACATCTTGGCCTTCCTTCTATATTGCACTATTGCTTCTTGCCTTGTCTCATGTTCCCTCCATTCTAGTTCAGAAAACCATTTATTTCTGTCTTGTATATTATCTTTTGCAGCTTTCCATGCAGTTAATATAATGTTTCTTGAAGTGGGGCTCCACTGCTCAAAGTCTGGCCTTAGTTCAGCTTGCTCCCTGAACCTCTTCTTAGACAGTTTGGCTTCTTCTTCTTTCTGCAGAGCTTCTTGCATAGCTTCAGATACTGGCTGAACAACTTTCTCTATGATGACATTTTGCTGTCCCCCAGGTGGGCTATACATTGATTGTATATCAGCTTGAACCATATCAAAATCTGGAGGAGGGTAGATTACTTGAGCCACTTCAGGTTGCTCCCCTCCTAGATATGCAGGATGTATCCCAGATTCTGCAACATTGTCATCATCACACAAAGGAGGATATCCAAGAGTAGCTCTGATAGAATTAGAAATTCACTTAGCATGATCAGAGCTGGCTTTGACTAATACCCTCTCCCCCTTTATGACTTCTCTTTCTATGTGATCTCTGACATCATCTTTCTGAAATCTCACTTGATTATCCAAATAGTTGACTCCATCTTTAAAGAAAGGTTTCAACCTTTGGAGTTTGTCAGTTATCAACTTCTGAGAGTCTTGAATGCAGTTGTAACATCAGATAAACTCTTTTGCAATGCCATATCAAACTCTGCCTTAGCAGTAGCAATATAAGTAGTTAGACCAGCAGCTATGTTCTTCATCTCAGTGATAATTGCATTGTGAGATTCTGTCAAATTATCATTCATCCTGATCTGATTCTCAAGAATATATCCTTGCTTCAGTGCAATGTCATCTACTTGAGCTTTTATTTTCTCTTGATGAGTTGATAAATAGACTACTGCATTCCCTCCCTTGTGGAAGCAGTCAGTCATCTCCTTTTTATTAAGATTCATTTCAAATCTTATATAATTTATATCCTGGGCCAGATCAAATTGTAGAGACTTGTGCCCCTCATCCACATAGGTTTCAATGGCTTTCCTGTGCTCATCAAGTTTTATTTGCATAGCAACCATTAGAGCACTGTAATCTACTGATGGAGTTGGTTGTAGTGCTGGCTGTGGTGCTATGGTTTGCAATGCCTTTTTATAAGTTTGGCTTCTTCTTTTGAAGACTTGAAACTTCCTTTTCTTTGCCCTTGTAGCTTCCTCATCTTCTGAAGCTGATGTACTTGCTATATTTACCCTCTCCTTAGGTAGCTCCTCAACTTATTTAGGCTTCTCATGCTCTTGCCTAGCAGGTTCTTCAACAATTACAACTTGCTCCCCTTCAACTGGAGCATTCTCCCCCTCAGCAGCAGCAGTTTCCTTGTCAAGGTCTGCTTGATCCAGATTTAGGAAGAGATCTTCCATAGTAAATTCTTGTGGAGAATGGACAGGAGAAATTCTTGGCTCATCTACTACTGGATCAGATTCTACTTGAACTGTAACAGATGTGTCCTCCATGACAACATCTGGGACTTGACTATCAATCTGAGTTTGCTGATTAATATTATTTAAGGAATCAGACAATACATTATCCTCTATAAGGAAAATCTAATTGATTGATTTCTGAGATTACCTCAAGGATAGTGTGGGTTGCTTGCTCACTTTCCAGTGGAGTTGGCTCTTCCACAACTAGAGGCTCCCCCTGGATTTGATCCTGGTGTAAGGGGCTAGCTTGTGGTAGCTCCCCCTGTCTCACTGCAGTATCTTGTTGAGCTGGAGACCTCCCAGCATTTCCTTCTACATCCTCTTCTGGAGTAAAGACAACTTGCTCTTCACTATCAGAGCTGCTAGATGATGCTTGAGCCACTGAGGCAATCTTCTTCTTCTTCTTTAGTGGAGTTTCCTTCTCAGAAGTTATTTTCTCAGGGGTTGGCATCTCCTTAGACAAAACCCTGTCCCATCTAGAGAATATTCTCATGTCAATTTTCCTCATATGATTGATTTTACTGCCAGCAGCTTGACTCATAACTTCTGGTATACTACCAGCCAAGTATAGACTTAAGATTCTACCCAAATTGGGCTTCTTCATACTCTCCTTGATCTTTTCAAAGACAACAATAGACCAATCAGTTTTTAGGCTGAAGATTATCCTGGTCATGAGATTGAACATATGGGCAGATACCCTATCATGCCCTCCAGGCTTACTTAAGATTACCTTGCCAACAATTTTAGAAAGAAATTTCCCTTGGTTGTTCATCCCCTTTCTATTGAAGACAGACCCAATTTTCATCTTTGCATCCAGTCCACACCATGTTAATGCTTCTCTAGTCTTAGAAGCAGTAACTTCTTCTTCTTCCTTAGTTCTTGGAAACTGAAGGACTTTCCTCAAACTTTTTGGTGAGACCTTAACCTTTTCACCATGAACCCTGGACTTGATCTTGAATCCAGTGTCGTCTAGGGTTGCTCCATTGAGAAATTCCAAGACTTCTTTCTTCCAGATTTTAGTCGGCTCTGAAACAAGAAATTCTAACCCTGAGTTTGTGACTAGGGTTATCACAGCCTTGATCTCTGGGTCTGCATCACCAAACGCGTCTTGCACCAGTTCATAGCCTTCATTGACGTTCTCCTCGAGCTTTGGCGCCATTAGGGTTTGAAGAATTTGACTGGAGAGAAGAGAGGTGTCGACACACAAGTTTGGTCTCGAAACTTTTGAAAGCGTGTCGACAGACTAAGGCAAAATTCTATTTATACCTTTCTAGGTTTGAAGATGAAAAGGCGGGTTAACTAACTTAAATTGTGTCGACACAGTTGATATGTGTCGACACAGACTTATAATGTCTCGACACCTATGTGTCGACACAAGTTTAGTCAACAGAATATATGTGTCGACACTTGTTTATGTGTCGACACCACTTAACTCGACACATAGTCGAGACTTTACTTAGATAATTCTGAGTAAACACTAAGTGTCGACACCACCTTGGATGTGTCGACACCTACTAGACATGTGTCGACACTAATTTTCTGAAGTGTCGACACCAACTTCCTAGATGTGTCGACACCATTTCCCTGAAGTGTCGACACCAATTTTCTGTGTCGACACAGATATCTCTGTGTGTCGACACATTTTTACTTAGCCATTTCTATAAACTTATTCTAAGTTTATCATACCTAGTTCAATTTTAAACCTATTGAACTTAGTTTATTCTAAGGGCTTAGTATACATATCAACTAGTTGATTATCTGTTCTAACATATTGCAGTAAAATATCTTCTTTTTCTACATGTTCTCTAAGAAAATGATATTTTATTTCAATATGTTTGGTTCTACTATGGGAAACATGATTATTTGCAATTGATATAACACTTGTAGAATCACAAAAGAGTGGAGTTCTACTTATCTAAATTCCATAATCCTCAAGCTGATGTTGTATCCATAGAAGTTGAGCACAACAACTTCCTGCAGTCACATATTCTGACTCTACAGTGGAGATAGCCACACTTGTTTGCTTTTTGCTACTCCATGAAATCAGTCTTCCACCTAGGAATTGACAGGTTCCAGTTGTGCTTTTTCTGTCTTCTTTGCATCCTGCAAAGTCTGCATCTGAATAACCTATTAGTTCAAAATCCTCATTCCTAGGGTACCAGAGGTCTAGATAAGGAGTGCCCTTTAGATATCTCAGTATCCTTTTGACTGTTGTCAAATGAGACTCTTTAGGGCATGCTTGGTACCTTGCACAGACACATGTAACATACATGATATCTGGTCTACTTGCAGTCAAATAGAGTAGGGAGCCAACTATCTCTCTATACAAAGTCTCATCTACAGGTTTCCCTGCATCATCTTTGCTAAGAGACATACTTGACTCCATAGGAGTCTTCATGGTACTGGATGAATCCATACCATACTTCCTTATGAGTTCTAGGGTGAACTTAGACTGACATATGGATAAACCATTCTCAGTCTGTCTAACTTGGAGACCCAAGAAGAACTTAAGTTCCCCCATACTACTCATCTCAAATTGTCCTTGCATTAGTTTTGCAAAATTTTTGCAAAGACTACTTTCAGTAGACCCAAATATTATGTCATCTACATATATTTGTACTAGTATTACTTTGCCTCTGGATTCCCTAAGGAATAGAGTCTTGTCTATTTTCCCCCTTGTGAACTTATTCTCAATGAGGAAACTAGACATGGTTTCATACCAAGCCCTAGGGGCTTGCTTTAACCCATACAATGCTTTCCTAAGTCTATAGACATGATTAGGTTGAGTTGAATCAACAAAACCTGATGGCTGTTCCACATAGACTTCCTCTTTTAGATTACCATTCAGAAAGGCTGACTTTACATCCATTTGGTAAACTTTAAATCTTTGAAAGGTTGCATAGGCCAGGAACATCCTTATGGCTTCCAGTCTGGCTACTGGAGCAAAGGTTTGATCAAAGTCAATACCTTCTTCCTGCCTATATCCTTTAGCAACCAATCTTGCTTTGTTCTTGACAATTACTCCATGCTCATCCATCTTGTTCCTAAAGATCCACTTGGTCCCAATTATGTTGTGGTCTTTAGGTTTAGGAACAAGTTCCCAGACCTTGCACCTCTTGAACTGATTCAACTCTTCCTGCATTGCCTCAATCCAATGAGGGTCTAGGATGGCTTCTTCAAACTTCTTTGGTTCAACTTGGGATAGAAAACTGGAGAAGAGCACTGCATTCAGATTTCTGCTCCTTGTTTGTACCCCTTGTCTTGGATCACCAATGATTTGTTCTGCTGGATGATATCTAAGATGCCTATTAGCTGGAGGCATCCTGGCTTCAGGTTGAACTTCTTCAGTTTCTTCATCTTGCTGCACTCCTTGAACTTCATCTGCATTAGATACATGTAGTACTCCCCCTGGGCTGCAGCCACTATCTTCTACTAGCTGTCTTGTAGTAGGTTCTTCTTCAATAGTGAGCTTGTCCATCTTCTTAGTTATACATGTGGAGCTGCATATACTACTAGACAACTCATTGTTAATAAGTCTAGTTTCATCAAATACTACATGTACAGATTCCTCTACAACTTGAGTAGACAAGTTGTAGACTCTATAAGCCTTACTATTATTGTTGTACCCAACAAAGATCCCCTCTTGGGACTTGACAGCAGACTTAGTCAAGTAAGATTTTCCATTGTTAAGTATAAAGCACTTACAACCAAAGATCCTGAAGTAGGACAGGTTTGGTTTTCTGCCTTTCACAACCTCATAGGCGGTCTTGTTGTGGCTTTTAGTAATGGTAGCCCTATTAATTACATGGCATGCAGTATTAACTACTTCAGCCCAGAAATATTCTGGTAGTGATGTATCACTTAATAGGGTCCTACCAGCCTCAATCAAGGTTCTATCTCAGCAGTGCCATTTTGCTGAGGTGTTCTTGGTGAAGAAAACTCTTGAAATATCCCAAATTCTTCACATAATTTTGCCATACTATCAGACTGAAATTCAGTACCATGGTCACTTCTTATTTTGACCACTGTACTATCTACTTCATTCTGAATTTGTTTGACAAAATTATAGAAAACACTAGGTGTTTCAGATTTCTGTCTAAGGAAGAACACCCAGGAAAACCTTGAGTAGTCATCTGCAACTACAAAGGTATAGATCTTCCTACTTAGGCTGTGAACTGGCATAGGACCAAAGAGATCTATATGCAAGAGGTATAAACACCTCACAGCATCTTTGTTTTCAATGCTTCTAAAGGTGGATCTAGTCTGCTTGCCCTTTTGACAAGCTGAGTAAATACCATCTTTAATACACGTAACTTGAGGACCATTCCTCACTAACTCTTTGCTAAAGAGTTTGCCAATTGTCTTGTAGTTTAGATGGGCTAGCCTCTTGTGCCATTTGACACAATTAGAGACTGTCTCATTAGCTACTAGACACACTGGAGAACCATTGTTCTCAACCATAATGTCTAAGCAGTAGACATTTCTTTTTCTATAACCAGTCAAAATGATCTCTTGATCATTTGACCTCCTGATATGACAACCATTTTTGACAAATGAGATGTCATATCCTACATCACTCAATTGACTTATACTAATAAGGTTATGTTTCAAACCTTTAACATAGGCCACTTGAGTAATTATAATAAAAGAGTTAGATATGTTACCAAAACCCTTGATGATCCCTTTTTCAGAACCACCAAAGGTGACTTTTGGACCATCCTTGATGGGTGTGTAGTCCTTTAGCAATCCCCTTGTTCCAGTTATGTGTCTGGAACATCCACTGTCCAAGTACCATATTGGGGCATGGCCACTTGGACTCACCTGCAAAACAGATTAGTGAACCTTAGAACCCAAAGAATTCTTGGGTCCTTGGTACTGGTTAGTTTGCTTCCTAACAAAGCCACCTGCAGGTTTTCCAACAGGCAGTTTGCTACTCACTTTGGCACTAGCATTGTGCCAACAGTCCATTGCAAAGTGGCCTACCTTACCACAGCACCAACACTCAAACTTATTGTACCTTTGCTTAGGTACAGTCTTAGCTGTTTTATCTACAGCTGGCTTGTTGAGAGTTGGGGCTTTGCCCTTGGACTTGCACTTGGACTGAACAGTCCTAGCTGGTTTAGTAAACCCCAGTCCAACTTTACCTTTTTGATGAACAAATTCATCAATTAGGGGTAGAACTGACTTTGGTTTAGAAAACCTAGCAACTAAATCTCTCTCCTTCTGAAGACTAATCTCCAGACTCTTGATTTGATCATTCTTAAATGATATAGTTCCCATTTGAATCACAGTTATGTGCTTCAATCTGGCTATCTCATTAAGTTTTTGATCAAACAACTTCTCATAATCAGTTGCAGCCATTTTGAGACTTGCAATATCCTTAGCTTGACTCTTGGCCAAGGATTTACATTTCTTAAATGCTTGCAACAGAACTCTATATTCATCTATCAGTTGATGAATATCCTCTTCAGACTCAGATGCACTCTCATCACTTGATGATGATGAATCTGATTCTGAACTAGCACATGAAATTGAACTGAAAGAACAATTTTGTACCTTACTAGGTTCTGGCTGCTCCAGAATTTTGTCACTTTCTGTCAATGCCATCAATCCTTGGCACTGACTGTCCTCTTGTTCATATATAGAGTTCATGATCTGGATGAACTCTTCTTCTTCTTCCTCAGCAAACAGTCCAATATATGCTTCAGCATCTGACTCAGTTTCTGATGAAGAAATGTCTGACAGGATCTTATCCTTTTTGGCAACAAAAGACTTTTCCTTCTTGCCCTTGTATTGATTCTTTTTCTTGTCATTAGACTCCTTCCTTTTCTCTGGACAGTCTGCAACAACATGTCATTGTCTATTACAGCAATAACATACAATTTTTGAAAGAGTTGTCTTGCTAGACTTGGTCTTTTTCCTGTCTTTCTTTGAAGACTTTTTATTCTGATAATAGTCTTCTTTACCCTGTGAAGTAGATGGCCTTGTCCTCCACTATTTCTTCTTTAAGAACTTCTGAAAATGTCTTGTGAAGGCAGCAAAGTCCTCATCACTTTCACTGCTTTCAGATTTTCTGCTTGTTGACTCATCTGACTCAGTTTCAGCTACTTTTGGTGGTGGAGTTGGTGACTTACTTCTGTACTTTCTGGGGGCTTCTGTTTTAAATGCCACTGTCCTTTCCTTATGTTCACTTCTTGTAGATTTCTCCTCTTCTTTCCTCACCATCAACTGCATTTCATAGGACAGCAGTTTTCCAAACAGTGTTGGTGGAGGAATTTCTGCTAACTTTGTCATTTCCCTAATGGCACAGATCTTGGTATCCCAATCTTTTGTAAGGGACCTTAGAAACTTATCATTAAGCTCATAATTACTGAACTCTCTGCCATAGGATATTAGCTCATTCACAATCCTATAGAACTTCTTATAGCATTCAGTTATGCTATCAGCTCTACCTTGCCTAAAACTTTCATATTCTTGGTTGAGCAAAGATTTTATGTCTTGCCTCACTTCTTCAGAACCCTCCATGTACACAATAAGAGTATCCCACATTTCCTTGGATGTCTTGCAGTGTATCAAATTCTGAAAAGTAGCATCATCTATAACACTCACAATGATGTTCTGAGCCCTCTTGTCCATTGTGGCTAGAACTATTTCATCCTCTGTCATTTCAGAGAAATCCTTAGGTGTTCTCTGATTTGCATCTAAGACTGAAACCTTCATGGGCACATATGGCCCTTCCTTCACTGTGATATAAATCCTAGGGTCTGAGGATTTCATAAACAGTCTCACCCTTTCCTTCCAGATGCCAAAGATCTCTTTTCTACATATGGGTAGCTTCATGGATCCCAATTCCTTATGATTCTCAGTGGAACCCATGGTTCTTGATTTTCTTGATTCTGTAAATTACATAGACTGAATCTGCCAACAGGATCTACTCAGACAGTTATGTCTCTTTTTGAGTAACCTCGCTTTGATACCACTTGAAAGATATTATACCTAATCACCTAGAGGGGGGGGTGAATAGGTGACTTAAATCTTTTTAACTTTTTAGGCAGAATTCAACTTATAACACAGAATTATATCTACTTTATCACAACACACAATCAGCAATCACAGAATTCCACAAGCACACAGTAGACACACAGATTTATAGTGGTTCCCCAAGGTTTGGGTACATCCACTTTCCCCCTACGTCTATCTAGTAGTGTACTAGATTCGGCCAAACTCCTCCACTATCTCAGATCCTCAGATCTTACACTCAGAACCTCAACCAGGTTCCTACAGCTCAGGCCCAAGGCCCTACAACTCAGCTTCTTCACAAAGCCTACACTCAGCTTTTTCATAAAGCCTACACTCAGCCACCAAGGCCTACACTCAGTCACAACAGGCCTAAACTTAGAGATACAAATCTCCTACACTCAGGCACTCAGGCCCTACACTCAGCCTTTATAATTACAGGCTTACAAACTCAGATCCCTAAGGATCCTACAAGAAAATATGAATACAAAATTGTAAACTCTACAACTCAGAGAAAAGAGAGAAGAGTTGAGAATTTCTTGATGAGTTCTTGGATGAACTCTGCTAAGATCAATCTGACTTGGCTTTCTTCAAAGCTTCTTGAATGTAGAACACAATAAGACTGATCTCCTCTGCAATTGATCCTTGATCTCTGCTACTTAAGATTCAGAACAAAATCTGAACTCTTCTTCTCAGCCTGGTTCCAACGGCTGACTTCTTAGATGGAGCTCTCTCTCTCCAACTACTTAGATCTTCACTTGATTCTTCAATGAATAGCTAGATCTTCTTCTTGCTAATGAACACTTGAACTTATGTTCAATCTTTCTTCATCTTGTTCTGTAGACAGTATAAGCCTATTTATAGGCCTTCTTCATGGTAACCGGCTGCTCCTGTTCATAACTGATTTCTGACAACTCTGACAGGTGCAGTAGACCGGCTGGAATGGCAGCTGTCAAGTCATCCAGTCAGTTCTTGAAAGTTCTGTAACTGTCTGAAAGTGTCAAGACTGTCTGTCTTTAAGTATCGACACTTATAGACTAAGTGTCGACACAAGTTGTCTAAGTGTCGACACTAGCCTACAAGGTGTCGCCACAACTCCTTGTGTTGTAGATTTTATATCTCGACACTGCTTCTTCTTCATGTGTCGACACTGATATTAAGTATCGACACAACACTTTGTTCTTCAGCACTTTGTTGTATTCTTCTAAGTGTCGACACAACTCCTTTGTGTCGACACATCTTCATGTGTTGAACTTGTTAAGTGTCGACACTTCTTCTTGGTGTCGACACATGTCTTCAGTATTGATACTTATTGAGTGTCGACACAGCTCCTTGTGTCGACACATTCTTCTTGTGTTGATACTTTAGCTGAGTGTCGACACATCACCTTTGTGTCGACACTTGTACTTAGAATTTTGCTGATCTTTGCTAAGTGTCGACACAGCTCCTTGTGTCGACACTTCCTTCAAGTGTTGAGTCTTCAGCTGAGTGTCGACACATTCTTTCTTGTGTCGACACTTTCTTCAAGTGTTGACTCTTCTGCTTTGTGTCGACACATTGCTCTGGGTGTCGACACTTATACTTAGACTCTGCTGACTTTTGCTGAGTGTCGACACAGCCTCCAAGTGTCGACACTTTCTGATGTAGACATAGTTTCACTGGGTGTCGACACAACTGCTAAGTGTCGACACTACTTCACTGCACTTTTCTTCATTGAGTGTCGACGCAGCTCCTTGTGTCGACACTTTCTGTCTGGTGTCGACTCTGCATCCCTGGTGTCGACACAATGACTCCAAGTGTCGACACTGCTTGCCTGGGTGTCGACACAAGTCTTCTTAAGTGTCGACACTTTCCCTCTGGGTGTCGACACATGAACTTAGAAACTTTTTCATCTTCCCTGCAAATACTTAACCTGCACAAGTAAACTCAACATACATCAAATACATTTTGATGTATATCATTGAGTATGGTGAGGCTTCTTCAAATCAGGTACATTTAAACCAATGTACCCAACAGAGACTTCATGTTGATCGGACTCAGAGACATCCAATTGATGACATAGGTTGCGCAGGCCACTCCTTCCGCCCAAAAGGACGTGGGAATCCCCTTTGCATGAAGCCAACACTTGTAGGTTTCCGTCAAATGATGGATCTTCCTCTCCGATACTCCATTTTGTTGTGGAGTATGAGAACAAGTTAGCTCTCTCTGGATATCGTTCTTCCTGCAGAAATTAGAAAACTCAGATGAAACAAACTCACCACCGCTGTCCGATCTGAACTTCTTGATCTGCAGGCCAAGCCGGCCCTCCACCAACTCCTTGAACTCCACAAACAATTGAAAAGCTGCTGACTTCTTCTTCATGAAATACACCCAAGTGTATCTTGATTTATCATCAATCAACACGAGCATGTATCTACTGCCTGCAAGACTAGTGGTAACAGTTGGCCCCATCAGATCACCATGAATGCATTCCAATGGTGCCTTGCTCATTGTTTGTGACTTGTCAAACAGAAGGCGATGAGTCTTACCGTACTGATACTTTGCGCAAATGTAGCCATCTCTGTAGGAAAACAACTTCGGTAAGCCTTTCACAAGGCTCCTCATCGCCATAGATTTCAGCTTGTCCATCCCAACGTGCCCTAGTCTTTTATGTCAGATAGCCGCATTATCATTGGCCCTCATCTGATCAACAAAAGAGTTTGTTGATAAGACAAACAAGTCTCTTACTTTTCTCCCTACATGAGCAACATCAGCCTTTACCGCTGATACGTTGTAGAGAAATCTTACTTCTGTTGGGTCAAACAGAACATGATAGCCCGCGTCAACTGCATTGGTCACCGAGAAGAGGTTCTTCTTCATGCTAGGTACATGATACACACTCCTTAATGTTAGTGGACACTGAGCACTACCTAAGGAAACAACACCATCCTTCTCTACAGTATGAACAAAATCATCAACTGTAATAATAACTTCATTACCTGAGAACATTTGCAGCGATGAGAACTTCGACTCGTCACCAGTGAGGTGATGACCACACTCAGAGTCAACTATCCAGTCATCTTGGTAGTCGATAGTGGAAAGAGCATGAACACACGTGCTTGTCAAGAAGGCTCCTCCTCACCCGGCTTCCTCAGCACTGGAACCAACTCCCTCCTTGTCTGCAACATGCCCAGGCTGCAGCTTAACCTTGCAGTCGCGCTTGAAGTGACTTGACTGATTGCACTTGTAGCACTTCAACTCCTTCCAGTTCTTCTTAGGAGTAGTGCTCCTCCCTTGTTGATAGGACGTTGAAGGCCCATCCTTAGGAGCAGGCTTCTTCTTCTTTTCCCATATCTTCTTCTTCTTATCAGTGAAGAGAGCTTCACTACCTCCTTCAGAGATAGTCACCCCAGCCATCTACCTAGCCAAGCTCTCATGTGATGCCAGCAGATTTTCCAGCTCCAGCAAAGATGGCTGAGTCACCCATCCTTGAACGAAAGTCACAAAGGCCACATACTACTTCTGCAACCCGCAAACTATGTGCCTCTTCAACTTTGCTTCAGAAATGGGCTCATCAGGATCCAATGCTGATATTTCAGCGCACAGGTTCTTCATCTTGAGGAAGAAATTCGAGATGCATAGATCTCCTTGAGTTTCCTTAGCCAACTCATTCTCCAAGAATTACAGCCTTGCTACATTCTTTCTGTTGAACAAACCATCAATGGTTGTCCATATCTCAGCAGCAGACTCACATCCTAAGATGTGATCAAAGAGCTTAGGTGAGACAGCCCTTTTGAGAGCAAACTCTGCATTTGCATTAGTCTTCCTCCAAACTCTCACCTGCTCAGCAGAACTAGTTGCAGTAGTTACTTCTTGCTTGTCGTCACCACCGACGACTTCCCACAACTCCTCGCCCAGAATATAGCTCTTCATACACGACTTCCACTTCTTGAAATTAGTTGCTGTAAGAAGTTCAATACCAAGACCCTTTGCGTAAGCTCCTTGATTGATATTTTCTCATCGGGTCCAAAAACTTGATGCGGTTAAAACTCCAAAAATTGGTGAGTATTCCCGCGGCGCCCCGGGCGGTTTTATTTAAGAAAAGCGGATTCAGTTTTATTTAGAAAATGGGGCGCGCAGATTTATTAATTTGGATATAAAAAGATGAGATCGAGTTTTAACGAAAGTAGAAAAGTGCACATATCGCGTGTAGTACAGGATATTCCGGTGTGGAATATCGAGGTCGTATTGTTCTCGGGGTCGGTTCGATTATTTCTACTCTTCCCTGGAGGGGACTATTATTTTACCGATAATTACTTGTCGGGTATTTTATATATATATATAAAAGCAAAAAGAAAGACAGAAAACAGAAAATGAAAGCATTAAAGGTGGAACCGATGAAAAGCTTAGCGCGACGGAATCGAATAAAATAGAACTAAAATAAACTTTAAATAAAAAGAGATCCTATGTTTCAAATTAATTAAGGCGGAGACTTGGCCGTGGAGGTTCCACTAAAAATGAGCTCACCTAGCTATAGGGATATCGCTCACCTGAACGCTAAGACTATTCTACCGGGCTCTCGTCCGACGAAGGATTGCTCTTAACGCCCGCATTACGCTAAGAACTCCGCTATTGGGTGGGGAACCCAATCCGGTAGAGTTGGCGCGCCTCCTCTCTCGAGGGTTAGTGCGGAACTCCCTTTACCAAGGGGCGATCGGTCCATACGCACGGCCTCTCGGCTGGCTAGCGTATGGACTACGGAAATAGGGCCCACACATCGATATGTGGTCCTACGCGTCGTAAACTCCGGGCAAACCTTAAGTTAATTTAATTAATTAGAAAAACATGACCTTTAATTATTTAAAGCATTTTTATTTGTCCCAATGTTCTTCGATACTGAGTGCTAAGAACGATTAGCCACTCATCGGAATGGGGACGACAAGCGGTGAAAGCAATAAATAAAGTAGTAAATGAAAGCGATAAAGAAAACAGTAAATGAAAGCTGTAAAGAAAGCAGAAAATTGCAAGTTCTACTCAAACGAGTAGAACTGAAATGAAAACAGAAAATGTGTGTCCCGACTCAAATGAGTGGGCGGGAGAAATGAAAGCGAGTCATACTCAAACGAGTAGGAGAAAATAAATTTAACACACGCACGCACTCTACAGAAAGTAAAACTCACGTACACACACTCTCGACATAAAGTAAAACACACGCACACGACAGAATGTAAAAACTCACACACTCTACTGAATGAAATAAAAACAATGCGCCATTTAACTCTTAACGAGTAGGCGGAAATAAATGCGCACACGTACATAAATGAATAAAAACTAAGTTAATGAAAAATTAAAATAACTGCATTTCTACCGCTAGAATGCGGTAGAAATGCATAAAAAGCTAAAATAAAAATTCAACGAGCCAGAAGTTTTGCGAATAAACGTAAAGTGAATGTTATCTAAAAATTAAAACGACTATATTTCTACCGTTAGAATACGGTAGAAATGCGTAAAAAGAGAATAGAGAAATTAAACGAGCAAAATGGTTTTTTAAATAAAAGCGAAAATGGAAGTGTTTGAAAAATTAAAATAACTATATTTTTATTTTTATAACTCTATAAAAATGCTAAAAAGGTGGAAATAAAGCTAAAAGAGACGAAAAGTTTTACGATCAAAAAAAGCCTAAGTTAAAGGAAATTAAAAACCACCTTTTGAAACATTTTTATAAACCTATAGAAATGAATACAAAGTAAAAATAATAAACTTACCTAAACAAGTCGGTGCACGAAAATAAAATTGCGATTACGATGGCTAGAAATTAGACAAAAGTCTTAAGTTAAAAAGATTTTGAAAAACATAAAAAAAAAAACAAAATAAGAACAAAAATTAAAAATCACTTCGAGTAGGGCGCATAAATGGATTCCTAGCTATGCAAAAAGAGAAAAAACTAACACATTTTATTAATGGAAAAGTGATCACAAAAAAGCTAAAAACAAACACTAAGAGAGAGGGGAAGAAAATCCCTTACATAGCATAAGAAGGCATTTAGGCAGCACCTAACCTAAGCAAAGTGGAACCAAAAAGTGGAACAGGAATACAAGCAGAAGCTCTGAATTTATAGACAAAATTTTTCCAAGTACACGCCCTCTGACACGGGCGTGTCAGGGGGCGTGTCAGCACTGTACAAAATGCGGCTGACGAGATTTGACATCAAAGTTGACTTTGGCTGAAATCGTGGAGGTCATGCCCCAGGTCACGGGCGTGATGGTGGGCGTGTCAGGGAGGTAGAACTGGGCGCGGGTCGCGTCGAAATGTCGCCGCGCGGGTCTTGTCGGCCAGGTGGAGGATTGCACGCCCGTGTCGCATCTTGATACAGGCGTGTCGGGTTGAGTCGACGAACGTCGAGTGCAAAACGTCGAGCGCGGTGACACGGGCTTAGTCACGGGGCGTGTCGGGTTGACACGGGCGTGACGTCGGGCGTGTCACACGATTTTTCTTCAATTTGCGGCCGATTTCAAGGGATTTGAGTTATCACGCCCAGATCACGGGCGTGTACTTGACTTTTTTTTTCAATTTTTCCTGAAAAATTCAGGAAACAAAAATAACTTAAGTTAGAATAATTTTTGCGAAAAAGAAGTAATTTATTAAAGAAAAATATACAAAAATAAACTAAAACAACTTATTTATTGTACATAAATATAGGTATATTTACAATTCATCAAATACCCACATACTTAAGCTTTTGTTATTCCAGAGCAAAAGTTGGAGTTGAACTTATAAGGAATTAATGAAATCCCAAGTTTAACTACCGCTTGAATTAATTAAAAATAAGATCAAAATAAAAATCTGGGGTAATAGAGTTAAATCCTAATTTATGAAAATGTTATAAATATAGGAATAGTTTCAAAAAATCTTCTAGATAAAATAAATAGAAAGCAAAAGTTTTTTGTTAGTTTAACAAAACTGGATTAAAATTATATAAAAAACTTTAGCTTAAAAGAAGTTAAAGGAAATAATACAATTTAAAAATTATGCTCTCAAAAAATTTTAAATTAATTCTAGAATCATTGAAATAGACTAAGTGGTTTGTTGGTTTATGAAGAGGGCTTGGATTTAGAGGTGAGGTAATTTTTTCTCGAACCTCAGTATATATTTTTTCTTTTGAATTATTAGGAAAATGAAATCTTATTTTCCGAATAATTAATAATTTTTTTCTTTCTTCATAAATAATAAATAACCTGATGTATATGTATAGGAGTAATGAATTTTATCCTCTTACTCCATAACATATAATCTTTTTAAATATTGGGTGTCTAAGTTTACGGAACGAAATATTATTCTCATTGACATATGATCTTTTTAAGGGATAAAATATGGGTAAGCATGCCAAGTAAGACATGAAAAAAGGGGGTGAGTTTATTTTTTCAAAAAGAAAAATAGATTTTAATAAAAAAAAGTTTTAAGAGCAATCTTTTTAAAATAAACGTTCATATGTTTCTTAAAAGCATGAATTAGAAATAATTGAAATCCATGGTTGTTATTTTCTAACATAAAAAACGAGCTTCTATTTATAAAAATTAGAAGTGGTGGTGAAAAACAAGTTCTCTATTATAAGAAAAATACATAAAAAATTCTTTAAATCTTAACCTCAGACACTTAAATCTATCGAATTTTAATTAATAAACGAATAGTAAACAAAGAATAAGTAAAATTCGCATATAAATTAACTCGAAACTAGATTTTTGGAAAGCAAGAAGGGTTAAGATATGACATATTTGATTTTATTTGTTTCATAATTAACAAAATATTTTTGGATTTTTTATGGTTTTTATCATTTTTTTGTATTTTTTGTGATTATTATCTTTTTTTTTTTTGAAATTTTGTTAGGGTTTTTGTCCTTTTTTTTGATTTTTTTGATTATTACCTTTTTTGAATTTTTAGAGTTATGCTTTTTTTTAGGATTTTTGGTTTTTCTAAATTTTCTTTTTGATTTTTTAGTGTATTTTGATAACTTGTTTACAAGAAAGAGGAAAGAAATAGTGTTATTTATAAAGAAGATAGTGAAGAAAGAGAGAGATTTTTTTTGTTTATAAATAAGAATAGAGGGGGGGAGAGAGAATTTTTTTACAAAAAATGTACAAAGTAAAAAAAAAGCTTGATGACCCGCGAATAGACTCTTATTTAGGTAGTTGGTTCGATAAGTCGAACGCAACGGGTATGCTAAAAAGCGAGCTTTTACAAAAAAGAAAAGAGAGGAGGGGGGAGAGATTTGTTTTTACAAAAAATGTTTAAAAGGTAAAAGAAAATTTTTTTTATATGATTTTTTTGAGTTTTTGAGGGTAAAAACAAGAAATTTTTTTTATTTTTGCAGTTTTGTAATTTTTTTGTATTTTTGGATGGGTGCAGAAAATATAAGTGCAGAATAGAAAACTAAGAATATACCCCCATACTTAAACCCAACATTGTCTCAATGTTGCAATCTAAGTATGCGAAACGAATAATAGCCATAATGAAATATATACAAAATAAAAAAAAGAGGGTAGAAGCTTCCCTAAGACGAGGTCGGGGAGGCCCGAGTCGAAACCATGCATTAGTTAGAGAAAAGAAAGAAGCAAAAAGATAACAGAAAAGGGAAAAAGATAAATTCGGCAAAAGGTTGCGGACGGTAGCGGGTGGCAAGTGCGTGTGTGACTCGATTAACTAACGTTTTAGCTATATGAGTATGATAAAAATGCGATCCCCTAGGGCGCACAAAAGTGTGAAGCGCGCCGAATTAAAACAAAACAAGTTAAAATAAAATAAGTTAAACCAAATATATACATTTTAAAATCAAATTATTATATTTTTTGTTGGTTTTTTAAGTAGATATGTTTATTTTTTTAGTTGTTTTTAAGGTAGGTTTTGTTTTGTTTATAGATTTTTTGGTTTTTAGATTTTTTGTGGGTCTTTAGTTTTTTAGGTTTTTTTAAGATTTTTTTTTGCTGTTAGTTTTTTTAGATTTTTTTTAGAGTTTTTTAGTTTTTAGATTTTTAGGTTTTTGTTTTTTTTAGTGTTTGAGTTTTTTTTCATAAAAACAATGAAAATTTGTTTAGTTATTTTTATTTTTTAGATTTTTTTGGTTTTATAGGTTTTTCAAGTTTTTATTTTTATAGGTTTTTTTATTGTTTTGTGGAAACAGCGCTATTTCATTTTTGTGTTTTTTTAGATCAATATATATAAAATAATAAGTATAAAATATGTTATTTCTTTTTTTATAAGGTTTTTTTTGGTAGTTTTATCATTATTATTATGATTATTAGTATTATTTTTTTGTTGGCCATTTAAAATTTTTGTTATATATATAGATATAAGTAAAATTAATAGATTTCTAGGGTTCAAAATAACGACTCGAAAAAAACTTGATTGATATTTTTGCATCGGGTCCAAAAACTTGATGCGGTTAAAACTCCAAAAATTGGTGAGTATTCCCGCGGTGCCCCGGGCTGTTTTATTTAAGAAAAACGGATTCAGTTTTATTTAGAAAATGGGGCGCACGGATTTATTAATTTGGATATAAAAAGATGAGATCAAGTTTTAACGAAAGGAGGCAAGTGCACATATCGCATGTAGTACATGATATTCCGGTGTGGAATATCGAGGTCGTATTATTCTCGGGGTCGGTTCGATTATTTCTACTCTTCCCTGGAGGGGACTATTATTTTACCGATAATTACTTGTCGGGTATTATATATATATATATATATATATATATATATATATATATATATATATATATATATATATATATATATATATATATATATATATATATATATATATATATATGCGAGTGACAGGCACGGGCCTCCGGCCCGATGGCCACGCGCCACAGTATCCGGCCGACGACGGCGGGCTCCGCCCGCCCCCCGATCTATATGGCACCTTTTTATAATTTTTAAAATTTTTTCAAAATCATATTTATATATTTATATATTTATATTCATACTATATATTTATATAATATATATTTTTATATTTTCCGCAGCTCTGTTCCTTCAAAACAAACATTTTGCGAAACTGTGCAGGAAACTTAGACTCCCCCTTGCACTTTTTATCTTCCGTTGCAGTTGGATCAATGTTCGAACCCCCAAAAGTTGAAGCCTTCAATTCAAAGCGTACAAAGCAAATAACATAGATTCAACTCTAAAGGGAAAAAATTGAGAATCTGTGCAGAGAAATGGACGAAGCGTTTGCACTCTGCTGAGGAGCGGGGTAGGTTTCGGGGATGGCGAAATGGAATTTCGTGGGAGGGTGCGATGTTGATTTCTTGGCCGACAGAGAATTTCACTCGAACTGAACTGGGTAGATGCTTTTGCGGAGGAGGCACGCAAGAGCGAGAGGGCGAGGCGTCGAGGAAGATCCCAACAAAGAGGCTTGTTGCGAAGAGGTGGCGAGTGAAATTTTGGAGTTCATAAATCGATTTTTGAGGAAATCACTGAGTGAGCGAGGAATTTTGTAGAAGAGCGTGAAGATCCCGTCATTTCGCCCGGGCAGAATTTTCATGTATCGGGTTTTATGTTGGTTGGAGGGAGGGGGAATTTGCTGTAATCACTAATAGCAGGCCAGATTGATTAGATCCAGCGGCTGAAATTATTTACATGAATTTTTAATTCATTGTTATTGGCAGATCTTATATTTCTTTTTAATATAGTATAGATATATATATATATATAAGCAAAAAAAAGACAAAAAACAGAAAATGAAAGCAATAAAGGTGGAGCCGACGAAAAGCTTAGCGCGATGAAATCAAATAAAATAGAACTAAAATAAACTTTTAATAAAAAGAGATCCTAAGTTTCAAATTAATTAAGACGGAGACTTGGCCGTGGATGTTCCACTGAAATGAGGTCACCTAGCTATAGGGATATCGCTCACCTGAACGCTAAGACTATTCGACCGGGCTCTCGTCCGACGAAGGATTCCTCTTAACGCTCGCATTACGCTAAGAACCCCGCTATTGGGTGGGGAACCCAATCCGGTAGAGTTGGCGTGCCTCCTCTCTCGAGGGTTAGTGCGGAACTCCCTTTACCAAGGGGCGATTGGTCCATACGCACGACCTCTCAGCTGGCTAGCGTATGGACTACGGAAATAGGGCTCCCACATCGATATGTGGTCCTACGCGTCGTAAACCCCGGGCAAACCTTAAGTTAATTTAATTAATTAGAAAAACATGACCTTTAATTATTTAAAGCAATTTTATTTGTCCCAATGCTCTTCGATACTGAGGGATAAGAATGATTAGCCACTCATCGGAATGGGGACGACAAACAGTGAAAGCAATAAATAAAGCAGTAAATGAAAGCGATAAAGAAAGCCGTAAAGGAAAACTGTAAAGAAAGCAGAAAATTGCAAGTCCAACTCAAACGAGTAGGACTGAAATGAAAGTAGAAAATGCGAGTCCCGGCTCAAATGAGTGGGCGGGAGAAATGAAAGTGAGTCCTACTCAAACAAGTAGGAGAAAATAAATGCAACACACGCACACACTCTACAGAAAGTAAAACTCACGCACACACACTCTCGACATAAAGTAAAACACACGCACACGACAGAATGTAAAAACTCACACACTCTACTCAATGAAATAAAAACAATGCGTCATTTAACTCTTAACAAGTAGGCGGAAATAAATGCGCATGAGTACAAAAATGAATAAAAACTAAGTTAATGAAAAATTAAAACAACTGCATTTCTATCGCTAGAATGCGGTAGAAATGCATAAAAAGCTGAAGTAAAAATTAAACGAGCCAGAAGTTTTGCAAATAAACGCAAAATGAATGTTATCTAAAAATTAAAACGTCTACATTTCTACCGTTACAATACGGTAGAAATGCGTAAAAAGAGAACAGAAAAATTAAACAAACAAAACAGTTTTTTAAATAAAAGCGAAAATGGAAGTGTTTGAAAAATTAAAATAACTATATTTTCATTCTTATAACTCTATAAAATGCTAAAAAGGTGGAAATAAAGCTAAAAGAGACGAAAAGTTTTACGATCCTAAAAAGTCTAAGTTAAAGGAAATTAAAAACCACATTTTGAAACATTTTTATAAACCTATAGAAATGAATACAAAGTAAAAATAATAAACTAAAACTAAACAAGTCGGTGTTCGAAAATAAAATTGCAATTACGACGGTTAGAAATTAGACAAAAGTGTTAAGATAAAAAGATTTTGAAAAACATAAAAAAAAACAAAATAAGAACAAAAATTAAAAATCACTTCGAGTAGGGCGCATAAATGGATTCCTAGCTATGCAAAGAGAGAAAAAACTAACACATTTTATTAATGGAAAAGTGATTACAAAAAAGCTAAAAACAAACACTAAGAGAGGGGGGAAGAAAATCCCTTAAATAGCATAAGAAAGCATTTAGGCAGCACCTACCCTAAGCAAAGTGGAACCAAAAAGTGGAAGAGGAATACAAGCAGAAGCTCTGAATTTATAGACAAAATATTTCCAAGTACACGCCCGCTGACACGAGCGTGTCAGGGGGCGTGTCAACACTGTACAAAATACGGCTGACGAGATTTGACATCAAAGTTGACTTCGACTGAAATCGTGGAGGTCACGCCCCAGGTCACGGGCGTGACAGTGGGCATGTCAGGGAGGTAGAACTGGGCGCGGGTCGCGTCGAAATGTCGACGAGCGGGTCTTGTCGGCCAGGTGGAGGAGTACACGCCCGTGTCGCATCTTGACACGGGCGTGTCGGGTTGAGTCGACGAACATCGAGTGCAAAACGTCGAGCGCGGTGACACGGGCTTTATCACGGGCGCGTCGGGTTGACACGGGCGTGACGTCGGGCGTGTCACACAATTTTTCTTCAATTTGCGACCGATTTCATGGGATTTGAGTTGTTACGCCTAGGTCACGGGCGTGACCCATAGTACATGGGCGTGTACTTGACTTTTTTTTCAATTTTTCCTGAAAAATTCAGGAAACAAAAATAACTTAAGTTAGAATAATTTTTGCGAAAAAGAAGCAATTTATTAAAGAAAAATATACAAAAATAACAAAAATAAACTAAAACAACTTATTTATTGTACATAAATATAAGTATATTTACAATTCTTCACTCCTTCTATTGCACCAACCACTGATCACTAGCTTCTAGAAGCGCCGAGCACAACTGAGGTTGATCACTGCTCAAGTCACTGTTCCCTCTAATACCATGTTGAAAATCTCACAAGCTGACCAACCGATAGTTTTGGTACCAAGAAAAAACTTCCAGGGCTATCAAGCTGACAACTTGATTAAGCGGAAAGCGAGAACCATAAGCAGGAACACTCCAACCATAAACAGAGCTAAGTAATCAGAGACAACACAGAGCAACCACAAATCTTGTATTATTAACTATCTTCTTTATAATGCTAGGTATACATGACGAGACATGATTTTGCCAAGTACAATGGAGAAGCATACAAACAAGCAAAGAAACTTCAAGCCGGGCGGACTGCCCGAGAAACCGCCGAGTCTGCCAAGTCTGCTGAGACAGCTAAGCCGCTGCTGCACCACTGATCTATGGAGTCCACGAAGACCGCGGACTACCCGTTATTCTGCTGAAACAACTGCTATCCAAGCAGCTGCCGAACTGAAAGAACAGACCGCCAAGTCCGCCGAGACCGGCGAACTGGTTATTGAACTTGAACTGAATTGCTGAAGCAGAGAAGATTGGCTGGCCGCAAAATGTGACATGATGTAAACCGCCGATTGTAAACCGCAAGCTTCACTACTTCCTGACCACAATTAGAACCAGACTCCTGGCTTTAGAGTGCTAGCCGCACAACCTGCAAACAACAACCAGTTAATCCTTCTCAATTCTCACGGACTAGAAAACCGAGGCCGCAGTAATTAATCCGAGCTCAACTTACTGTTCATTCAGTTACTGTTGAAGTGACGGAGGGTCCTATTAATAGGCGGGGTGAGGAGTGTGGTCACCGTCCTAGTAAATAGAGTCACCTCCCAAGCTCGCAGCTAGCATAAATCAGTCCGCTTAGTCCGTAAGGACAAAGCCGGCTGCCAGCCAAAACGTCAGGCACCAAGTCAGGAAGCCAGTCCGCAACCTGGCGGACACCGCACCAGTCCTCATGCTACACAACACGCGGACATAACAACAACCCATACACTGCATCAGTCTGCACGCAACATGCGGACACAACACCAGCCCGCACAACCAGCGAACACCGCACAAGGCCGCCACACAAATCCACGACCAACAAGCACAAATTACCGGGTCAACTAGTGGACTCGACAGACTCTACGAATACCCGGGACTTGTCACAAAATGTGACCAAGTCCAACATCCCACCAAAGACTTGGCATGAGCTCGGCGGACAAGAAGTCAGACCGCTAGTTCCAAGACAGTCCGCCACCATGAACACGGTTATCACCAACCGCTCCACCAAAGATCAAGGGCCTGGACCAATGCCGATCTCCCGATGCTCCAAACGCAGTCCGCCACAATGGACTCCGCGAACTCAAACAAGGTCTGCCCCTTCCTGCGGATATACCTCCTATCCACTCGGTTACTTCAAGGAACAGTCAACTGTAGATCCACAGGCCAAACTGAATGCACACCACCACCAGGTCGCAAATACCTAGGCCGCCCAGGCCGCATCACCAGTCTGCCTAGGCCGCATCATCAGTCCGCCCAGGCCGCGCGGTCTGCCTGATCAACCCCCACTTTCACTTCACAATTTTCAACACTTAGTGTGTGGTGAGCAGCGAACAAATCCCTCATTTTCCCTCCTCCTTCCTCAATGGTGTGCGGAGAACGAAGCCCTGCTCCTCCTAACTCCTTTGTCGGCGGTGAGCTGTTTAATTCTTTCTTAACACTTAATGCACACTTGATGTAAGTGACTGAAAATGATGTACCCTACAGGCTAAAATATCTGATAGCTCTCCATATATAAATAACTATAAAAACTGTTTGTTCGTTTAATCATTTGAACTGTATTAATCGAATTTTTTTTCAAATTGTTATGCATGAATGCATGTTCTTTTGTATGCCTTCATCTGAAGATAAAACTTTCAACATTATAAGTGGGGTGTTCTCCTCCGGTTTGTTGAGTTTCAACAGGGTATCCGAGGAGGCCTCTGCGGGTTTGTTGAATTTTAACATGGTATCAGAGGCAGGTTGTTGGAGTGGTCAAGCAGTTCTCAATGGAAGTAGTTGCTCTTATGAAGAGGAAACCAGTGGTAGAACCATGACAGTGGGGGATGCAAGTTGTCTTGGCATTGATATCCTTACAGAGACGAACTTTGAAAGGTGGAAGTCCTGTATGAAGAGCTTTCTTCTTGGCGAGGACCTTTGGGAGGTTGTATGCGAAGCAGGAAGACAAGAGGCTACTGCTGGCAATGCTGATGCGATGAGAGCTTGGAAGGAGACAAATGCGAAAGCGGAGTCCATTCTCAAGCAGGTGATCTCATCGGAGCTCTTGGACCACATCAGTGGATGTCGGTCAGCTGCGGAGGTTTGGACTTCCCTTGATGGGTTGTTCAGGAAGGAGGTGAAGGTTGTTGCTGACGATGGTCCATATACTTCATATCAGGAAGAAAGGAGTGTTTCTCCTAGGAATGATAGGAAGAGGAAGGAAGGACCAATGTGCTATAAATACAAGCAACAAGGTCATCTTCGGAAGGAGTGCAAGGTTGTCTTGCTCTCGGTGAACGTAGCTCATGTCGGAGGTAAGGAGAAGAACGTAGTTGGGACATCAACTAGTTCTGGAGCTGATCGGATGAATGTCAGTGATAGTGCAGCTATCTGGCATGAAAGACTGGGGCATGTAGGGATGGACAAGCTAAAAGCAATGGCGGAAAGAAGACTCGTAAGAGGCTTGCCTAGATTGTCATCCTATGGCGATGGTCGGGGGTGTGCGGGATGTCAGGAAAGTGGAGCCTATCGCTTAATGGTTGATAAAGCACAATCCAGATGTAAAGCACCATTGGCGGTTGTCCATTGTGCTCTGGTGGGACCGACCGTCACAGCCAGTCTTGGAGGCAGCAGGTTCATGCTGATATTGGTTGATGACTATTCTAGGTATACATGGGTATACTTCATGAAGAAGAAGTCCAACATGGTACACTTGTTTGTGGAGTTCAAGAAGCTTGTGGAAGGCCAGCTTGGCCGGAGGATCAAGGTGTTGAGGACAAGTATCGGTGGTGAGTTTGGCTCAATCGAGTTCTCACACTTTTGCAGGAAGCAAGGGATCCAGAAGGAACTTTCTTGTGGACATACTTCACAACAAGGTAGTATTGCAGCTCGGATGATCCGTTGGTTAACGGAGACCTGCAAGTGTTGGCTTCAGAGTAAAGGCGTTTCGAAGGCTCTTTGGGCGGAAGGGATGGCCTGTGCTGCTCATGTCATCAACCGGATGCCTCTTAGTCCGATCATAGTGAAGACTTCTTATGAGCTAATGTTCGGAGTGAAGCCCTCAGTGAAGCACCTTCGGGTGTTTGGATCTACCTGCTGCATACACTCTCCGGGTGCTCTCAAGACAAAGCTAGTCTTTGTTGGGTATGATGAGCAGAGGAGAAGATGGAGGTGTATGGATCCTGCGACGAAGAAACTCATAGTGTCGAGAGACATTGTATTCAATGAGTTGACGCCGTATTGGGGTAGCTCTCATGTGGAGCTAGAGAGAAGCAGGTTAGATGGTGGGCTGAAGGAGGCTGCTGCTAAGGAAGTGGAGTTGCCTGAGTCACCAGGAGCTCCAGGTTGTTCTAGCTCTGGGGCAAAGGCGTCAGAGTCGGGAAGAAGGGGGAGCGATGCTCCAGGATCTTCTGGCTTCAAGGCGGAGGCTTCCGGTTCAGGAAGCAGGGGGAGCGATGTTTCAGGCAGTTCTTGTTCAAGAGGAGAGTCTTTTGGTTCAGGTAGTAAGGGGAGCGTTGCTCTAGGTGCTTTTGATTCCAGTAAGGAGGCGTCTTGTTCAGGAAGCAAGGGGAGCATTGTTCAGGGTTTTCCCGGGAACGGAGCTGGTTCAGGAGCAACGGAGGTGGTTAGCCATGATCAGGTTCTTCGGAGATCGAAGAGGATCAGTAAGCCACCAGCTCGATATAGCGAAGGGAACACGGCGGACTTGGTCCCGTGTTTCCTTGTTAGCCCTCAGGTCGAGCAAGGTACTTCTAGCTGTGATGACCCCACTAGAATCAAGGAGGTGGTTGACACCAAGGCTGAAGAGGTGACTTATCTCAGAGATAACAAGGCTTGGGCCTCTGTGCCCAAGGTAGTTGGTGATACTCCTGTGATGCATGAGTGGAGGTTGAAGCTAAAGAAGGCAGAGGGAAGCATGGCTCCTTTTTGGAGATGTTGGAGGGCTCCCTCATGGTCCATGATATGCGGGGCAAGGACTATGTCTTGGACATCTCCTCGTAGATGCTATCGGAGGGACCAGGTGCAAGGTTACAGGAGCTGCTGGAGTTATTCACCACTTCTCACTTCAAGGGGGAGTGTTGAAAATTGTGAAGTGAAAGTGGGTGAATGGAAGGCTTGGGCAACCTATCCGCGCGGACTACGCGGACAGGGTTTGCGGACTGCTAAGTCGGCAGGGATGTTGCAGGCGGTTTGCTCTGTGGCGGCCTGGGTGGTCTGTTCGCGCGGACTACGCGGACAGCAGCAGCGGTCTGTCAGGCCGGTGAACACTCAGCAGGCAGTTGGATCCCAGGAAGTAACCAGGCGGATAAACATCCTATCCGCGGAGTCCGGCATGAAGCGGACTGATGAACTGGAGCTCGGCAGACCGGTTTGGCAATTGCCTTGGTCTTGCTCTAGTGAAGCGGCAAGTGGAAGTTGCGGAGACCACCGGTTAGTGCGGACAGAAGCTGGAGGTCGCCCGGTATGGCGGGCTAGATCAAGTGTCCGCCAGTAAGTGCGGACTGGCCCTTGTGGCAAGTGGACTGGACATGGTGGGTACTGAACCAAGTCCAGGTTGGCTCAGTCCGGGGAGATCGCGCAGTGGAGCACGGGCTGCTTTCTCAGTCCGCCAAGCCTAGTAGAAGTGTTGTTGCCTTGATTGCTAGCTTGGGGGTATGCGGACTGGAGGATTGCTTGTGCAAGAGCGTGCGGACTAGAGCTAGAGTCCGCTGAGTTCGGTTTAGCCTTGTGATGAGGTTATGAATTCAGGAATGCGGACTGGAGTCTGCTGTGTAAGCAAACTGGATCGGCGTGTCCGCTGAGTCCGGCAGTGCCTTGGACATGCAGCAATGGACTCGTGATGTGCGGACGGAAGCCGGGTGTTCGCTGAGTCCGGCAGGTGCCTTGATGGCAAAGCTGCGGGCTCGGGTTATGCGGGCTGATGCTGTGTCTGCGGATTGGCGGACACAACTGTTGTGGAGTCCGGCTGTGGTGGTCCTGGCTTGGCCCTCGGCGACAAGGCGGACTGGAGATTGGAGTCCGGCCTTGGAGAAGCTGGGGCGGACTGGCTATCTGCACAGGAGCGGCGAACTGGAGTGTGTGTCCGCGGGCTGGCGGACACACTTGTTCTTGCTGCGGGATGTGGCGGTGATCCTATCGGCTAGGGCGGTGACCATACTCATCATCGTGCCTATAAATAGGACCCTTGTCACATCAGGAACAAGCACCTGAACTGAAGTAAGTGAACAGTAATTGAGCTCGCGTAAGTTGCTGCGGACTGGACTTTGATGTCCGCGCGGATTGTAAGAGTTGACCCGGTTGTGCTGTACAGGTTGTGCGGATAGTGCTGGAAAGCCAGGACTTGGCTCTGATTGCGGTCAGGGACAGTGCGGACTCTGCGGTTAAGCAACAGGCGGTAAACAGCAGGTCGCTGATAGCGACCAGGCGGTCTTCTCTTTAGCAACTTGGTTTGGGGTTCAGGAAGTCGCCTGCTTCAGGCGGACTGTTCCATTCGATGGCGCAGCGTGTGTGGTCTGACGGTTAGGCGACCTCACAGTCAAGCGGCCTGCAGATCGACGGTGAAGAGCTAAGCATTGGAATAAGGAGTAGTCCGCACGGCTTGGGTTGCGGTTTGGCGACCTGGCGGACTGAGAGGACTCCACAGCAGTAGACCAACGGCTTGTTAATTGAGTCCGCGCGGCTTTGTTTTGTGTCTTGTCTTTGTAACTATTTCTGCTCTCCTGGTTTTGGGTTTTGGTGAAGCATGTCTCGCCATGTATGTCTCGCCTTGTAAAGAAGTTTGCTCTTGATCAATAAAGAAGCTTGTGCTGCATGTGTTGCTGGTTGTTACTGCTTTGTTGAGATAACCTCTGCTAACTCCAAGATTCGGGAAAACTTTCAACATTATAAGTGGGGTGTTCTCCTCCGGTTTGTTGAGTTTCAACAGGGTATCCGAGGAGTCCTCTGCGGGTTTGTTGAATTTTAACAATTATATGGCTAAGAGTAAAGTTGAGATTGTTAAGATAGTGAAGAATTAAACTCTTCTCATCTTTTTACATACACTCTCTCACTCTTCATACTTGACGAAAGAAGGAAAGGAAGGCTAAGGAGTTGGTTTTCAGCCCTCGGAGAAGTTTTGGGAAGCCATTGAAGGAGTTCTTGTGGTCAGATTTGCGAGCCAAGCCTAGATCTGTGCAGAGGAAGGTGTTGTGAACGCTTCCATCTGGATAACTTGCAATCTCATGGCCCATAATCAATCTACAAGGGTAACGATTCTCCTCTTGGACAAGTAAAGTCCATATTTGACATAATTTTATGGAGAATTCCACTAATTGGTGGAGAACGGGAAGTTTCCAACTGGTAGATGGTAGTATCCCTGGTAGAAAACTTGCATATAGAATCCAAAATTGAAGTACTGAATAGGCAAGCTGTGTGAAGCTCATTCAGATAAGTTGGTCTTGATCGGCAATGTATTGATTTGCGTGCCCGAGAAGACTTCAGAGTTAAACATATAGTTTACGGAATCATAGGGTGTTGTGGGTTGCTGCAAAGAGTACTAGAGATGTTCTCCAGGAAATAACCAAGTTTGGGATGAAAACGTTGTTCTATCCAATATCGCCCGGCGGTAGCGATACCACTGGAGATAGCTCTTGGTTGTATCCAGCAAGCTGATTTATGATGGATGTGAAGCCCAAGTCACGACGACGGGGTGCGTAGCATCAGACAGCGTAAAGGCATGATGTGCCTAGCTGAAAACAAATGTGGTGATTTTTATTGATACCTCCCAATGGAAGTGCTACCGCTGGTAATAGCTCCATGAGAGCTATGTTGGCCTGTCTCTTGGAGACTAGGGGATAACATGCTGAGAAATGAGCCTGGAGTGCCCAGTTATGGTGTCCATGAGTGCCATCCTTGCAACATAATGTGGTTATTTATGTTGTGAACGGGCTAGTGAAGCTGACCTGGGTCATGTATGTGGGCACAACGATTTGAGCAACGGACTTTGTAAAACTATACCCGCCTTATGACGATCAACTTGGAGTGAGTCATAAACTTGAATCTTGATATTGGAGAGCATTTTTGACTTTTTTGTATCATATGAAAGAGTTATTGGCTTCGTGCCTGACTAGTAATGCTCAAAGTGGTGGGGCTTGAACCCCAGCACACATGGCTTCATGTTTGACTAATAATGCTCAAATCGGCGGGGCTTGAATCTCAGCACACCAAAAGAAAGAGTGCCTTGTGAGCATGAAGTGTGTTATCGTGCATGCCATCGTTGGTGACGAATTGTGCTTAAATTACATATCCTTGTTCACTATATATACATGTTGCTTACTTATAGTGAAGGAGCACCGCCGCCCCGAGTGAGGGGTGGAGTCATTATAAATTGGTCAGCTAATGTTTATCGTTGCTTTGTGTCATGTCTTGGTGGATTGTCCCTATGCATGTGCTAGAGAGAAGAGCGGGAAATAGTGGGTTGAAGCCCCTTTTGCTATGTTGGCTGGCTCTCAAAGGCCCAAGTGATTATTATTATTTTTATGTGTGGTTGGCATGTGTGCCGATGTATGTAAACCACATTTATGAAAGAAATAGTTTGTAAGGCCTTAAGGCCAAACAACTTGTGTATTTATGTCATTCCTATCATTTGATTAGTGGACATTCCTGGTGTTGGGTTCTTCTTACTTAAAAGTTTCTGCTAAAATGTAACTATGAGTTAGGATACGTGAATATTTTGGTTTCGATAAGTAACTCCACTGACTGTCCGGAGAATATGGTGTGGGGCCCCGACCAGACCTTTTGTTATATTCTGCGTCACGGATGTGGTGTTAGATCCTTTTTGTTCTGGTTGCGTTTATTATACGCGTTTGATTATTGGCAGAGTAGCGTCTAGCTCGAGTGTTAGTATTTAGAACAGCTTGCTAGTGAGAAATATTTGTTCACTCGTATTTTTGGTAGGGTCGGAGGCCGCTCAGGAGTTGGAGGCGAGGAGCCCTTATTTGCTCATGCCATTGGAGGACCAAGGTTTATCCTGGTGGAGATGGCACAGATCCTTTGTTCGTTTGCACCTAAGGAGAACCAGTATTTGCCCAAGTGGAGGTGGAGAAGAACCTTTGTTCATTCATGCCTAAGGAGAACCGATGTTCGTCCAGGTGGAGGTGGCTGATACACCCAAAATAGATTTATTATTAACGCAAGTACACGTATCAGATCAAGTAATATAAAGTAAGTTAAGATTGTTCTCTCAAAGAAGTGACTAATATATCGCTTGCAAGTACTAGCTCTACCTTTTCTTTAAATTCAAGCGGATTGATAAAAAGTGAATTTATATTAATTAAGGACAATTAAAAGAGAACAATAGCAAAACTAAATAACGCCTATTTAAGAATACTTATATCAGGTTGCAGAAATAGTGTTGTACATTGATTTTCTTTGTCTATTGTGAAAAGTTTTTAGAGTGAACCTTCATGAAATGCCTGATTACTATCCAATAACAATTTGAAAGTGGACGTCAACATCTCTCGATCTCAAAAACCTGTTTACCCTAATTTTCCTAATTATCTCTAACTTAGATAGAATAAGAATAACATAAGACGGACAAATCAATGTTGTTAACACAAGATGAAATCTATCTCTCTTTATGCTATATTGATATTTATATTACACTTACGCTACTCCTCTCTTTAATCTTGCAGAGCGATATAAAGATGGAATTTGGGTAAAAATTTATGCGACTTCTCTCTCGAATCTCGTCGCACAAAATAAAGGATTCAACTCTAAAATAATGTAACTCCTTTCTCGAATCTCGCCGCACAATTTAGAAGAAAAATATTTAATCCAAAAAATTCACAAAATAAACACATAAAACCAACAAAGATAGTTTTTTAAACAATCATAAAGGAGAAACTAAAATCACAACATTCATAACAAGAAAAAGTACTTTCAACGTACAAGACCTAAAAATTTAGTTCATGATGGAAGGATGAAACCACACAACAAGAAATATCTTACTAGACATGAATATGAAAATTAAACGTTGCAGGAAATTACTTTCAAACCTCGCTTCAAGTTCTTCCTTCTTGTTAGTGCGTCCAAACCCTAGCCTTCTTCTCCATCTACAAGATGATGGCTCTCTAGATCTCTCTCTATTGTATTTTGTATCTATCTTTTAGGCAAGAGATTCTCCTCTTAAAAACGTGCATTCCTCTCCCAAAGGATGCATCTTTCCAATTTTGAGTTTGGCGTAAAATTTAAATTTAAAATTCGTTCAAAACATGTTGCAACAACCTTTTTAGGTTGTTGCAACAACCTACGCATGCCAAAATATAAGTCCAACTTTACTTCGTCGGATCGATTTTTCGGCATTTCTAGCAATAAAACATATGAAAATTAGTCAAATTTACCCCAAATAAAATAAATATGAATTTACTTATATTTTTACTTATTTAAATCATTTTTTCTCATTATCAAGAATATTATGTCAAAATAAAGAGTTAGATAACTTATTTTTGGGAAGTTATCACATCTCCACACTTAAACTTTTGCTAGTCCCTAGCAAAGATAATTCATAATAATAGAATGAATGAAGAAATAATATCAAGATGCAAATTCAAATGATCTTTATTTTTTGAAAACAAATTTATCAAAACATACTCAAGAAATTTGTTTTACTCAACTGATAAGCTTACCAATCACACGACAAGAGCTCAATCATTCACAAATCCATTAGTTAGATAAAAATAAAGCTCAAGTAAGTATCTTAGTGCGGTACATGCTTTTCTTTAAAAAATAATTTACTCTCAAATAAATTTTCTCATTAAACATCCGCATTTATTGAAAAGGGTAAGAATAGGTTAATCTTTTGATTTAGCCTCCACATGAGTTAGCAATTCAATTGAAAGCATGATTGGATTTGGCTTGGTTACAAACTTATGGATGATTTTGATATTGGAATGTCATTAATTAGTTAGTAATCTTAAAAATTCACCATATTATGAGATTTATCACATATTTTGTTAAATATTTTTTATTCATAGTTGGAATCATTCCAAGTATAATCACACATACCTAGGTCACATATCACTATGATGTTTTTTTTATCATAGTTGCGATTATTCCAAATATGTATTCACATACCTAGATTTTATATTCACATACCTAGACTGTATATCACTATGACACAATTTTTTTCTCACTTTTATTTCATCATAATTGGGATCATTCATAGTATGTAGACATATACCTAGGACACATATCACTATGAAATTCAAAAATGTTTTTTAAAAAATTGAAACTAAACACCAATAAATGGCTAAATTACTAATATACAACTAGTATGAACATAGGGAATTTAAGCATAGAATAATGTGCATTAAAAGGTTCAAGCTTAAATATTCTAGTGGATGATCAAAATGTAATACTACCTAAGCTCACGTCTAGGTTTACATCGTTAACTTAACTCTTGCTCACCTCTCCCTGTTATTTTTAGAGGTCAATATCAAAAGATTGCAATGGAAGTAAAGAAAAATTTTGTGCATAAAACAAATGCTTAAATGAGCTTTATCCACTTACTAACTTCAAATTCACTAATTGAACTCTTAGGATTGCTCAGTCATACCAATTGATTATCATTGAATATATCTAGAATAACCTATTGATTAATTAAAATAAAAAACTAAGATCATTCAAATTGTAGTTAAATAAATTATTCTTCATCCAAATAGTAGGGATTATAACACCCCCACCTCCATACCAAGTCCTTTGCCAATCCTTAGCAAAGAGACCATTTTTCACCCATGAGAATACTTTAAAATAGTTTTTACTAATAAGCGCATAATTTTTAAAGGAGGAAGAAACAAAAAATTTAAATAACTCCCTTGAATTGGATGTGTTGGAGTGGTTATCCATTGCTTCTCATTGATGTACCTAAATTAATCCCAGTACAGGATGTCCCTCAGCACTCCTAATCATTTATTTTAGTATGCATAACTTATATCCTCAACATGTTCATAGATTATGACATGAGATATATTTCTGTCAGATATAATGAGTATAACCAAAAGCCACCCAAACATAACACATGCTCGCAATGACCATCATAGAAAACATTGTCATGAATCAATCCTAATATCATCCCAGAATATTAAATTCAAATCACAATATTTGTCATATGATAAACATTGTTAGGATTGAGAAATATTCTGACTTAATTAGCATAACATAATATAAAATTTGCAAATTAGTATAAAGCAGGTGTCACAAAAGTGCAACACTCAACAAAATAGAGTAAACGTAGCATGGTATATATGACAAATCATAATACTCAATTTCAGATTAGTGTCAAAACAAATAATAAAAATGATAGTAGGTAGCATCATAAAGCATCAAAACACATATAAGTGAAGCACAAATTATATCATTCAAAATGTCACATCACAGAATATATCACCACAATATAGTCCAGAGAAAAACATAGCAAAATATAGTCCAGAGCAAAATATAAACATAATTATGTAAAAGAAAAGTTGGATAGGAGATAATCCTATTTGTCCTCTTCTTCACCATCTTCATCTTTGTCCTCTTCCTCATTTTCCGCTTCTGCATCTTCCTCTTCTTTTACTTCTTCGTTTGTAGCAACCCTTGTTGAATCAACTCTAGTCCAGTCCGAAGTGAGTAGGTATTCCTCATCGTCGAATTCTCCCAACATCCTGAAACTCGGCTCGGGCACTGGAATCTTCACCCTCTCCATAATCATAACCTGATTTGCATGAAGATCATTCAACTGCTCATTTATATATAGGTGCTAACACTGCTGGTAGGCTTTAATATACTCGATATGTTCCATCAAAATATCAGGATCGGTGCCAAGATCCATTAATGGAATATCAATATATACGGGGTCAGCCGCTGGTGGCTTTGTAGTTTGAGCATCATCCTTTGACTTCCACTTGTCCTGCCTTTCCTGCGCTCCCGCAAACACCTTGATATTCATTGCCATTACTGTCTCTGTGATCGGGTGTCCGACATGAGTCACCATATCGTCTTCAGCTTAATCCACTCCCACCATCCGACAGAGCTTCGTAATCAAAGAAGCATGCCATAGTTTTCTCACTTTCTCCTCCTTGACTCTTTTGCTTTATAAGTGTAGAAATGAGTGTTCCTATGTTCAATTTTATCCTCTTAAGATACTATAGATAAGAGCGACCTTTTCCATTGTCATTGTGTCCAGATGTCGTGAAGGCATAACACATGCATTGATGAATAAGAGTCATACCTTGGCTTCATGATTTAAGCATGTCTTTTTGACTTACTCGCCCAATACGGCTCTGATGTACAACAAACTACCGCCACCATTTCCTCTACAGAAACGTTTGATAGAATATTTGCATAACTATCTTGAATTGTATTATCTAAACTGAAGAGATCGTTGATTTGATTGGCCAAAATTTCCATACTCTTTGCTCTCACAAACACCATCTCCATTTTGAATCTCTAGTATTGGCATAGAATTCATATGCACATGGTAAAATTGCCTCAGGCCTAGGGTGACAAAATGATTCCTACTGAATGGCCCTAATTTGATTTACATACTTCAGACTCCAAGCCCTAGCTTCCATTATGAAACCTCTCTCATAAATGAAGGGGATGGTCTTGAGAGTTTCAAAACGATGTCAAGCATTCTCGATCAGAAATCAGAAAATTTTCTTAGCCACCTCTTTACCCTTACCTTTCTCTTTTCTCTTTGGTGCCATGATTTAGACTAGGCATAAAAAAGACGAAACTCAAAGAAATGGACATCAACGTAGTTCCACATGTTAGATCCAGGGTACGAAGAATACCTGCAAATTTCTCAAATCTTTGAATGCAGGAGCCCCTGCCTTCCCCATATAACTCAGTCGGTGTTCCTCGTGTTTCCGCAATTTGCCGGAGTTGCCACTTGACTGTTGAATTTTCTCAAAGTGGTCAGCAAGATAGCCCAAGCCCCAAATTAATATTCTCGGCTCTACCCAGTTCACACTTTGATCATGCGAAAACCCAAGGAACAAGGTTAACACCAACAACCAATGGAAGCACAAGCAGATCTTTTATTCATAACTCTTCTTCACAAGGCGAGGTATACGTAGCGAGACATTATTTCGCTAGTACACAAGCTATAACAGAAAGCACACAAAACAAGCCGGGCGGACAGCACTGGAAACCGCCGAGACCGCCGAAGTCGCCAAGTCCGTCGAACCCGCCCAAGCTGAAGCTGCAACACGCCGAATAGACACGGATCCACCGAAGCCGCGAGGCCGCGCGGACACACCGTTATTCGCCTACTGCTGATGAACTGGAGAACAGCCCGCCTACCCGCCTGAAGCTGGCGGACAGGTTATTGGAACTTGCAAACGTTGAAGCAGAGAACTGACAAGCCGCAGAGCGACCTGCAGAGAACCGTAGAGACCGCACACTTCCAAGCACTGACTGAAGTCAAAGCCAAACTCCTGGCTCCTTGAAGCTACCCGCGCGAGCTGCACACAGCAAACTGTCAGCTCTGCTCAACCCGCGTGGACAGCAAAACGCAGACCGCAGTAATTTGCCCAAGCCCCACTTACTGTTTACACAGTTACTGTAGACGTGTCGGGGGGGGGGGGGGTTCTATTTATAGGCGAGGTGAGGAGTGTGGTCACCACCCTAGAGATAGAGACACCGTCCTAGCCCGCGCGCTAGCAAAACCACCGTCCGCTGAGTCCGCAAGGACTTAGTCGGTTTCCAAGGATCAACCCGCCAGGAGCAAGGCACCTTTGGGCGAACCCTCATCAGTCCGCCCAAGCTATGCGGACAAGGCATCAGCCCGCAAAGCCTCCAAACACTGCAGGACAGCATCCCTCTTCAGTGACTGTCTGCACAAATAAAAGGCAGTCTGCATACCACCACAGCAACGCCTCCATCCGCCACAAGTCCACGACCAAAGGCAAGATTAGCAACAGTCCGCCCGGTCAACCCGCTAGGAGCAAAGCACCTTTGGGCGAACCCTCATCAGTTCGCCCAAGCTATGCGGATAAGGCATCAGCCCGCAAAGCCTCCAAACACTGCAGGACAGCATCCCTCTTCAGTGACTGTCCGCACAAACAAAAGGCAGTCCGCATACCACCATAGCAACGCCTCCATCCGCCACAAGTCCACGACCAAAGGCAGGATTAGCAACAGTCCACCCGATCAACATCAGACTTGGCGGATACAGCAGACACACCGTACTTGTCACAGAATGTGACCAAGTCCAGTAAAGCACCAAAGAGCCTGACGCGAGTACGGCGGACAAAACCCCGTCCGCAAACCATCTAAGCAGGTTGTCACACTCCTCCTGAGTTAAGGTAGAGTCTGCAAGAACCTCGCACAACTGTCCAAACAAGCGGCCAACTGCCGGACTTCGATATCAGTCCGCGCAATCCTCCCCAGCAGTTAGCACCTGCTGTACCACCAGAGCTCGGCAAGGCCACGACCAAGCTCTAAGGCCAGTCCGCAACAACGAACACCGCGGACACGCCAGTCCACAAGCCTCCCGTGGATAGAACCCAATCCGCCGGTAAGAACAAGCTTGCAACACGGCCACTGAGCAACGTACATCAGTCCGCGAACCTGTATCCGCTCAGGCCGCTCCTTGGCTAAACCAGCAAGACAGCCAACACCCTATCCGCAGATAACAGCCCGCTCAGGCCACGGACTTAATCCGCACAACCCGCTCAGAAGAACAGCCAGCTTCCACTAGACCTATCATCAGGCCGCATAACAACAGTCCGCCCAGTCTGCCTAGTCCGCCGATACTGTCCGCACAGGCCGCCCGGCTTGCCCATCAACCACTTCCACTTCACAAATTTCAACACTCCCCCTTAAAGTGAGAAGTGGTGACCAAGCCCAACAAGCTACGCAACCGCTCAAAAGGCCCCTTCGACAGTGGTTTCGTGAAGATGTCAACAAGATTATCTTCACTCTGAACATGCCCGACCAGCAGAGATCCCTCCAACACCTTCTCCCTTATGAAGTGGTGATCAATCTCTATATGCTTGGTCCTAGCGTGACACAATGGATTGTTTACCAGCTTGAGAGCACTCTCATTATCACCCTGGAGTAAAGTTGGCCATTACACTTCTTCATGCACATCCTCTATAAGCCTCCTCAACCAGATGGCTTCCCGAGCAGCCATGGCCGAAGCCTTATACTCTGCTTCCGTAGTTGAGACGGACACCGAGTCCTGCTTCTTGATACACCACGAGATGCAAGTTGATCCGCAAGTGAACACATAACCTGAAGTTGACCTCCGATCATCCGAATCACCGCCATAGTCAGCATCCGTGTACCCAAGCAAGGCAAAGTCCGAGTGCCTTTTATAGATAAGTCCCATGTCAGAAGTTGACTTGACATACTTCAGAATGTTCTTTGACGCCACTAGATGAGACTTCCTTGGTTCAGCCATAAACCGACTTACTCGGCCAACAACGTAAGAAATGTCTGGCCTTGTAATCGTCAGGTAGATCAAGCTCCCAACAAGAGCTCTGAACACCAAGGGATCAAGAAGAATCCTTCCCTCATCTCGTCGAAGCTTCAGCCCATGATCCAGTGGAGTAGAGCAACTCTTCCCTTCGCCCATGCCGAACCACTTCACAATTCAATCTGCATATCCTCTTTGGCAAATGAGTATACTGCTCTTCTTCCTCTCCACTTCAAGACCGAGAAAGTGATGAAGCTCTCCCAAGTCCTTCATCTCGAAGCGTATAGCAAGCTCAGCCCTGAGCCTTGCTACTTCCTCCTCCGAATTCCTTGTGATGATCATGTCATCCACATACAGCAGGACCAAGACTTGAAGCTCCCCCTTCTTCTTGACGAACAAGCTTGAATCCGAGTTGGAAGCAAGATATCTGCAGAATTGCAAATACTCTGCTATCTTCCCATACCAAGCTCTAGGAGATTGCTTCAACCCGTAGAGAGCCTTCCTAAGTTTGCAGACATAGTCCAAATGATCTTCAGAAACAAATCCAAGTGGCTGATCCGTGAAGATGTCTTTGTCAATCTCTCCGTAAAGAAAAGCATTCTTCACATCAAGTTGCCACATTCTCCATCCCTTGCTAGCAGCCAAGGCAATCACCACTCTAACTGAAGTCATCTTTATAACCGGACTAAACGTCTCCTCATAGTCTTCTCCATACTGTTGTGAGAATCCTTGAGCGACCATGCGAGCTTTGAATCTATCAATGTTCCCATCAGCCTTCTTCTTCAACTTATACACCCACTTGCAAGTTACCGGAGTAATGCCATCAACCTTGGGCACAAGATCCCAGGTTTCATTCTTCTTGAGAGCAGCAATCTCATCCTCCATGGCATCTTCCCACTCCTTAACTCCAGTGGCCTCATTGAAGTTTGAAGGCTCTCGCTCATCCAGAGGACCTGCAAAGAAGCAGAAGACAAAGCTCACTGCATTCCCATCACAGTAATGAGCCGGTGGCTTAATAACCCTCTTCGATCTCTGAAGGGTCGGCTCCTTGCTTACTACCTTCGTCGCTTCTTCGAGCTCAACTCCTACTTGGGGCAAGCTTTGAGCAGTGCTCCCCCTTCTTCCTGAGCCAGAAGGCTCAACCTCAGAGTTTGAAGCAACAGGAGTTGTTGGTGAAACAGCAAGCTCCTCTTCCAGGCCTTCAGCAGCCACCATCGGTTCTTCATCAACCTTGCTTCTGGTTAGCTCAACGGAGCTATCTCCATACGACATCAGCTCGTCAAAGACTACATCTCTTGACACAACAAACTTCTTCGTCGCAGGGTCCATGCATTTCCATCCCTTCTTCCGCTCATCGTAGCCAACAAAGACAAGCTTCCTTGCCTTTGCATCCAGCTTAGTCCGTGAAGCATCTGGGACATGCACGTAGCAAGTTGAATCAAACACCCGAAGGTGTCCCACACTTGACTTCTCCTTCAGCAACAACTCAAAAGGAGTCTTCACGTTGATAGGGCTGAGCGGCATTCGGTTGATGACATACGAAGCACAAGACATCCTCTCCGCCCAAAAGGACCTTGGAATATCTTTCGCATGAAGCCAGCATTTGCAAGTCTCTGTCAGATGACGGATCTTCCGCTCCGCTGCTCCATTTTGTTGTGGAGTGTGAGCACAAGTAAGCTCTCGTTGGATCCCGTGCTTCCTGTAGAAGTTAGAAAACTCGGAGGAGATAAACTCACCACCGTTGTCTGTTCTAAGCTTCTTGATCCGCAAGCCAAGCTGCCTTCCACCAACTCCTTGAACTCCACAAACAAATAGAAGGCTTCAGACTTCTCCTTTAAGAAATAAACCCAAGTATATCTTGAGTAGTCATCAATCAGTACAAGCATGTATCTGCTTCCACCAAGGTTGGCAGTGACCGTTGGTCCCATCAAGTCGCCATGAATGCAGTGCAATGGTTGCTTGCTCCTTGTTTGTGATTTATCAAACGGAAGGCGATGTGTCTTACCGTATTGACACCCCGCGCAAACATGTCTGTCACCAAAGGAGGACAACTTAGGCAACCCTCTCACCAAACTCCTATTAGTCATAGCCTTCAACTTGTTCATGCCTACATGCCCCAGCCTCTC
This sequence comes from Platanthera guangdongensis, assembly GCA_039583875.1. Taxonomy (NCBI): domain Eukaryota; kingdom Viridiplantae; phylum Streptophyta; class Magnoliopsida; order Asparagales; family Orchidaceae; genus Platanthera; species Platanthera guangdongensis. Next base: position 17,434,651 of record CM077156.1, read on the forward strand.
ATGCCAGATAGCAGCGCTATAGTTGGCTCTCATTCGATCAACATAAGAATTGGTTGCAAGAAAAAATAAGTTCTTAACCCTCCTTCCTACATGAGCAACATCAGCCTTAACCGCTGATACGTTGTGAAGGAACTTCACGTCTGTTGGCCCAAACAGAACGTGATAACCAGCATCTACCGCATTGATCACAGAGAAGAGATTCTTCTTCATGCCCGGTACGTGATACACACTCCTTAATGTGAGTGTCTCCTGATCACTACCCAAAGACACAACCTCCTCTTTCTCTACTGCATAAACAGTATTATCAGCAGTGATAATAGCTTCATTACCTGAGTATGCTTGCAAGGAAGAGAACTTCGATTTGTCTCCGGTGAGGTGATGACCACACCCGGAGTCCACGATCCATTCGCCGTTGAAGTCCTCAGCAGACAAGGCACGGACACAAGTGCCCGTCATGAAAGCTCCACCCCATTCTGCTTCCTCACTCTTAGAGCAAGCTTGATCGTTGCCTGCAGCATGCCCAGGCTCCAGCTTGACCTTGCAGTCCCGCTTGAAGTGCCCTCGCTGATGACATCTGTAGCACTTTAAGTTCTTCTTCCAGTCCTTTGGAGCATTACTCCTCTCCGGCTGATAAGACATTGAAGGCTCTTTCTCACCAGCGACCTGCTTCTTCTTCCCTTCCCATCTCTTCTTCTTATTTCCCGTGAAGAGTGTTTCACTGCTCTCCTCAGAGACAGTCACTCCAGCCATCTGCCTTGCCAAGCTTTCCTATGAAGCAAGCAGATTCTCAAGCTCCAGCAAGGATGATTGAGTAGCCCAGCCTTGAACTGATGTCACAAAGGCAACATACTCATTCCGCAAGCCGCGGATTACGTGCCTTTTCAACTTAGCCTCTGAGATAGGCTCATCAGGATCAAGAGCTGAAATCTCTACACACAGACTCTTCATCTTCAAGAAGTATTTAGAGATGGACAATTCTCCTTGAGTTGTCCTGGCCAACTCATTCTCCAGAAACTGAAGCCGAGACACATTCTTCCTATTGAACAACTCATCAATGGTTGTCCAAATATCAGCAGCCGACTCACATCCAATGATGTGATCAAATAGTTCTGGTGAAACTGCTCTCTTGAGGACAAACTCTGCCTTAGCATTTATTTTCCTCCAGAGCCTAACCTGCTTAGCAGTTCCGAAAGCAGTAGTCACTTCATGTCTGTCGTCACCACCGACGACCTCCCATAGCTCCTCACCAAGAAGATAATTCTTCATGCACGACTTCCACTTCTTGAAGTTAGTCGGCGTTAAGAGTTCAATGCCAAGACCTTTTGCATAACTTCCTTCCATTGCAACAACTGTTGGTTAGCAACCTTTCAGAAGCTCAGAGCACCAACACAGGTTGATCACTACTCTAGCACAGAGTAACAACACTGGTGGAACACCGCTCAAGCAACTGAACATCCCTCTGATACCATGTTGAATTTTCTCAAAGTGGTCAGTAAGATAGCCCAAGCCCCAAATTAATATTCTCGGCACTACCCAGTTCACACTTTGATCATGCGGAAACCCAAGGAACAAGGTTAACACCAACAACCATTGGAAGCACAAGCAGATCCTTTATTCATAACTCTTCTTTATAAGGCGAGGTATACGTAGAGAGACATGATTTCGCTAGTACACAAGCTATAACAGAAAGCACACAAAACAAGCCGGGCGGATAGCACTGGAAACCGCCGAGACCGCCAAAGTCGCCAAGTCCGCCGAATCCGCCCAAGCTGAAGCTGCAACACACCGAATAGACACGGAGTCCGCCGAAGCCGCGAGGCCGTGCGGACACACCGTTATTCGCCTACTGCTGATGAACTGGAGAACAGCCCGCCTACCCGCCTGAAGATGGCGGACAGGTTATTGGAACTTGCAAACGTTGAAGCAGAGAACTGACAAGCCGCAGAGCGACCTGCTGAGAACCGCAGAGACCGCACACTTCCAAGCACTGACTGAAGTCAAAGCCAAACTCCTGGCTCCTTGAAACTACCCACGCGACCTGCACACAGAAAACCGTCAGCTCTACTCAACCCGCGCGGACAGCAAAACGCAGACCGCAGCAATTTGCCCAAGCCCCACTTACTGTTCACACAGTTACTGTAGACGTGTCGGGGGGGTTCTATTTATAGGCGAGGTGAGGAGTGTGGTCACCGCCCTAGAGATAGAGACACTGCCCTAGCCCGCGCGCTAGCAAAACCACCGTCCGCTGAGTCCGCAAGGACTTAGCCGGTTTCCAAGGATCAACCCGCCAGGAGCAAGGCACCTTTGGGCGAACCCTCATCAGTCCGCCCAAGCTATGCGGACAAAGCATCAGCCCGCAAAGCCTCCAAACACTGCAGGACAGCATCCCTCTTCAGTGACTGTCCCCACAAACAAAATGCAGTCCGCATATCACCACAGCAACGCCTCCATCCGCCACAAGTCCACGACCAAAGGCAGGATTAGCAACAGTCCGCCCAGTCAACCCGCCAGGAGCAAGGAACCTTTGGGCGAACCCTCATCAGTCCGCCCAAGCTATGCGGACAAGGCATCGGCCCGCAAAGCCTCCAAACACTACAGGACAGCATCCCTCTTCAGTGACTATCCGCACAAACAAAAGGCAGTCCGCATACCACCACAGCAACGCCTCCATCTGCCATAAGTCCACGACCAAAGGCAGGATTAGCAACAGTCCGCCCGGTCAACAGTGGACTTGGCGGATACAGCGGACACACCGTACTTGTCACAGAATGTGACCAAGTCCAGTAAAGCACCAAAGAGCCTAACGCGAGTACGGCAGACAAAACCCTGTCCGCCAACCATCTAAGCAGGTCACCACACTCCTCCTGAGTTAAGGCAGAGTCCGCAAGAACCTCACACAACTATCCAAACAAGCGGCCAACTGCCGGACTTCGATATCAGTCTGCGCAGTCCTCCCCGGCAGTTAGCACCTGCTGTACCACCAGAGCTCGGCAAGGCCACAGCTAAGCTCTAAGGCCAGTCCGCAACAGCGAACACCGCGGACACGCCAGTCCGCAAGCCTCTCGCGGATAGGACTCAATCTCCCGGTAAGCACAAGCTTGCAACACGGCCACTGAGCGACGTACATTAGTCCGCGAACCTGTATCCGCTCAGGACGCTCCTTGGCTAAACCAGCAAGACAGCCAATGCCCTATTCACAGATAACAGTCCGCTCAGGCCGCGGACTTAATCTGCACAACCCGCTCAGAAGAACAGCCAGCTTCCACTAGACCTATCACCAGGCCGCATAACAGCAGTTCGCCTAGTCCGCCTAGTCCGCCGACACTGTCCGCACAGGCCACCCGGCTTGCCCATCAACCACTTCCACTTCACAAATTTCAACATTGACTTCCACCAGATGTACAATCGCTGGCCTGCTTTGACAAGTTCGACACTGATTGTCGCTCTCCTCTTCACGCAGCTCGATGATCGCCTCCCCCGTTCTCCCATACTTCCTTGACCCATCAGGAAGATCGGGAAAGTGCTTGCGGGGTTCGAAATTTTGTCTCTTAAGAAAGGAATAAAATATAATTTCGGCCGATTTATTTGGAGAGATTAAAGAAGTTAATTAGAGTGAGCTGGATTTGGGAATGTATAATTGCGTGAATTTAATGGTCAAAGCCATGATCAGATCAAGTTAAACCAATCCCAGACCGTCAGAGTGGTGAACCGCGTGCACCGGTTCAATTAGATCCCACCACACTCGAAGCCACACCCTGGACCGCTTAGATCCGACCACACTTGATGCAACACCATGTATTGCATAGATCCGGCCACACTCGATGCCACGCTCTATACCGCTTAGACCTGGCTACACTCGACGCCACCTCTAGGCCGCTTATATCCGGACACACTAGACGCCATGCTTCACAAGTGGTCAGGAAAAAGTGTTGCAACAATTTTTCCAGGTTGTTGCAACAACCTATTTTCAACCAATTAGGGCCATATCCAGCTCAATTTCGCTCATCCAGATATTTACTCCTATAGTCTTTTTATATGCTAACAAAAACAAAGGACATTTATTTAGTTATTTATATATATTTATATATATTTATATTTATATTAATATTTATAGATTATAAGATGGATTGCCTCCCTCCAAGCGTCTCGTTTAAAATGTCCCGGTCAGACGTTTTCCACTCAATTACTCATCAAAAGTTTATGACCATCGTTTCGTGATGATCATTATCTCCATAATATTCCTTTAACCTCTGTTCGTTTACTTTGAACTTGGACTCATCCTTCTCATTACCAATTGTAACTACTCCATACGGATGTACATCTTTCACTCGAAAAGGTCCAAACCACCTAGACTTCAATTTACTGGGGAATAATCTCAGTCTTGAATTATATAAAAGGACTAATTGTAATACCTTGAACTCTCATTTTCTCAACCTAGAGTCATGCCTTTTTTTGGTTCGCTCCATATACAACCTAGTATTTTGTATGCATTGAACCTAATCTCCTCCAATTCATTAAGAAGAAAAATTCTATTCTTGTCCGCTTCCTAAAGATCAAAATTTAGTCTTTTTATTCCCCAATAAGCTTTGTGCTCTAGCTCAATGAGAAGATGACAAGCTTTTCCATAAATCATTTTGTAAGGGGTCACACTTATGGGAGTTTTTAATGCAGTCATATACACCCATAATGCATCGTTGAGTTTTGATGACCAGTCCTTACGAGGTGCACTCACTGTTTTCTCTAGAATTGACTTTATTTCTCTATTTGAAACTTCAGCTAACTCATTAGTTTGAGGGTGGTAAGCAATGGTGACTTTTTGTGTTACGACATATTTCCTTAAAAGTGATTTAAATTGTGAATTGCAAAATTGCGCCCCACCATCACTTATTATAGCTCTCGACATACCAAATTTAATGAAAATATTTGACTTAAGGAATTTAAGTACAATTTTGGAATCATTTTTTTAAATATCTATAGCTTCCACCCATCTAGAGATGTAGTCCATAGCTAATAGTATAAATATGTTTCCATTTGAACTTACAAATTGTCTCATGAAGTCAATTCCCCATACGTCAAACACTTCCACCTCTAAGATGTTGTTCATTGGCACGCTAGCCCCTCGATTAATATTACATATTCTTTGACATCTATCACATAGTTTAGCAAACATATGAGCATCCTTGAACAATGTCAGCCAGCAAAAGCTGGCCTCTAATACCTTTATAATAGTTCTTTCTCCTATAAAATGTCCTCCATAAGGAGATGCATGATATTTTTCTAAGATACTATGAACTTCTACTTTTGGTGCGCATCTACGGATCAGCTGATCAACATAAATCCTAACCAAATACGACACATCTCAAAGGTAAAATTTCACCTGATGAAGAAATCTTTTAATTTGCTGATAGTACATATCAGGGGAAACACATTACTTACTACTTATTTCATAAAATTTGCATATCAAGGAATGCTACGCTCAGTGATAGCTAATATCCGCTCATTAGGAAAATTTGCTTTGATCTCTACTTGACTATTCTTTTTACACTCCAGTTCTGAATGCGATAAGTGGTCCGCAATTGGGTTTTCAACTCCCTTACGGTCTTTGATCTCAAGATCAAATTCTTGTAGGAGGAGAACTCACCTGATAAGTTTAGGCTTCATGCCCTATTTGTCCACTAAATACAGAATGCCTGAATGGTCAGTGTAAACTATAACTTTAGAATTTATCAAATATGCACGGAGCTTGTCAAATGCAAACACCACCGCCAAAAGTTCCTTTTATGTGGTAGTAGAGTTTACCTGAGCATTCATAAGCACTTTACTTGCATATTATATAATGTGAAAGATTTTGTTGTGCATTTGCCCTAATATGGCTCTCACTACATAATTGTTAGTGTCATACATTAGAATAAAAGGAAATGACCAATCGGGTGATTTAACAATAAGAGAGGACAATAAATTTTTCTTTAATGTTTGAAATGGCTCTAAACACTTATCATCAAAAATATAAGGAGTGTCTTTCTTGAGTAGATTACATAACGACTTAGATATTTTTGAAAAATCCCTTAAAAACCGTCTATAAAACCCTGCATGACCTAAGAAACTATGAATGCCCTTAACATTCGTTAGTGGAGAGAGTTTCTCAATAACTTCAATCTTTGCTCGATCGACCTCTAAATCCTTATTAGATACCTTATGTCCTAGGATAATTCCTTCTAGTATCATGAAATGACACTTCTCCCAGTTCAATACAGAGTTGGTATGAACACGCATATCAAAAACCTTCTTTAATACTTCTAAACAGTCATTAAATGATTGGCCAAATACAGAAAAAACATCCATGAATATTTCAATTCATTCATCCATTAAATCAGTAAAAATAGAAATCATACAACATTGAAATGTAGCAGGAGCGTTGCATAATCTAAAAGGCATTTTTGGAATGCAAAAGTCTCATATGGGCATGTAAAAGTAGTCTGTTTCTGATCTTCTAGTGCAACCATAATCTAATTATAACCTGAATACCTGTCTAAGAAACAAAAATATTCGCTTTTCGCTAATCTATCCAGTACTTGGTTAAGGAATGGTAATGGAAAGTGATTTTACCTAGTTGTTTTTTTCAATTTTCTATAATCCATACATATCCTTCAACCTGTTACAGTCCTAGTGGATATTAATTCATTATTATTATTTTTCACGATCGGCATACCTCCCTTATTTGGTACACACTGTACCGAACTCACCCACTTACTATCCGAGATAGGATAGATAATATATGCGTCAAGCCATTTTATTATTTCCTTCATCACTACTTCTTTCATAAGGGGACTAAGCCTACGTTAATGTTCAATATATCCATTTACTTTATCTTCTAGTAATATTTTAGGATTGCAAATGGATGGGCTAATCCCTCTAATATCAACATGCATGGGTCCATCCCATAGCCCCTTTAAATTCTCGTAAGACTTCAAGTAATTTTTGTTCATTTTCTTGATCTAAGGAAGCATCAATGATAACCGGAAAAAATTTACCTTCCCCAAGAAAAATATATTTAAAATGTTTGGGTAGAAGTTTTAGTTATAATATTGAAGGATCAAGAATAGTTGGTTTAATGACTTTAAGTTCACTTGACCTACTTATTGGTTCAAATTTCTTATCAAATGGTAACCTCCCATAAGAATCAAGAGCCTTGACATATTCATCTATTTCTATATCTTCCTCTCATTCTTCATTAGTTAACATGTTTAAAAGCTTTTCTTCTAGATCAGCATTATTATGCATCATTTGGGTAGTGCCTCTACTTCTTCAAAAAAATAACATTCTTCTTCATCATTAGAAAATTTAATAGCTTTAAGAATGTTAAATATTACTTCTTCATCATTAACTCTAATTTTTAACTCTCCCTTTTGGACGTCTATGTGTGTTCTCCCCATAGCTAAAAATGGTCTTCCTATAATAATTTGCACATCTTTATCCTCATTCATGTCTAATACTACAAAGTCGGTTAGAAAGATGAATTTCTCTACCTTAACCAACACATCTTCAACAATTCTATTAGGAAACGTTAAAAATCTATCGACCAATTGAAAAGTAAGAGATGTTGGTGATATCTCTCCAAGACCTAATTTATATAAATAGATAATGACATTAAATTAATATTAGCCCCTAAATCACATAATGCTCTTCCAGAAACTTTTACTCCCATCGAACATGATATTGTAAAGTTTCCGGGATCTTTTAGTTTTGGCGGTAGATTCTTTCGTAAAATTGCACTATATTCTTCCGTTAATGCTACTATCTCTTTATCTACAAACTTTCTTTTCTTTGATAAGATATTTTTCATAAACTTAACATAACTAGACATTTGTTCTAACGCTTCGACAAATGAAATGATTATAGTTAATTTCTTAAAGATATCCATGAATTTTTGTAATTGCTTATCAAGTTTTGCTTTTGCTAGTCTAGATGGAAACAGTGACGGAGGATAAATGATTTCTTTCTTTTTATTAAGTGGTTGTGCAATTTTGATTACCTCTGGTTCCTTATTCTCTAAAGACTTTTCTTCTTGTGATTCACTTATTTTAATTTTCTCCTTTCTCCTCATCTCTAACATTTTCTAATAATTCATTCTCACTTTAAATTTCTACCCCACTCCTTAAGGCAATAACCCTGTAATGGTTATTTTGTTCATCTCTTATAGGATTATGTGTAGTATCAGAAGGTAATGATCCAATTGGCCTTTGACTTAATGAATTTGCTAATTGACTAAGGTAGTTTCTAAAGATCTTAGGAAAGATTCAATGCATATCATTCTAAAATCATTCTTTTTAAACATTACTAAAATAAATTCATCAATCAATTTTCTAGGATTTACTTGGTTATTTGGAGGATTATTTTGAATTGGGTTTGTATTTTGATTAAATCCATGTGGTTGAGTCATTTCTTGATTATTTTTTCATGAGAAATTAGGATGATTTCACCATTCAAGATAATAGTGATTACAAAGCTAGTTGATACTTGTCTTTGTTGTTCACCCACATAATTTACATCCACAGTGATTTGATTAAGTTGTTCCACGGTAAGTGGGGCACTATGTGTAGGAGTAGATAAAGAATCTAGCCTCTTATTAATCAAGTTGAATTGAGATGTCATTTGGGTAGCCAAAGATGTGATTTGGTCCACTTGATGGACTCCCATCAGATTATTATTCCCTTATCTTTCATAAGCTTGATAGTTATTAGATTCAAGATCTTCTAATATAGCATAAGCATTTTCAAGGTATTCCTTCATTAAGGAACTCTCTACGACTCCGTCAACTAAAATCACGGTTGTAATTTGTAACCCATTATAAAAAATAGAAACTTGTATGTGTTGTGTTAACCCGTGATGTGGACATTTCCTTAATAACTCTTTAAAATGCTCTTGTGCATCATTAAGAGTTTTCCCATGATTTTGCATAAATATGATTATATCCCTAATCAATTTAACAGTCTTAGAAGGTGAAAATATTTAGTTAAAAATTTATCCACTAGTTGCTCTCATGTAGTGATAGAGTCATTCAGTAGTGAGTCTAACTAATCTTTCGCTCTTCCCTCTAAAGAAAATAGAAATAACCTTAGTAGAATTACGTCCTCAGATGCTCCAATAAATTAAAACATGTCACAGATTTCTATAAAGGTTCTTAAGTGTGAGTTTGCATCTTCATTACTTAAACCTCCAAACTTACTATGTTGTACTAGTTGCATGACTGTGGTTTCCATTTAAAATTATGAACCACAATTACAGGTTGAGCTATGCTGAAGTGTAAGCCTCCTCTTAATGGTGTATTATGGTCACGACATATCATTCACGACGCGACAGGATGACCATTTTGATCAACTTAAACCCCATTATCATTCATGTTATCTTGTGCGTTATTATCCATCTCAGAATGAATAATATTGATCGTTCTAATAACTTTTTTGTTTTGTTTGTAAGTACGTTCAATTTCAGTATTTAATGGTAATAGTTCAATGTTCTGATGTCTGGACATGCACTAAACAAATTTTCAAATAAAAAAATAGAAACTTGATCTCTAAATACTTGAGATTCACTAATATTGCAAGAAATAAACACAAAATCATTAGCACCTCTCCAACAATGTCGCCAATAACTTGATACACCCAAAATAGATTTACATATTAATGCAAGTGCAAGTGCCAGATCAAGTAATATAAAGTAAGTTAAGATCTTTTCCTCAGAGAAGTGACTAATCTAGCGCTTGCAAGTACTAGCTCTACATTTTCTTTAAATTCAAGCGGATTGGTTAAAAATGAATTTAGATTAAGGATAATTAAAAGTGAACAATAATAAAACTAAATAACGCTAATTAAGAATACTTTTATCAAATTGGAGAAATAGTCTTGTACATTGATTTCCTTTGTTTATTGTGAAGAGTTTTTAGAGTGAACCTTCATGAAATGCTTGATTACTATCCTACAATGATTTGAAAGTAGACGTCAAAGTGGACATCATCATCTCTCGATCTCAGAAATCTGTTTACCCTAATTTCCCTAGTTATCTCTAACTTAGGTAGAACAAGAATAAAACAAGGCACACAAATCAATGTTCTTAACACTAGATGAAATCTCTTTCTCTCTATATGCTATATTGATATTTATGTTACACTTACGTCACTTCTCTCTCAAAACTTGCAGCGCGGTATAAAGATGGAATTTGGCTAAAGATTTACGCGACTGCTCTCTCAAATCTCGCGGCACAAAATAAAGGATTCAACTCTAGAATAACGTAACTCCTCTCTTGAATGTCGCCACACAATTTAAAAGAAAAATAATTAATCCAAAAATTTCACAAAATAAAAATATAAAATCAATAAAGATAGTTCTTCAAACAAACATAAAAAAAAAATCATCACACTCACAACAAGACAAAGTACTTCCAACGTACAAGACTTAGAAATTTAATTTATAATGGCAGGATAAAAGCACACAACAAGAAAGATCTTATTGGACATAATTATAAAAGCTAAACGTGACAGGAAATTTCCTTCAGATCTCGCTTCAAGGCCTTCTTCCTTCTTGTCGGTGCGTCCAAACCCTAGTCTTCTTCTCCTTTTCCAAGATGATGGCGCTCTAGATCTCTTTCTCTAATGTATTTTGTATATGTATTTTAGGCAAGAGATCCCCCTCTTAAAAATATGCAACCCTCTCCCAAAGGATGCCTCTTTCTAATTTTGAGTTTGCCGCAAAATTCGAATTTTTAATTTAAATTCGTTCAGAACTTATCGCAATAACTTTTTCAGGTTGTTGCAACAACCTGCACAGACCAAAATATAAGTCTACTTTTACTTCTCTGTATCGATTTCTTCGGCATTTCTAGCAAAAAAACATATGAAATTAGCCAAATTAATCCCAAATAAAATAAATATAAATTTTCTTATATTTTTATTTATTTAAATCATTTTTCCTCATTATGATGAATATTATGTCAAAATAAAGAGCAAGATAACTTTTTTTGGGAAGTTATCAGTGGCGAATTAAGAACCTTTGTTCATTCACGCCCAATGAGAACTAGGATTTGTATAGGTGAAGGTGACAAATAACCTATGTTCATTCACGCCTAAAGGGAACCGAGGTTCGTCCTAGTGGAGGTGACGAAGAACCTTTGTACCTTCGCGCTTAAGGAGAATTGGGGTTTGTTCATGTGGAGGTGGCGAAGAACCATTATTTATTTGCGCCTAAGGAGAACCAGGGTTTCTCTAAGTGGAGGTGGCGAAGTACCTTTATTCGTTCGCGTCTCAGAAGAATTGGGGTTTGTATAGGTAGAGGTGGCGAAGAACCTTTGTTCGTTCATGCCTCAGGAAAATCGAGGTCCGTCCTGGTCGAGGTGGAGTAGAATCTTTGCTCGTTCGCGTTTTAAGAGCATCATGGTTTGTCCAGGTGGAGGTGTAGAAGAATTTCTGTTCGTTCACGCCTAAGGTGGACCGGGGCCCGTCCGGGTGGAGGTGGCGAAAAACCATTATTCGTTCGCGTCTTAGGAGGACTGGGATCCATCCGGGTGGAGGTGGCAAATAACCTTTGTTTGTTCGCACCTCAGGAGGATCGAGGTTTGTCCAGGTGGAGGTGGAGAAGAACCTTTGTTCGCTTGCGCCTTGGTCTGTCCGGATGGCGGTGGCAAAGAATCTTTGTTCATTCGTGCCTCAGGAGAATCGGGACCCGTCCAGGTGGAGGTGGCGAAGAACCTTTATTCATTTCGTGCCTCAGGAGGATAGGGGTCTGTCCAGGTGGAGGTGGCGACGAACCTTTTTCGTTCGCGCCTCAGAAGAACCAAGGTTCCTCTAAATGAAGGTGCAGACAGAACTTTGTCCATCTCGCCTTAGAGGTGCATACAGACCTTTGTCCGTCTCTCCTAGAAGATGCAAAATGACTTTTGTTTATCTTGCCTTGGAGGTGCAGAAAGTCTTTTGCTGATCTTGTTTGGGAGATGCAGAAAGACTTTCGTTAATCACTCCTATGAGGTGTAGAAAGGCTTTTGCCAATCTCGCCTTTGGGGTGATCCATCCGCTATGAAAAGGAAAACAGATACTGCATTGCCTGATAGGAAGATACATGTGCTCGTAATTTTTTTCTCGCGGCTTAATATTGCAAAAATAAAGAAAAAAACAGATAGTGGGGGCGTGCCAGCTCAAGCATTGCCTAGTCCTTCATGACCCAGGTCCTTTGAAAGATGCGCTCTGAGAGAGGATACCCAATGTGATGCCTTGAGCTAGTGTGTAGGCGCTGAAGGCCCTTAACATTGGCCCTCTGGTGATGACATCGTATGTTGAGGCGACTTGTACAATGATAAACTAAATGTCGTGTGTGGCTAGTACTGGAGGGACACCCAGAGGTACTGGTAGGATGATACTTCCCAAGATGGGGATCATCGGGTGTCTTATATTGTGTGCGCGTCCCGAGCCAAGCTGGACATCTCTCCCAGAGATTCCTAGCTGGAGGAAAGGTGATAAGAATAACATGTTGGCGGACACATCGTCAACAATCAAAATCCTGGTCACTTCGATTGACGGGCTCCTGAGGGTCGCCTGGATGCGAATTTGGCGAGGGTTCTGATATGCTAGGGACGGTTGGCTGGGCCACCTCTTGATGCTCCCTGAGAAGTACTTTTTTGTAGTGTCACCCTTCGGCAAGCCTGTTCAAGGTTGGCAACGCGACCTCTCTCTTTTTGTGAAGCTCTTAGAGGAATCCATGGTGTGTGAGCCGCTCGACTTCCTCCTTTAGACATATGCACTCCTCTGTGTTGTGTGTAACATCCCCATCCGTCAGATAGAATATAACAAAAGGTCTGGCTGGGGCCCCACACCATATTCCACGGATAGTCAGTGGAGCTACATATTGATTCCAAACCATTTATGTATCTTAACTCAGAGTTGCATTCTAGCAGAAGCATTTAATTAAAAGAAAACTCAGCACCATGAATGTCCACTAACACCATTGAAATGATATAAAATACACAGTGATTTTGGCCTTAAGACCTTACAAATGGTTCCAATAAATTAATATGATTTGCATACATCAGCACGCATGTAGGCAACACATGAAAGCAGTAAATAAGCTTTGGTTGGCCTTTGAGGGCCGGCATAGCACAAAGGGCTTCAACCCACTACTTTCCACTTGGCTCCCTAGCACCTGCATAGGAACAGTTCACAAAGATGTGATAAACAAGGCAATGGTCAGCTTTAGCTGGCCAAATTATAACGACCCCGCCCCTCACTCGAGGCAGCAGTGCTCCTTATATGCAGGTAAACATCAAGTACATAATATGGCAACAGAACGTGTAACTTGAGCACAATTCACCATAGACGTTGGCGCGCACGACCACACTCCCCGTGCACTCATGGCACATTATCGGTGTACTGGATTTCCTAGGGTCCCGCCACCGTACTCAGTGACGGTCAACATTCTTTTGAGCATTACTAGTCTTTCCAGCACGAATCCTAAGACTCTTTCCTATAGCTACGACAAAGTCAAAGACAATCTCCAAGATTCACCTCAATGACTCACGCCAAGTCGAAGGACCTAGGGTTGGGTATAGTTCAGCCAAATCCTGTTGCTCAAATCGTCAGGCGCAACAAAACACAACGTGGGTCAGCCTCCCCTTTCTCATTCACAAAATACATAACCATGTTATATTTCAAGGCTGGAACTCACGACCACCAAAGCTGGGCTCTTCAAGCTCTCAGCTCAACCATTTGACCTACAAGTCTCCAAGAGACAGGCCTTGTAATAATATCTCTCTAGGAGCTACCGCCAGCGGTAGCTCTACCGCCGCGCAGTAGGGGACAAAACACGGTTTATTCCTCAAACCTAGGTATTTTCCTAGAGACCAACTCCAGTACTCTTATTACAATAACATACACCCCCCACGACTTCGTAAACTACATGTTTAACCACAGAGTCTTCTCCAGCATGCAAAGCAATGCATTGCCAATTCTGACCAAACTGTTCGAATGAGCTTCACACATCATGCATATTCTGTACTTCGATTCTGGATTCTACATGCAAGTATCTCACGGGGATATTATCGATCAACCCATTGGAAATCCCTTCGCTCTCCACTAATTAGTAGGGGATTTCATGCAACATGCCAAAATAAGGACTTCACATATCCAAGGAGGAAGTTTGTTACCCTTGAAGTTCATTTTGGCGCCATGGATGAGAGACTAGCTAGATGAAAACGACCGTAATGGACTCGCCTCCGTGGATCTAAACTCGGCACGTGACTCGGAGCTCTGAAGCTCCAACAATGGTGGAATTCCCTTCTCCTTACTATTCCTTTGCTCTCCCATCTCTCTAACTCCTTAGAAAGAGAAAACCCTAGGTTAGAATGAGGAAGAACCCTCATCCCATGGACTTAAACCAACAAAAACCACTGCCCACCATCGGATCGTTGATGAATGACCCTGATTCAAAATGGTTCTTGTACAGAGCGCTATCGCCGCACGGTAATAATCTATTGTCATGTTGTACCTCGGACGGTGGCTTATTCGGCAAGCACACCATTCAAATTCTCCACACACATGCTGACATGTGGCCACACCGTAACTATCATGCTACCATCTCGCGATACCATACTACCGTCGTGCGGTAGTCATTTGACACATCTCAGCATTGAGTGCGTTGAGTATTACCGCCGCACGGTATCAAGCTACCGCTAGGCGGTATCTCACAGAAGGATCTGTCAATAAATCTGTAACGCTACCGCTAGCTCTAGTATTACCGCTGAGCGGTGGCTCTCAGAGAGCCATTTCTGGTAAACTATAGAGCGTTACATTTCTCTATCCCTTAAAGAAAGTTCGTCCTGAACTTCCAAAATGAAAGAAAATAGCATAATACGAGCAAAAACTTGAATGGTACCTTAGCAGAATAGCTCGAGAAACTTTACAAAAATAGACTGCTCTCATTCCCAAGAAAGCACTTCTTGTCCGTAATTGCACCAACGGACTTTGACCATTCAGATCATTTTGTTCTGCAGCTACTTAACTTCAGTGACCTCGATGCGAATAGGCTTGACCTTAGTCTTTAGCCCGCATCGACCGACACATGATCAACGATAACCACCTGAGTAGGCTCTTTTATTGACTTCCTCAGCACTGATTTGTGGAACACATTGTGCAAGCCGCTCAACTTTGTGCAAAGAGTGAGCTGACATGCGGCTTCACCAACGCGCTCCAAGATCTCAAACGACCCAAGGTACCTCAGACTCAGCTTCTTCAAGCATCAAATCCTTGATACGCCCTTGAACGGTTTGATCTTTAGATAAACCCAGTCAACCACAGCGAACTCGACATTTCGGTGCTTGGCGTTTTAGTATTTGGCCTGTCTATCCTGAGCGATCAACAATCGCTCCCAAATTATTCGTATATTTGAAGTAACAACTTCAACTTCCTTTAGCTTAAACAACTTGGTTTCTCCCGTCTCCGCCCAAGCCAAGTGGGTACGACACTTTCTACCATAAAGGGCCTCGAAGGGTGTCATTTGAATACTCGCTTGGTAGTTGTTGTATGCGAACTCGATCATAAAGAGATGATCCTACCACCGTCTTCCAAAATACAAGGAGCACATGTGGAGCATGTCCTCCATTGTATTACTGGTCCTTTCGGTCTGCCCATCAGTGTGAGGATGAAAGGTCGTACTGAACTTCAACTTGGTCCCCAATAGTTGGTGGATTAGTCTCCATTCATTTGAAGTGAAACACCCATCACATTCACTTACAATGTTACACGACACCGTGCAATCGTACGATATTGTCAACATAAAGCTTCGCCAGCATTTCCACTGAATCATCCTTACGGTTTGGAATGAAGTGTGACACCTTTGTTAAACGGTCTACGATTACCTAGACGACATCGTTACCATGCTGCGATCTCGACAATCCATGCACAAAATCCATAGATATGTCGTCGAACTTCCATTCCAGAATCGGTAAAGACTTTAGGAATCCTCTCGATTTCTGACATTCGGCCTTCACTAGTGCCAAAGTATGATACTTCACCACGTAGTGGGCTGTGTATTTCTTCAAACATGGCCACCAGAACAACTTCTTCATGTCTTTATACATATTTGTGCTCCCAGGGTGAATCAAGTACTTGGTAAAATGAGCCTTGTACATCAACTCCTCCTGTAAGGTGCCAAACTTTGGGACGCATAAACAACTGTTTTCCTTAAAAGATCGTCTTCATAAGAAAGCTCAGCATTAGACCTATCCATGGTCTTTGCTACGTAGCGCTTCATGGTTTCATCAAGATCCAGCGCCTCTCGAATCCTGTTCACAAGGTCATATTGCACCTTCGTCCAGTTCAAGCATGCATCCGTGATAGTCCTCCCGTCAACACAAGAGATGTCCAAAGCCTCCAACTCATGCATCAGACGTTCATCATGCATCTGTAACCAATTTGCTCGTGCTGGAGCTTTGCGGCTCAGCACATCCGTAACTACATTTCCCTTGTCGGGAACGTATTGAATATTGAAGGTGTAGTCCCTGAGGAACTTCATCCACTTTCGTTGTCGCATGTTCAAGTCCTTCTGATCTATCAGATACTTTAGACTCTTATGGTCCGTAAAGATATCGATCTTCATGCCATAAAAGTAGTATCGCCACAACTTAAGAGCGAATATTACGACCGCTAAGACCAAGTCATGGACAAGATAATTCCTCTCATGGACTTTCAATTGGCGAGAGCCATATGCAATAACCGTCCTGAATTGCTGAAGAACGCGGCCTAAGACGCTCCCTGAGGCATCAATATACACCTCAAAGCCTTCCGCACCACATGGAGAGCACAAAATAGACATCGTGGTCAGAGGACCCTTCAACTCCTCAAAAGCTCGTGCGCACTCTGACGTCCAAACGAACTTTTGATCCTTACTTGTTAACATAGTGAGAGGTAGAGCTAATCGTGAAAAGTTCTCTACGAAGCTCCTATAGTAACCGGTAAGTCGAAGAAAGCTCCCGCCATAGTAGTCAACACAGATCACTCATGTATCACAACTATCTTCGTTGAATCCACCACAATACCCTCCTCAGAAATTACATGACCAAGAAAAGCCACTGAAGATAACAAAAACTCACACTTAGATAACTTGACATATAGTCGATTCCTCCCCAGGGTATGCAGAACCAATTTCAAATGATTCGCATGATCCTCTTTTGACTGAGAGTATACCAGTATGTCGTCAATAAAGACGATCACAAACATGTCCAAATACTCTCTAAAGGTCCTATGCATCAAATCTGTTGAAACCGGAACCCGGCTTCCTGTGGAGCTCGCCCTTGGGGAAAGGGATGGTCTCGCGCCTACTTCGCACCTGCAAGAAAAAACAACAAGACAAGGAGAAACAGACCCAAGGGCTCGGCGGGGAGGTCCCACCACAAACCCGGAAGATCTCAGAGCGCTTCCCCTCCTTAGCCTGAAGCCGAGCTAAGGTACCCTCAGAAAGCACTTAGAGAATTTGTGGAGAGGAGCTCAAGGGAAAAAACTTGCTTTCAGGGGTACCCCTTGGGTCCTATTTATAGTTTTTGAAATCCGGACTGCCAATAACCAAAATAACTGACCTGAAAATACCAGAAAACCCTCGGCTGGGTCTGCCAACAGCCAAACTCCGCTGTTTTGAAGGGCTACGGGCAGACCAACAGGGGTAAAACAGTAAAAAGTACCTCTGACCCCCAGGCGAGCTGGGACCCCTGGCCACCTCGGCATGCTTTGCTCGCCAGCTGCTGCCGAGCTCCACTGCGAGGGCGCGAGCCTCAGCCCGCTCCTGCTGTTGCCGAGCTCGCCTGCTGCTGCCGAGCTCGCCGAGCTCGCCGAGCTGCTCTCAGCCTGATCAGTTTGGCCCTTGTTGACCTTGCTCGCCGGACACGGGGTTGTACAAAATCCATGAATACCGATGTGCATTTGATAGCCCAAACAACATCATAGTAAACTTATAATGGCCATAATATGTACCAAATACTGTTTTGAGAATATCACTTTCCCTGAGCCTCAATTGATATTAGTCGGATTTCAAATCCAGCTTCGAATAGATAGTTGATCCAGCCAGCTGATCAAACAAATCATCGATTATCGGAATTGGATACTTGTTCTTCTCTGTCAGCTTGTTCAGTTCACGGTAGTCAATACATAGACGCAAACTTCCGTCCTTCTTTTTTACAGAGGACCGGTGCACTCCAAGGTGACATACTTTGATGTATAAAGCCTTGTTGTAGCAACTCCTGAAACTGAACCTTCAGTTCCGTCATCTCCTTTACGCCACACGGTATGGTGTGTGTGACACAGATTTCGCAACTGACAATAACTCAATCATGAAGTCAATCTCTCGCTAGGGTGGAATGTCAGTGAGATCCTTACGAAAAACATCCGCAAATTCTGACATAATAGGGATGTCACCCAAACTGGAATTCCACTCCACAGCCTCCACTAGCGTGAAGAATAACTCCACGCCCTTCCAAATCACCTTGACTACTTGGAGAGCAAACATTAATAACTTGCTCGATCCTCGCATGCCAGCAAATTTAGTCTCACGTTTGGTATTCTGTCCCAGTGTGACTTCCTTTGAGTTACAATCAATGCAGGCACGTTGCTCCGAGAGCCAGTCTATGCTAAATATTATATCGAACTCAGAAATCGACAGTATCGATGCTTCTAGTCCAAAGTCATGACTTCCTATCCGCACCTGAACACAACAGGACCTATCCACACGCATCATGCATCTGTTAGGTAGTGATATATCCAATCTATCTTGCTTCACAAAAGAAGGCACTCTGATATACAACACAAAGTTCTCAGATGGAAAGGAGTGGGAAGCCCCTATATCGAACAATGCTCTTGTCGGATAGTCCAAGATTAGGACAAAGCCCAATGTAAACAAGTTATGCACAAGCAACACACAAAGTAACATGTATATAAAGCGATAAAAACTATATACTAAACCATACCTGTCACCACATCGCTTTGCTTTATGGTCTCATATTGGCCAAGGTTATATACTCTTGGTTGGGCTGGAGCATAATGAGATGCAGTTGATTCCACTACCTTGACCTTCTCAGCATAAGATGCTCCTACCTTATTCTCCATCTTTGGAGGGCCACTCCAATAATTGCGGGCTATGTGTGTCGGCTTGCCACAAGCGTAACAAATAATTGGGCCTCGCCCAAAAGTTGCTCCAAACATAACAAAAGAAGGAGTTGGTCCAAAAGATTTGGACTTCTTATTCCACCTTCGGTACCCAGTCTTTGAAGAGTTTGGTACTTTGAACTCTAGTTTCTTCACACCCAAGTCCTTCTTACTTTGGACTCTCTTCAGATCTTGCTCCGGGGATCTAGTAGTATTGACCAATATTAGAAAGCCCTGTGTCATCGGACCTGAGAGAAGACATTTCAGATCGTCATCCAGACCTTCATAGAATCTGTTTGTCTTGCGCTCCTCATCAGTAAACGTAGAGCCCGCATACCGTCCCAATCTAGTAAACTCATGTAAGTAGTCATCAACACTACTCTCACTCTGAGTTAATCTCTAAAACGGATTCTCCATATCAATTCTCTGAGCAGCTAGGAGATAGCTTGCCAAAAACCCTCGTGAACTCCATCGATATCTTGAACAGTTGCCTTCAAGCAAACTGATGTAGTTCCAGCTCATCCCACCAGAGTCTTGCCTCTCCTTCCAAAAGAAAGATAGCCATAGACACCTTCTGCCTCTCCTCAGTCTCCGTCGTCGTCAAGATTCTCTTTATTCTTGAGAGTAAATCTTCAGCTTGAGTGGGGGATCTAGTTCCCTCAAACGTAGGAGGGTGGAAGCTCATAACGTACTTTAGTTGATTTTCGTCGCTCGCCTCATCGTCAAAGGCTCATCGGGAACTTGTCGCACAACCACAAGCTTAACTATGCCAACCTGCGTCGGGGCAACCCCATGGGTAGGAGGCTGTACTCGCCCTCCTGGTTGCACATTGATCATTGCGAACACATCTTCAATAACTAAACGTATTGTTTCAACAGAAGGAGGAGGTGTAAGTACGTCACCCGATGCGCTACTCTCCGCCGAGCACTGGGGCTGATACTGCCCCACACCGCTTCTAGTCTCCTATAATTGTGAAACACACAATTAAGCGATTAAATAAAATTGCAAAAAATGATTACAGGAATACGTAGGTTCCTCAAACATGCGTATTTTCATTCCTAAGTGGATATGCATGAGTTCTTTCATGTTATAACGGTAACACACATACACGTGTTTACTACCCCTTAAAAAGTTTGCTCATGAATTCAAATAAGAAAAACATACACCTGCCTCTGATACTAAATTATAACATCCCCATCCATCAGATTGAATATAACAAAAGGTTCGGCTGGGGCCCCAAGCCATATTTCATGGACAGTCGGTGGAGCTACGCATTAATTCTAAACCATTTTCATATTCTAACTCAGAATTGCATTCTAGCAGAAACATTTAATTAAAAACAAACCCAACACCAGGAATGTCCACTAACACCATTGGAATGATATAAAATACACATAGTGATTTTGGCCTTAAGGCCTTATAGATAGTTCCAATAAATTAATGTGATTAGCATACATCGGCACGCATGCTGACAACACATGAAAGCAATAAATAAGCTTTGATTGGCCTTCGAGGGCCGGCATAGCACAAATGGCTTAAGTCTGCTACTTTTCACTTGGCTCCCCTGCACCTGCATAGGAACAATTCACAAAGATATGACAAACAAGACAACGATCATCTTTAGCTGACCAAATTATAACGACTTCACCCCTCACTCGGAGCGGCGGTACGTGCTCCTTCCATGTAGGTAAACATCAAGTACATAATATGACAACAGAATGTGCAACTTATGCACAATTCACCACAGACGTTAGCACGTGAGGTCACTCGCCCCGTGCACTCGGGGAACATTATCAGTGTACCAGATTTCCCAAGGTCCCACCACCATAGTCAGTGACGACAACATTCTTTTGAGCATTACTAGTCTTTCCGACCTGAAGCCTAAGACTCTCTCCAATGACTACAATAAAATCAAAGATGATCTCCAATATTCACCTCAATGACTCACTTCAAGTCGAAAGACAAAGGGTTGAGTACATTTCTGCCAAATCCAGTTGTTCAAATCATCGGGCACAACAAACCACGATGCAGGTCAGCCTCCCCTTTTCCAATACATAACCACGTTATGTTTCAAGGCTGACACTTACGCCACCAAAGCTGGGCTCTTCAAGCTCTCAGCTCAACCATTTGGTCCATAAGACTCTAGGAAACAGACCTCACAACAATAGCTCTCTGGGAGTTACCGCCAGTGGTAGCGCCACTGCCACACAATAGGAGACATAACACAGTTTCTTCCCCGAACCTGGGTGTTTTCCTGGAGACCAACTCCAGTACTCTTATTACAGTAACCTGCACCTGCCACACCTCCGTAAACTACACGTTTAACCATGGAGTCTTCTTTGAAATGTAAAGCAATACATCACCAATTCAGACCAACCTGTCTGAATGGGCTTCACACATCATGCATATTTCATACTTTGATTCCGGATTCTACATGCAAGTATATCACGGGGATATCATCGATCAACCCGTTGGAAATCCCTTCGCTCTCCATCAATTAGTGGGGGATTTCATGCAACATGCCAAAATAAGGACTTCACATGTCCAAGGAGGAAGATCGTTGCCCTTGAAGTTCGCTTAGACGCCATGGATGAGAAATTGGCCTGATGAAAATGACCGTAACGGATTTGCCTCAGCGGATTTGAACTCAACTCGTGACTCGGAGCTCCGAAGCTCCAACAATGGCGGAATCTCCTTCTTCTTCCTCTTCCTTTGATCTCCCTCTCTCTAGTCCCTAGAAAGAGAAAGCACTGGGTTAGAATGAGGAAGAACCCTCTACCCACGGACTTAAACTAATATAACCCACTTCCCATCGTCGGATCGTTGACGAATGACCTTGATTCAAAACGGTTCCTATATAGAGTGCTACCATCGCGCAGTAATAAGCTACCGCCGCGCGGTACCTCAGAAGGTGGCTTGTTCGGCAAGCCCACCATTCAAATTCTCCATGCACACGCCGACACGTGGCTGTGTCGTAACTGTCATGCTACTACCCCGCGATACCATACTACTGTCGCACGATAGTCATTGGACGCATCACATCGTCGAGTGCATCGAGTGTTACCGCCGCGCGATATCAAGCTAATGCTAGGCGGTATCTCACAGAAGGCTCTGGCAATAAATCTGTAATGCTACCGCCAATGCTAGTGCTACCGTCGGGTGGTAGCTCTCAGAGAGCCATTTCTGGTAAACTTGGGGCGTTACATCATGCCTGTTCCCTTTATGAAAGTGGAAATACAAAGACTAGTCCCCCTGCCTCGGGAAGCGCATTGGGCCTCTGAAGTTGTCGGTGGTTCTTAAGGGAGTACAGAACCTCTATAAGAGAGGCGCCGAGCTCGACAAAGTGTTGCTGCCCCTGCTTACGAGGTTTCGTCGGGGCGTCGATCGCGTTTGTCGGATATCAGACAAAGTGTTGCTGCCCCGACGTGGCATGTGATGTGGGCCACTCTGCTGAGCGTTGGTGTTCTGCGGGAAATGATGTCTGGCCGCCTTCGACAGGGTATGTCCACGGGAGGCTCCTATCTCCCTTAGCAAAATAAGCATTTGTGTCTGGCGCTCTTCCATCTAATGCATTCATTCTTCCACCGAAGATTCTAGTGCGATGATTACTTCCTCGAGGCACGACATGGGTCTTATGGACGAGTCATTGGATGCTTGACCACTGGGCTCTTGTAAGCTGGTTGACTGGTGGTGTGTGCGCTTTCTTTTATCATTGCAGTAGATGTTGATATTTGGAAACTTGTTAGAGCTTTTTGGGACCACCTTCACACATATGACGCCAAACTGTTGTGGGTCACCCAGTTTTCTCCGGCCCGGAGAATCAGACCGCCTTACCTTGGAGTCAGATCAGACGCGTAAATAATCAAAGAAAAACAACAACAAATGACAAAAGATTTTTTTGACGTGAAAACCCAGAAATAATGAAAAACCACATGCCTGAATCTGTGCCAAGCAAAAATCCACTATTTCTCTGAAGTTTACAAGAGTTTAGGATGATTCCTAGGAGGGTGAAAGACCACCTCTTCATTACAAGTACAAGGTACAAAAATGACAAAAAAGAGACTAAGTCATCGGAGCCTTGATGTAAGCGCTCTGACTTGGAAAATGACCAAGTCCACAGCACCTTGATGGAAGCGTTCCGGCTGAGAGAAATCTTTATGTCCACGGATCCTCGATGGTAGTGCTCCTGCTAAAGCGCAACCTTGGTGGGAGTCTCTCACGGAGACGAGCAACGTGCCTTGGAAGTCTGATGAAACCTTTGCGCTAGAAGGGGAGCAGAGATAATTCTTGAGTGGAGGATCGACCAAAGTCCACGAATTCGCTAGAAAACCTCAGAGCTCTTTCTAGCCTCTGGAGTTGATTGTCTTCAGTCTTATTTATAGTTTTCTGAAGAGATACGTCAGTAATTGCGTCAGAGCGTGATTTGTGCTAGCGAATGACGTCACTTTGTTTCGATCACCTGAATCATTAAATTTAGCCAAATGATGGAATTGTCCCCCGGACGATTTGAGCAGGCCGGGCGAGGTGCTCAACAGTGTTAGAGGCTGGAGGCGGCCGGGGGGCGTTGACGACGATGGCGGTCGCCGGTTTACGCGCTCGCGGAGGGGGGGGGGGAACGAGTAGTGCGCGCTGGCGCCCTGCGCGCGCATACATGGATCACACACACAGGGAGCGCGTGCGCCTCGGCGTCTGCATCTGCCTGCTCCCCTTCCTTTGGGGTGGTTCTTCCTGCTCGGCTGCTTGGATCTCTCGGTCTGAGTCAAAAATTTAGAGAAGGGACCTATCACTAGCATATTTATTTATCATTTTTTTATGTATAACACATTTATTTCCTATTTTTTAGATGTAATTCAAATTAATAATCTTTTCATTTTATTTTATTGTTTTTTATACATAGTCCATGTAATATAAAATTTTATCCGCCACTGAATGTGCAGTACATTGAGCATATAAGTGTGAATCATAAAAGTAATCTCAATTAATCTAAAATAAGATAATAATAATAATAATATGGAATAATGGCAAATAAATATTTGGCCATAACTATTTATACCTAATATAATAATTGCGTGTAACCATTCAAAATGGAAATAATAATATTGAAAAACATAATCCGGCGTTTCAAGCAAATATTTGGCAATAACTATTTATAATAATATTTAATAATTGCCGATAAACATTCAAAATGGAAATAAATCCAACAACTTAAATTACTAATTTCAACTGCCACGGCCGTAAAACATTGCCTTGTTTGGTGCCGCGGTGGGGTGTGCCAACATCGTAATTATGAATCGTCGTTCATGAACGTTCGATCTCACTTAAGAAATTTCATTCACTTTTATGTTCAAAACTACGATCATAATAGTTGTCATGCCAAACATACATTTTATGGCGGCAGGAGCGGATCCAAAAATCTCAACATGAGTGGCTAAATATCGTCTTCCTTCAATAAAAAAGAAATTTGAACGTCTTCATCTTATCGAAACCGTTTCTCCTTCATTTTTGACGTGTTTGCAGTTGAAATTCATTGCATCGACGACATGAATCCTCATTTATCTTTCATTTTTGCAAAATTCTTGCGTATGTGCATGTGTGGTAGGTGGTGGTGATGGTGTGTGTGCGAGGCTCCGTTTGCCACCGTCGTGAACGTAGTGCGTTGTTCGTGGATGCACGACCTCACCTAAGAAATTTCATTCACTTTTATGCTTAAAACTAGTTTTCATATCTCTGTGGCAGTCATGCCAAACATGCATTCTATGATGAAGACATTTTTTTCAAACTTGTCAGAGCAAAACACCACATCAAATGGGGAAATTTTTTTCGTCTAAAACTCTCACCTACGAATCTACGATCATCATACATTAGATGATATCAGACCGTCAATTCCTGTAAAAAATCATGTTTGATCGAAATACGATCATAAATAAATAAATATGATCGTATTTTAGTAGTCATATTTTCGTCACATGGGACAGCCACACGAGCAACGGAAATGTTCGAGTACCACACCAGACTTCATTTGGTTTAGCGGTCGCGAGTCGATCCGGCGGGTGAAAACGGAGTGTTCGAATCGGAGGGGGGAGGTGGTTGCTCCAAACAGAGCTTTTTGCGGGGCATTTCTCAAGACGGGCGGATGAAAATGGAGCACGACCTCACCTAAGAAACTTCATCCGCTTCTATGCATAAAAACTAGTTTTCATATATCTGTGACAGTCATGCCAAACATGCATTTTATGATGATGACATTTTTTTTCAAACTTGTAGGAGCAAAACACCACATCAAATGGGGAATTTTTTTTCGTCTGTTACTCTCACCTACGAATTTACGATTATCATACATTAGGTGATCTCAGGCCGTCGGTTCCTGCAAAAAAAATCATGTCTGATCGAAATACGATCATATATAAATAAGTATGATCATATTTTAGTAGTCATATTTTCATCACATGGGACGGCCACACGAGCAACGGAAAGGTTCGAGTAACACACCAGGCTTCATTTGGTTTCGCGGTGGCGGGTCGATCCGGCGGGTGAAAACGGAGTGTTCGAATCGGAGGGGGGAGGTGGCTGCTCCAAACTGAGTTTTTTGGGGGCATTTCTCAAGATAGGCGGATGAAAATGGAGCACGACCTCACCTAAGAAACTTCATCCACTTCTATGCTTTAAAACTAGTTTTCATATCTCTGTGACAGTTATGCCAAACATGCATTCTATGATGATGACATTTTTTTCAAACTTGTAGGAGCAAAACACCACATCAAATGGGGAAATTTTTTACGTCTGTTACTCTCACCTACGAATTTACGATCATCATACATTAGGTGATCTCAGGTCGGCGGTTCCTGCAAAAAAATCATGTTTGATCGAAATACGATCATTTATAAATAAGTATGTTCATATTTTAGTAGAGTCATATTTTCGTCACATGGGATGGCCCCACGAGCAACGGAAAGGTCGAGTAACACACCAGGCTTCATTTGGTTTAGCGGTGGCGGGTCGATCCGGCGGGTGAAAACGGAGTGTTCGAATCGCAGGGGGAGGTGACTGCTCCAAACGGAGCTTTTTGGGGACATTTCTCAAGACGGCCGATGAAAATGGAGCACGACCTCACCTAAGAAACTTCATCCACTTCTATGCTTAAAAACTAGTTTTCATATCTCTGTGACAGTCATGCCAAACATGCATTCTATGATGATGACATTTTTTTTTCAAACTTGTAGGAGCAAAACACCACATCAAATGGAGAATTTTTTTTGTCCGTTACTCTCACCTACGAATTTACGATCATCATACATTAGGTGATCTCAGGCCGTCGGTTCCTGCAAAAAAATCATGTTTGATCGAAATACGATCATATATAAATAAGTATGATCATATTTTAGTAGTCATATTTTCGTCACATGGGACAGCCCCACGAGCAACAGAAAGGTTCGAGTAACACACCAGACTTCATTTGATTTAGCGGTGGCGGGTCGATCCGGCGAGTGAAAACGGAGTGTTCGAATCGGAGGGGGGAGGTGGCTGCTCCAAACAGAGCTTTTTGGGGCATTTCTCAAGACGGGCGGATGAAAATGGAGCAAATGCTCAAATAAATAGGACCCAAAACAGAGCAGCGAAACGTCCAAACAAATAGAGCCCAAAATATATCTAGCCAAAGGGAGCCTAAAATAAATATATATTTAATGAGTTTTTTAATATCCGGGCTTATACACGTAATCACCGTCATTATCCGCAAATAATGCGATTTAGCGACTCGACTTCTAGCTGCTGACTTTCTGCCACCTCCGCACCCACCCTCTTTCTCTTTCTACCCCCTTTTTTATCCCTCCACCCATTGCCCTGCCCCTTCATCTTTTCCGCATAGGGCAAATTCGATTTTGATTTCTCTTTCCTCTCACCCCCGGCGATCTGCGCTCCGCCGGAGTTCCCGTCACTTCGGATGCGACGGCATGAGCTGGAGTTCTTAGAGGAGTTTGGGCTGCTGCCGTAGTCTTGATCTCTTCTATCGATCTGAGATGGGCTGCTTCCCGTGCTTTGAATCGTCGGAGAAGGGGGCGGAGAAGAAGGGGGAGGTGAAACCCGGCGGCGTGGATTTCAGGAAGGAACCCTCGGCGCCGCCGTCTGCGAATCCAGTGACGAGGGTTAGCTCTGGTATTCAGTTTCTCCTTCTGTTTTTGTTAGCATTTGATGGTTGTCGCTATTTGTTGAACTCGACCTGGGACGTTTGTTTCTACTTCTTTTTATTCTGATCGTACTGATTTATGATCCGGAGAAATATGATTAATCGTTTTTGGGATCTGTATGAGAGTTTTTGATCCTATTGAGTTTTTTTTTCGTTGAGAAATTGACACAAAATGTAGCTTCTCAAGGCCATGTTGGAAAAAAAAATTTCTGTTATGATTGAAGTTGCAGAAGTTTGAGTAAACAGTGTCACTCTAATAGATCTGTAGTTTGTTATCTGAACTTGTTTCGATTAGGTCTTGAATCTCTACTTTTCCTTTGAAAAATTTCTGATGTTGCTCTGTTCATATTTCAGAATACGGCTTGGGAAGAACTAGCTGGCAAATGCTAATGAATCTTTGTTTGTGTATTTGGAGTTCAGTATTTTTATTGATTGATTTGCTATTGGTTTTTCACGAAGATAAATTGAAGTCGAGGAGTGTTTCAGAGTCAAAGAAGGAAGCATTGGTTCCTAAGGAAGGAGGCGCTACACATATTGCGGCGCAAACTTTTGCCTTTCGAGAACTCGCCGCTGCTACAAAAAACTTCAGGCCGGAGTGTTTGTTGGGTGAAGGCGGTTTTGGCCGTGTGTATAAAGGGCGGTTGGAGAATGGTCAGGTTAGAAGAAGTTTCAGCCTATTAGTAGCTTAAATCCATTAATATGCATGTGTTTGTGTTTGTGTGTGTGTGTGTAATTGTGTTAGGATATACTTTTGGATATATCTTTTTTTGTTGTTGTTACTTGCTAGTGCTAAGACACTAGTTTATGTGAAAAAATTTCATATAGTATTTGTTAGAGCAAGTGCTTAGATATTTGTGGATGCAACATGTGACATGACAATAATTTTTTAGAATTTTTTTGTCAATGTTTTGTTGAATCTAATTACAATTGGTTGTTGTTTGATCTCAAACATTGTAATGTAATTACTTTATGTTATTTTAGAGATGTTGTCTGCTTGATTTTCCTATAGACTTAAAAATATATGTATAAATGGTATTTATGTCCTAAACACGGTCATTTATGTATCGCTCGAATTGGACAACCCCTTGACATGTCATTGACATATTGCCATCTTGTAAGTTGTAGGAAATTACAACATAGGTTGTTCACCTTTAAGTATAGTAACACTGAACCAAACACATACTATTTGATAGATAATTTTGACATTTAGGGACACTGTCATCATGCACTAACTTTGATATTTCATCGACCAAACAACTCCTTTGAAATTAAATTGTTATCCGAATTCTGAAGAAATTGATTCATTTACTTTGAGAATTCAGACGAAAACCATTTTCACATGCTTATATTTCGTAATTATACCCATTGCACTATGTTCTATTTTTTAGATTCCAGAACTGAGAATGTTGAAGTCTCATGATTATGCAGGTTGTTGCGGTGAAGCAGCTAGATCGAAATGGCCTTCAGGGAAACAGAGAATTTTTGGTCGAGGTTCTCATGCTCAGCCTCCTACATCACCCTAATCTTGTCAATTTGATTGGTTACTGTGCTGATGGGGATCAACGCCTACTTGTCTATGAATTTATGCCTTTGGGATCATTGGAGGATCATCTGCATGGTTAGATTTCGCGCCTTATTATTTTTTATTTTTCTACAATTTTAGGTTCTAAAGCTTTTAATTGAAAGTTCATATATTATATATAATGCTGAAAATGTGGATTTATTCTACTATGGATTTACAAAATAAGTTTTTATCAATTTATCATACTTGTTGACAAAAATTTCCTCGCAAGAAAGACCTAAATGCTTCCTATATATAATTGTTTCTTAATATATACCTAGGATTATGTTAAATGTGACAGCAACATAAATGCACATTATTTGTTGAAAAATCATGTTTTTATGACATTAATACACTGTATTAAGAATATTCAAGCTATGTGTGTTATTGTTCTGCTTATCTTGGCAGGAGTAGTCTAGGTACTAATTTTTATAAAAAGACAGATTTTGTAATTTTGTCCATTGTTATTTGTGTTGAGCTGGGTTGATAAAACTGCCCAAAAACGGGGGTAGGATGCTGACCCCACTCCAGAACATACAATCTATATCTGTATTCTATGTATCACTGTTGTTGATATCCTCCGACATGGCCGACATGTCGGCCGACATAAAGATTTCATGCACAAAACGACACATTTCCGAATATTTTTTTTGCAAAATATCCTTTTGGAATATATCCTCCGATATGTCTGCTATTGACTGATATATTCGTCGATATATAGGCCGATATATCCTGACATTTTATCGACCGGTTATTTTTCAATTTATTTTAATTAGTGTCTATGGTTTAATAGACAATAGACAAAAATTGCTTCATTATTTAGGTTGTTTTTTCCCTTCGTTTGGCTTTCTTCTTTGCTCAAGTCCGTCATCGACTTCAATTATGCATGGTCTTTGAACTATGCACTAAATGTTCCTTATCTTCCATTATCATCAACAACTTCCTGACATTCTGCTTTCTCTTGTTTTATTTCACGCGTTATACCATAATCACTTGTGTAACACAAAATGATTATTTTAATTTGATAAATTTAGGGGTTCAATAAATATCAAATTATAAATATATTAATATATATAAATTTAAAAAGTATTAAATTTATAAATAATTACACATAAAAATAATTAAATATTAAAACATGATATATGAAATATCCCCGATATATTAAGACCGACATGAAAAATCTAAACCGACGTTTCCCCGATATCCGACATCTACAAACTTGCTATGTATGTAGCGAAGGCCCACGATAGGCGTTGTGTACCATCTTTAAAAATGAATTCTCAGAATCTTCATTTTGAATTTCGTCTTCCTTTGGCAGTGGAGAAAATAATTTTGACTTAAAGATTACAGTCATGAGTTAAAACGCAGCTCACATCTCTCTAATCTTATATATGTACACAATGTTCTCTTTTATTTATAGAATTTTATTTTTAATATTATAAATGACCTTGGGCATCTTTGTATTCTAACTACAGCTGTGCATGAGCTCCCCCTCATGCACAATGGGCTACAACGACAATGCCTGACCTAACTCAAGCAACAATCAAGAATTATTTTCGCTGCACGCTGTTCACCACTATATTTATATATTTTTTATTTGCTAGCACTCACATTTCGTAAAATCAAATCAATTAAAATCGTATGATTGAGATTATTTTGATGACCCTTATTGAAGATTCAGATCAATTATTTAGATTGTTTTGAAAATATAGAATAGCATAGTTTGAATTTCCATCCTCAAAGCACGCCTAGCTTTACAGTTTTGCATAAAGAAACTTGGACATCTTTGTCATTTTTTAAGTGTTAAAGTATTAAGACATTCAGGATAGTTGTTGCTCTCTCAGAGCAAATGCCCTCTTAATTTTTTTTGCCTGAGACAAGTCATCTTGGGTGCAAACCCACCTATACTGCGATACACTTATGACCTACGGAGTCCAATGTCGAACTATTTCAACTTGCATCACCTTCTGATTCACCTCTCCCTGATCAAGGATGTTATAAATGTTTTGTTGGGAAGTCCATTTATCTCACATGCAGAATACATAAACCTCTCACCTTAACGTTGTGGAAATGTTTCTACTCCATTTCAACGGAACTCCTAGACACCTATGTTGATGCTAACTTCTATAATTTTTCTCACAACCTATGTTGATGTTGACTTTATTGTCTCTACTGATGATCAAAGATCTACTAGTGGTTATATGTGGTTAAATTCTATTCTCACTGAACCTGGAGTCGCTACTACTTCCAAACAACTCTTCGTTGTGATAACAAAGTTGCTATTCACATTTATGAAAATCAAAAAATTCTTGAGAGGATCAAACACATTGAAATAGATACTTCATCATAGAAAAAGAGGAAAAAGTCACTCAACATGTACCTGTTGGATCTTACGGCCCCTTAGAGGGGGGGGGGGGGAATAAGGGTACTTTTTAATTTTCTTACACAATCTAAGCAACCTTTACAAAATGAACAACAACAAAGTAATGGAAGAGAGCAAATGAACACAAGCTAGAAACAACAATGATATATTTCAAAAGAGTTACAATGAATACAATGTGTCTCTATAGAGATAGAGACAAAGGCTCATGAAATAAATAATTTGTTAGTGTATTCGCCGGTTCTTATACCAAAAACCGGCAGGCTAAAGCGTATCTCTCCCTAGATCTTGCTACTAGCCTCCCCCTAGATCTAACCCCGATCTAGACGCTGCACACAAGGCAACGATTTCTCCCTAAGCCACACAAGGACTTGGACGCCACTCACAAGGCGGCGATTTCTCCCTAAGCCACACAAGGACTTGGACGCCACTCACAAAGCGGCGATTTCTCCCTATGCCACACAAGGACTTGGACGCCACTCACAAGGCGGCGATTTTCCTTCCGATTACAATGTGAAAATAAATGAAAAAAATAACAAAAACAACTTGAGCACTTTACGCTAGACACTCCCTTCAAACAAAGCGCTGAAGATGCCGATGAATCCTTGCAAGTGATGCTTTGAATGCTTCACACGTGTCGTCAATCTTCCGCGCTATTTGGCCTTCTTAGAAGTATGGAGTATCTCTCAGTTCTTGAGCTCTCTGGATCGTCTATGAAAGTAAGTGCACTCCAGGTAATGAAAAATCCGTCCCGTTCTCAGAAAATGAGAGGCTTTTATATTTTGGCGCTATCGCCGGGCGATACTGGGTATCTCCATCGGGCGATAGTGGTAACTGCTGGCACGTGTCCCATGAACTCTTCATTTTCGCATCGCACAAACGTTGAGCACCGAACCGTGCACTATCGCCGAGCGACGCTGGATATCGCCATCTGGCGATAGCGAAATAATGGTAGCCACGAATTCGTCGAACGTCGAGCGAAAATCGTCGAGTGCCGCTATCGCCGAGCGACACTGGATATCTCCATCTGGCGGTAGCGAAATAATGGTAGCCACGAAATCGTCGAACGTCGAGCGAAAATCATCGAGTGGCGCTATCGCCTGTGGCGATACCTACTATCGCCTGGCGATATCTCCAAGCCATGATTTCGTCGAGCGGAATTGCGTCAAGTGTCGAGCGGTATTGTGTCGAGTGGCGTTATCGCCTTGGCGCGATACCCAATATCGCCTGGCGATATTGCCCTTGTTCAATTCTGACCCGATTCAGCACCAAACAAATATTAGTTATACACCTGTGCTATCTGCACACCAAAAAACATCCAGATATCAAATACAAACAAGATTTGTTATTAGCAAACTAGGAAGCGTGGAATGCATGCTCCAACAATCTCCCCCTTTTGATAATAACAAATCCATTAATAAAGAAAAAAATCATGAATGTGAAAAAGGTCCACCCAATTTGAGTATCATGACGAAACAAGTGTATGCGCACAATTGCTCTTGGATGAAACACTCCCCCTACATGTGATCTCCCCCTAAATTGAAACATAGGGAAATTCATGTAGTGTAATTAAAAATAACTCAAACAAATAATGTGTCTTCCAAGAGTGCACAAAGATATAAGAACAGACTGCTATAAATGATTGCCTTCTTTTGAAAAGTTTCTCCCCCTTTGGTATTGTCAAAAGAGAGGGAAAAGTGCGGCGGAAGCGAAAGAAGGAAAAACACAAAAGAGAGACTCATAGAGGACAGGTGAGCAATGTAGAACAAATAAAATGAGTAAACAGTAACTATGACAACGTTCAACAAACGATATCACAAACACATACACTAGTGAATAGGTTTGGTGAAACAGTTCTCAGTCCAATTCTCATAAGAAGAACGTTTACAGAGGATAATGTTGTGTACATGTGAGATAGTGTGCTGAAACTGATGCGTAGTCTTACAAAAAAAAATGAACATGCGAATGTTAAAAAAACATAACATAGAGGTATACATGCGGAGCTATACTCGTACCCAAGAGGGCAGCACCCATAATAAAGAAATTATTCATGTACAATGCGCACAAGACATTTTACAATTCTGGCCAAGGTGCTCAACCTCACAATGCTCATGAAGACTTATCAGGAGGGTAAGTAGTGCTTGGTGGAGGGTCCTTGTCAGCCATGTAGTATTTGTTTTTTTTTGTTGTTTTTTTTGAAGTGAATCAATCACCAAAGGTTTGTACTTTGGGGATGATACACTGTGGTTACGCATTTTTTTTCTTTGTCTGAACAAAGGAGTCCGAATTCACTTGTGAAAGCAAACAGAATAATTTAATATTATGGTGCACTGGACTAAACTCGGATAAAGCAGAAGCCGAAAACATGCATCACAAGTGGTTATGGTAAAAACATTCACAATTCACACTTTGTAAGATGAAGGCATACAGAGATTTGCACAACCGTGAGTGAAAGAACATTATCATAACTAAAAGATTTCTCATACTTAGATGCATGCGAAAAACAATTTCACGAGTTTAAGAACACTAGTATTGAAATATGTAGAACGAATATAAGAGTGGTGAACGTGAGAACCAAGTTAGTATAAAAACAAAAAAAACATTCCACCTGGACTAAAGCTGAGTCAGCAAGACAGTGTGAAGAAGCAACAAAAAAGGCACTATCGCCGGGCGATACCGGGTATCGCCGGTCGGCGATAGTGGGAATTTTGTTTAAAAAAGGGCGTAGTCAGTCAAGGCCATCAAAGTGAACCATTTTTCCTGAAGACTGAGTGCGGAACGCGGAGGAGAAGACGGCGAAACCCTAAACCTAGGTATGAAAACTTGGATTTTTGCTTGAATGCTTGAATTTTTTTTTGTTTTTTTATGGGATAAGAGTTAGGAGAGTGTAGCATGTGAGTGTAGATTAAAAATTTCAAGGTTTTTAAGTGTTAAAATGTTGATTTGGGGATCTTAAGAGACTAGTATTGTATGAGTGAAATATGTGAAGATTTACTTGAAGGGAAGTTGTGAAAAACTGATTTGAAGAACACACACTTGCAGATCTATGGTATTTTGGATGAAGGGGGAAACCAGATCTGAAAAGCGGAAATGAAGAAAACTGAAATTCCGCTATCGCCCGACGACAGTGGGTGTCGCCGGATGGCGATAGTAAAAAAAGTTTCGGTTTCTGAAACAAAAATATGTTATATGCAGAAATGACTTCCAGTTTGAAGGCCCGAAGAAGCACAGGGAGTGACTCATACTCATCATATCAAACATTCCCTGGAATAGAAAACGCTAACATAGGAATCAGACGGGTGATTGAATTCGACCCGACCCGACATGCACATATTCACGACTTGTTAGCAATGGCGGGAATAATGTCAATTATTATTCCAGACACATTCTCCTCCATGCTCATCCGAGAATTTTACAATTATCTCAAAGATCCGCGATTCACGGAATTGAATGGCGGAGTTCGATCGAAAATTCAAGGACAGATGTTAGAAATAACACATTATGATTTGAGAGATGAATTTGGACTAATAGAGCATGAAACCACTCTAGACGTCGTAGAGAACTATCGGAAGGATAGAGATTGGACATTATTGAACATGGTTTTGCATGGAAATTCCATCAAAACACTAATCCAATCAACGACCACTCTGACGTAGGATGCACGGCTAGTGCAAGAAATACTGAGGCTTACCGTCCTATTGAAATCCGGAGACACACGTAAAATAACGGCCCAACTTAGTTATGTGACATATATGATTTTGGAGCGTGAGTCGTTTGACGTGGCGGATTTTGTTCTCTCGATAGTACGCTACTCATTCAGATTGAAAAGTCCGAATTGGAAGAAATTGAACACCCTACCACTTGGAGCCGTCATCCAACGGATCTTTTATAAGAAATACACGTGGATTGACCCCGAATTGTACGTCAATGATTGTATCCCAATGATATATTCGACGAGTGGAACACCTTCCATCGGCCGATCAACACGAGGAGGGTCATCAAGGAGGAGTGAACCGGTGTCCACTATCCGAAACCCGCCAATTCCTAGAGGTGGATCGTTGCGAGAAGGGTTAGACGACTTGCGAGAGTTGTTCGAAGAACATAAAAGGGAAGTGAAGAAAAACTTTTTGGGAATCCAAAAATTCTTTAAATTTCTGACCAAAAGTTTGAAGTTGAATCCTACTCCAGCCGAAGCCGCAGAATGGGAAGATCCGGTCACGGAGCCGCCCCGTACATCGACTCGCCGAGCACGTCGGACGCGAAGCAGCGAGCACAGTTCTGCAGATGATCAAGGAGAGACCAGTGGAGGGGACAGCAGAAATTTTTGAAGATTTCTGGAATGCTGGACATTTTGCCACTATCGCCGGGCGACATTCACTATCACCGGCGACGGTGAAATTTCTGGAATTTCCTTGGATGTTGATTTCATGCTGTAATATTATCTATCTTGTAATGTTATGTGGTATTTCTTCTGGAAGAATGTAAGACTCAGTATGGAACGTTGAAATTGTGTTTTTTTTCACTTATGATTTATGGAACGCTTATTTTGGTGTAATGTTCATGATGGTAACAATGAAATTATGTTTAGTTTTTGTGTGGCTTGCGATGGTAATTTAGTAATTTGACAAGTCTAGAATTCCTAGTTCTAATCGTAAGAGTGAAAAACGGGAATCTGGAAGTGCTTTAGTAAAAATAGCCACAAGATGTGAATCAGTGCTTATAAAATTGTCTTTGATTGTATTTTGTTTTATGTGATCTCGTATGAAATGGTGACGTACATCAATGTGTTTGGATCTAGAATGATGAATTGGATTATACGTTAAGTCAATTGCACTTTTATTATCACATTTTAATTCAATGGTTTCATGAACTATACCAAAATCTTCTAATGTTTGCTTCATCCATAAAGCTTGTGCACAACAACTGCCTAGTGCTATGTACTCGACCTCAGTGATAGATAAGACAACAGAATTATGTTTCCTACTCGACCAAGAGATAAGTGAAGGCCCAAGAAAATGACAGGTGCCACTGGTGCTTTTACGATCTAATGAACACCCAGCATAATCAGAATCAGAAAAGCCATGTAATATAAATGTATCGTTATGTGGATACCACAATCCTAATTTAGATGTGCAAATAAGTTATCTAAAAATGCGTTTAACTGCTTTTAAATGTGATTCTTTGTGATTAACTTGAAATCTAGCACATAAACATACAGCGAACATAATATTAGGCCTAGAGGCAGTCAAATATAATAATGATCCTATCATTCCTGTATAAAGTGTCTGATATATGGATATTCCATTTTCATCTTTTCCTAACTTTAATGAGACACTCATGGGGTATTTGCTTGTTTGAGATTTTCAAATCCAAATCTTTTTAAAACATCATGAATATATTTAGATTGACAAATAAAAATGTCATATTGCTTTTGAGAGATTTGAAAACCAAGAAAATAAGTGAGTTCGCTTACCATGCTCATTTCAAATTCATTCTTCATGATTTCAATAACACCATCACATAATTTCTCATTGGTGGATCCAAAAATAATATCATCAACATATATTTGTAAAACGATAAGATCATCATGGATATGTTTAACAAATAAAGTACATTCAGCACTGCCCATTTTGTAATCATTTTTCAATAAATAAATAGTCAATCTATCATATCATGCTCGGGGTGCTTGTTTCAAACCATACAAGGCTTTTTCTAATTTATAAACATGATCAGGAAATCTAACATCAACAAAGCCTGGAGGTTGTTTTACATAAACCTCCTCCTGAATATACCCGTTAAGAAAAACAGTTTTAACATTCATTTGAAATAACTTAAACTTCTTAAAACTTGCAAATGCAAGAAATATTCTAACTGCTTCTAAACGTGCTACGGATGCAAATGTTTCATCAAAATCTATTCCTTCTATTTGTGAATATCCTTTTGCTACGAGTCTGGCTTTGTTCCTAGTGACCATAGATTCACTATCAAGTTTTTTTTTTAAATCCATTTAACCCCTACAACAGGATGATTTGACGGTCTTTCTACTAATTTCCAAACTTTATTCCGTTCAAATTGATTAAACTCGTCATTCATAGCTAAAAACCAAGAATTATCATTTAAAGCAGCTTCAATGTTTTAGGTTCTATATCAGAAATAAAATACATATTTGAACATAATTCATGTACGGATGAACGAGTACTTACCCCTCTTGATGGTTCTCCAATAACCAAATTTTGGGGATGATCTTTTGAAAATTTTAGTTCACTCGGAGGCACATATCCTTTCTCTTCTTCTTCTTGTTCAACCCCTTTTTCTTCATTTTTGTCTCCAAGGTTGTCATCGTCATCCACCCTTTGTAGAGGGGAGAACTCTTCATTTTTACCTGTATTATTAGCTTCTACACAAGGAGAAAACTCATCAAATTTAACATGTATTGATTCTTCAACTACTTTAGTCCTCTTATTGTAAACTCTATAAGCTTTATTTGTAGAAAAATAACCAATAAAAATGTCTTCATCACACTTCTCATCAAACTTGTCTAAATTATTCTTAGTGTTCAAAACAAAACATTTACATCCAAAAACTTTAAAATAAGACACATTCGGTTTCTTTTGAAAATACAACTCATGAGGTGTTAATTTTACGATGGGTCGAAGCATAAAACGATTAATAACATAACAAGAAGTACTAACAGCTTCAGCCCAAAATGATCGAGGTAATTTGTATTCAGATAACATAGTGCGAGCTAGTTCTTGCAAAGTTCTATTTTTCCTTTCCACCACACCATTTTGTTGCGGTGTACGAGGAGCAGAAAATTCATGTTTAATTCATAACTCATTGCAAAAAGAAACAAATTTCTCATTATCAAATTCACCTCCATGATCTGAACGAATGCATTTTATTTTTAATTCTATTTCATTTTGAACATGTAAACATAATTTGGAAAATTCTAAAAATGCATCAGATTTAGACGATAAGAAAATTGTCCAACTAAAACGAGAGAAATCATCAATCAAAACAAAAGTATACTTTCTACCTCCTAGGCTTAGTGTATTAACAGGACCAAACAAATCCATATGTATCAATTCTAAAGGTCTAGTGGTAGAAACGATATTTTTGCTTTTTAAAGGAAGATTTCGTAAACTTTACTTTTTGACATGGTGAACATAAGGATGATAAATTTCCATGCAAAGAAGGTAAATCTTTAACAAGTTGATTTTGAGACAATTTTATGATAAGTTTGGAACTAGAATGTCCAAGACGTCTATGTCACAAATCTAATTCCTCATTTTTAGAAATAAAACATTTTACCGAAGAATGTGATAAATCATTAAATCTAATCATGTAAACATTTTGAAATCTAGGAGCGGTAATAACAATATCATTTGTTTTAGAGTTAATAATTTTGCATAGGTTTGAAGATGGATCAAACAATACTTTTAAGCCAATATCACATAGTTGACTGATTGAAATTAAATTATGCTTTAAACATTTAACATATAAAACATTTGAGATAAAAAATGATTTGTTACCTACTACTCTAATGCCGATGATTTTCCCATTTCCGTTGTCTCCAAAAGTAACTACTCCTCCTTTCTTCATCTCCAGGCTAAGGAACTTTGATTTATTGCCCGTCATGTGCTTGGAACACCCTGAGTCCAAGTACCACACGTCTTCTTTGTCCCTAGCCTGCCAACACACCTAGAAAGAGGATGAGAGTAAAGATCCGGCTACCCAAGTGGTTCCTCCCATAGAATATGTGGAAACCTTAGGCACCCAGGTTTGTTTAACTGAACAGTATCCCGTCTTCTTACAAGTATGTGTTGTGTGAACAAACTTATAACATTTAGTACACTTGATGAAAGGAGACGACGAGTTTTTTAAAATAAGTTTTGACCTGGAAGTTACAGGGACATTTGATTTATTGTTTTTATCCTAAAAATTAAATTTTCTGGAATTTTTCCCATCGCCGGCGACAGTGGATGTCGCCAGGCGATAGTGCTCTTGAGAGTATCCAAGTCCGAATTTTCCAGAACCATAGTACTTGTACAACCACATATTCGCTGAGTCAGAACAGGAGGCGCAATGGTCTCAATTGAGCGAGCCAAAGGAGTTCCCGCCCGAAAGGAGGTCTCGCCCAAGATGGCGGGAACGTTCGCGTCAAATCGTCGAATGAAGATCAACGGGCCAAGATCGTCGAGCGCAGCCATCGCGGGAGCGCTTGCGCTAGCGCCAAGCTCCAATCTTGAAGGGGCTCTCGCCTGTAAGCAGGCGAGATCGTTCGCGCCGTCTCTGGGTAAAAGGCTCTCGGTTCAGAGCTCTCGCCGAGTGGGGCCCAAGGCCTAGGGTTAGAGGACCAGATTGCCCTCAGGAAAATTTACCCCTGTGCCCTCAGGAAAACAGTGGGATTCGGCTATTGGCAGACCAACTATGGGCTTTTCAGTAATTTCAGGTCAGCAAGATGCTATAAATAGACCCATAAGGGCTCCTTAGAAGGCAAGCTGTCATTATCTCTCAACTTCCAGTGCTTTCTGAGGAAGCTCCTAGCGCAGCTTTGGCTTTGGAGGGGAAACTCTCAGAGATCTTCCGGGTGTGAGGTGAGACCTCCCTGCTGAGGCTTTGGGTCAGTCTTAGGTCCTCTGCATCCAGTCGAGGGTTGAGACTTGAGAGAAGTAGGTTTTGGCTGCACCCCTTTTCTTTGAACTCCCGTTGAGGTCATATTTGGCTTCAACAGTTCTGGTGCGGTGAGCGTGGAAGGCAGCCGATACAAGAAAGCCTCACGTCTTGTCCCATGGCTGGAGGTGAAGGTGAAGGGTCAGGTTCTGGAGGCTCCCCCACCCGGGGAGAGGAAGCGACGAAGAGGATGCTGGATGAATTCAGGCGAGAGGTCCTGCAGACGATCAGTTTGGCCTTCTCGGCCAGAGGCGAGTGGGCCACCCCTCAGGTCCCGATAGAAGAGGTCCCGCTCTTGGGCGAGAACGCCCCAGGACAGCGCCCGGGAAAGGAGGTCCCGGGGGAGGCTGGCGAGAGAGATGTGGCGGCGCGGGAACTCTTCCCAGGCCAGAGCCAGCGCCCGGGCAAGGAGGCGCTGATAGATCTGGGCGAGAAGGAAGCGGCAGTGCGAGAGCTCTTCCCGGGGCACGGTCTCGCGGATCGGGCCAGTCAGCCGAGGTCGCGGGACGTACCTTCCCGCCAGACAGGAGGCGAGAGCCCGTTCAGCGAGCTCATCATCTCAGCTCCGGTACCGGAGGGGTTCCGGGAGCCTGACATGTCCTACTACTCGGGGAAGGATGACCCTGTACAACACGTACAGTGGTTTGAGGACGTCGTATCGATAAGGCAGATGACGGATGCCTTCAAGTGCCGGCTATTTGCCATCACGTTGAAGGAGAAGGCTCGGGACTGGTTCCACCAGTTGCCAGCAAGATCAATCTACTGTTTTGAGGATCTGCGGAGAAGTTTCCTGTTGAGGTTCTCAACCTCGAAGAAGCGGAAGAAGGAGGCGGAGTGCCTGTTTGCGGTGAGGCAGAAGCCGGATGAGACACTGGGGCACTATGTCGATCGGTTTCAGGAAGAGATCCTCCTGGTCCAGGAGGTCCCATGGTACGCACTGATGCTAGCCTTCACCCTGGGGCTGAGACCGAGGATTCTTTAGCATGGAATTGAAGAGAGTGCCTCCCCTCTCCTTTGAGGAGCTCATGGAGAGGGCGACAAAGGAGATAGACTTCGAGAGAGCAAACCCAGCATTCGCCAGGAAGTTGGCCAGGCTGGCGGAGGACGACGTGAAGGAACCAGCAGCAGGGAGACAGAAGGAGCCAAAGGAACAGAGGGAGCAGAGAGAAGAAAGGAGAAGGGAAGAGCCCCGAAGGTTTGGGCAGCAACAGGGTTGGGGGGCCCGGGAGCCGAACAACCGGTTAGGTTGGAGGCCCCAGGAGGGTCGCCCCCAGGGCCAAGGAGGAGGCTACCAGGGGAGAGATAACCTACGGGAACCCCGGAGGTTCGACCAACCGGCGTGGAGGCAGGAGCCGAGGGGTCGTCCCCCACCACCACAAGAGGCCATGGAAGTGGGAAGAGGAAGAGGAAGAGGAGCGGGGAGAGGAGCTCGAGGAGGAAGAAAAGGGAGGGGAGAAGGAAGAAGGGGTGGGGTGGCGTTGCTCTTTTGTGACTTCCACCAGGAGGAAGGTCACGCAACGGCCATCTGCCCGGAGTTCTTAGAGATGAGGGAAGCAAGAGGAGCAGGGAGGCAAGATCCGCCGGTGAGGATCGTAGAGGTTTGCAGCAGGGGGAGATGGAAGATAGATGTGAAGATCGGGTAGATGTAGGGACCCGGGGGGGGGGGGGGGGGAATCAGGGTGATTCACGGAGGAGTGGGGATTGAGGCAACCCGCAAGGGGAGCCTGCAAACCATGTACCGAAGGGGGGTCGCCTCTACCTCCCAGGCTCCCCCACCAGAAGAGAAAATCACTTTCTCGTCAGCAGACATGCCAGACTATGAGGATCCATTCTGTGACGCCCTGGTGATCCAGACGACGGTGGAAAATTATACTGTCTCGAGGATACTAGTAGATAACGGGAGCTCGGTGAATGTCGTCTTCAAAAAGGCCTTCGATGAGATGAGGGTTGAAGGGAAGAGGATCCTGGCCTCGGACGGACCGTTGTTTGGGTTCTCTGGAGAGAGGAAGTGGAAGGGGGAGTAGGGCTGCACGTGAAGTTGGGGGGCGTGTCACGGAACTGCAGGTTCGTGATCGTGGACGCCCCAAGCAGCTATAATGCCATTTTTGGGCGCCCCCTCATCAGCGCCTTTCGCTGCGTCCCCTCCTCGTTCCATCAATGCCTCAAGTTCAACAATGGGGGGGGGGGGTGCAGGTCAGGGTAAGAGGGGACCCGAAGGTGGCAAGACAATGCTACGTTACAGCAGTCAACACCATTTCGTGGATGGCAGAGGCAGAGGAGTTGGAGATAGAGATGACGTCACTTGAGGAGGCTGTTGAGGAAGAAAAAATGGGCCTAGAGGAGGCAAAAGAGATAGCTGAAGAGGAAGTCGGAGAAGAGGAGACTGAGAAGCAGCAAGGAGATGTGCAGGTGGTCCGGGGGGACGAGGAGCAGGAGAGCCCAGGAGGGGCGATGGAAGTAGGAGAGCAAGCGGCAGGAGGAGCTGAGGGAGAGGCCCCGAGGGGCGTGAGAGTCGAGCAGCAGCAGGGGGGGCCAGTAGAAGCGATGGGAATCGAGGAGGAGGTAGAAAGGGGAGAGCTGGAGCTGGAGGAAGAGGCAAGGGTCGGCTGGGAGCAGTCGCGGCTGGAGCCGGCCGAAGAAGTGGTGGAGATGGAGGTCTTCACCAGCGCAGGGCAAGTACAAAGGGTGCGGGTCAGCGGGGGCTTGAGTCCCGAGGCCCGGGAGCGAGTGCGGGCTTGCATTCAAAGCAACGTCGACATCTTCGCCTGGAGCACGGCGGATATGCCGGGCATCGACGCAGACGTGGCCTGCCATCGCCTGAACTTGGACCCACGCACTCGCCCCATACGCCAGAAGATGAGAGCCATCGCCACCAAGCTGGAGGAGCCCATTCGCGAGGAGGTCAGGAAACTCCTGGAGGCCGGCTTCATCTCGGAGATCCAGTATCCGGGCTGGATCTCGAATGTGGTAATGGTTAAAAAAGGAGGTGGTAAATGGAGAATGTGTATTGACTTTTCTTTGTTAAATAAATCATGCCCAAAGGATTGCTACCCCCTGCCTCGGATCGACGCGCTGGTTGATTCAGCCGTCGGTTTTTCTGTCATGAGTTTTTTAGATGCTTTTTCAGGTTATCACCAGATCCGGATGCACCCTCCTGATACCAAGGATGTTTCCTTCATCACAAGGGAGGGATGCTTCAGTTACAAAATGATGCCCTTTGGGTTGAAGAACGCAGGGGCTACCTACCAACGCATGATGGATCGGGTCTTCCGAGATCAGAGGGGAGGAATTTGGAGGTCTACGTCGACGACCTAATGATCAAAAGCAAGTGCATGGATTCGCACCTGCAAGATCTGGAAGAGACATTCGCCACCTTAAGGAGGTTCAAGATGAGGCTGAACCCCTTGAAGTGTGTCTTCGGGGCCAGCCGCGGGAAGTTCCTCGGGCATCTTCTGACTCCGGCAGGGGTGGAGCCCAACCCGGACAAGGTAAAGGCCATCCTGGATTTGGAATCACCTCGCGACGCCAAGGAGGTCCAGCGCTTGACAGGCAAACTGGCTGGGCTGAGCAGGTTCCTCTCCAGGGCAGGAGACAAGTGTTCTTCATTCTTTAAGGTGCTGCGAGGGAATCAAAGGTTTGAATGGACCACCGAGTGCGAAGAGGCCTTCCAAGGGCTGAAAAGACAACTCTCTCAGGCTCCTCTGCTTCAGAGCCCAAAAGAAGGAGAGGACCTGACCTTGTACCTCGGAGTAGGAGCGGAGGCGGTGAGCTCCGTCCTAGTGAGGGAAGAAGGGAAGAAGCAACTGCCCATCTACTACGTCAGCCGGATATTGAGGAAAGCAGAGCTCCGCTACCCCATCCTCGAAAAGCTCGCTTACGCCTTGGTCATCTCTGCAAGGAAACTCCGGCCGTACTTTCAAGCACATTCGATTAGGGTGGTGACCGACCACCCTCTTCGCAAGATCTTCGAAGGAGTGGAGCACTCGGGGAGACTTGCTAAGTGGTCTATTGAGCTAAGCGAGTTCGACATCTCTTTTGTCCCAAGACTCTCCATCAAGGCGCAGGCAGTGACGGACTTCCTAGCAGACTACATTGTTGAAGTCGAGGAGGGAGAGCAGCGGCCACGAGAAGCGTGGAAGTTGATGGTCGATGGGGCCTCGGGAAAGCACTCCCTCGGGGCAGGGGTGGTATTGACAAGTCCTCAGGGGGTAACCATAGAGCAAGCGGTCATTTTACATTTCCCCGTGACCAACAATCAAGCGGAGTATGAGGCCGTGATCGCCGGCCTTCGCTTGGCAAAGGAGCTGGAGATTCAGGATGTGGAAGCTTTTACTGATTCAAAGGTAGTAGCGTCGCAGATCCGGGAGAGTTTGAAGCTCGGGAGCCTACCCTCATCAAATACCTCTTCAAGGTAAGGGCGATCATCGGTGGGTTCCGGTCATTCTCAATCCAACATGTTCCAAGTGAAGAAAGTATAGCAGCCGATCGATTAGCCAAGTTTGGACCTCGGGGAGGAGGGACCTTGACAGGAGCTATTTCGACCGGCTATCGAGGAAGGAGAGTTGATGGTGGTAGATCGGCGACCCTCGTGGGTGGATCCATTTGTGACCTTCCTAACCACCGGTGAACTTCCTGAGGGGACCAAGGACGGGAGAAGCTTCAAGCGCAAAGCAGCTCACTACCT
This sequence comes from Platanthera guangdongensis, assembly GCA_039583875.1. Classification (NCBI taxonomy): domain Eukaryota; kingdom Viridiplantae; phylum Streptophyta; class Magnoliopsida; order Asparagales; family Orchidaceae; genus Platanthera; species Platanthera guangdongensis. The sequence goes on from CM077156.1 coordinate 17,479,299, forward strand.
AATGATGGAGGGGGGTCTGCATCGTAAGATGTTGTCAGGGCTCCTAGCTAGATGTGTGACCGAAGAAGAGATCCCGAAGATCTTGGGGGAGGTGCACTCGGGCGAGTGCGACAGTCACTCTGGAGGAAGGACGTTGGAAGCAAGGGTGGTCAGGCAGGGGTACTTCTGGCCCACCCTAAGGAAGGATGCCACGAAGTTTGCAAGGAGGTGTCAAAAATGTCAGCTCTGCGCCCCCCTTCAGCTCTTGGCAGCTCAGAGGCTCCGAAGTATCACGGCACCGTGGCCGTTCGCCATTGGGGAATGGACTTAGTTGGACCCTTTCCTCCGGCTAGTGGGCAGAGGAGATTCCTCTTGGTCATGGTCGATTATTTCTCGAAGTGGCTGGAGGTTAAAGCCTTGGCCAAGGTCACCTCACAGGTCATAAGGAACTTCGTCTGGGGGGAGATCATTTGCAGACACGGGTTGCCCCAAGCAATAGTGACAGATAACGGCCCCCAGTTTGCCAGCGAGGAGTTCATCAGCTTCTGCGCCCAACTAGGGATAGATCTCCGGTTTGCCTCTGTCCACCACCCCCGGAGTAACGGCCAGGTGGAAGCGGCGAACAAAATCATTGTGAATCTACTAAAGAAAAAGGTGGAGAACTTAAAGGGAAATTGGGTGGAGCAGCTCCCCTCGGTCCTGTGGGCCCTGCGAACGACCCCGAACACGGCCACCGGTGAGACCCCCTTCAAGCTCTCTCATGGGTGTGAGGCCGTCCTACCAGTGGAGGTCGAGGTCCGGTCCCCGCGAGTCACAGCCGCGGGCGAAGGAGACGAGACTTGGAGGTTGGAGAATGAGGAGGGGCAACGCCTCTCGCTAGATATGGTGGAAGAACTGCGAGACGTGGCAGCTATCAGGCAAGAAGAGATCAAGCGGCGAATGACCAAGTATTTTGATAAGCATGTCAGGGTCAAGCAGTTTACTGAAGGGGATCTGGTGCTGAGAAAGGTTGACGCGGCAGGAAGGTCGGCTCCCGTTGGCAAGCTCAAACCTAACTGGGAAGGACCATACATAGTGAAGGAAGTCCTCGGAACAGGAGGATACTACCTCCAGGACGTGGAAGGGAGGGCCCTAAGCCACACCTGGAGCGGTGATGACCTAAAACGCTTCTACCCATGAAGGGGGAAGGATGTAACCATGTACCTCAAAAAAACTTATTATACTACATCGGTTGATTTTCTCTTGACTATTGTCAATTTTTTTATAATATAACGTAATTATGTGATTTGTAATACCCCGAGCTCGGCTCGGCCCCAGGTAGACCCGCTGCGCAGGCTCTCATCTAGCTGGCAGGTCCGAAGGCTCGCCTGTGGGGGATAGGTTTGGTTTGAGATCTTCATCGGCACCCCGAGCTCGGCTCGGCCCCAGGTAGACCCGCTGCGCAGGCTTTCATCTAGCTGGCAGGTCCGAAGGCTCGCCTGTGGGGATAGGTTTGATTTGAGATCGTCATCGGCACCCCGAGCTCGGCTCGGCCCCAGGTAGACCCACTGCGCAGGCTCTCATCTAGCTAGCAGGTCCGAAGGCTCGCCTGTCGGGGATAGGTTTGGTTTGAGATCTTCATCGGCACCCCGAGCTCGGCTCGGCCCCAGGTAGCCCGCTGCGCAGGCTCTCATCTAGCTGGCAGGTCCGAAGGCTCGCCTGTGGGGGATATGTTTGGTTTGAGATCTTCATCGGCACCCCGAGCTCGGCTCGGCCCCAGGTAGACCCGCTGCGCAGGCTCTCATCTAGCTGGCAGGTCCGAAGGCTCGCCTGTGGGGGATAGGTTTGGTTTGAGATCGTCATCGGCACCCCGAGCTCGGCTCGGCCCCAGGTAGACCCGCTGCGCAGGCTCTCATCTAGCTGGCAGGTCCGAAGGCTCGCCTGTGGGGGATAGGTTTGGTTTGAGATCTTCATCGGCACCCCGAGCTCGGCTCGGCCCCAGGTAGACCCGCTGCGCAGGCTCTCATCTAGCTGGCAGGTCCGAAGGCTCGCCTGTGGGGGATAGGTTTGGTTTGAGATCGTCATCGGCACCCCGAGCTCGGCTCGGCCCCAGGTAGACCCGCTGCGCAGGCTCTCATCTAGCTGGCAGGTCCGAAGGCTCGCCTGTGGGGGATAGGTTTGGTTTGAGATCTTCATCGGCACCCCGAGCTCGGCTCGGCCCCAGGTAGACCCGCTGCGCAGGCTCTCATCTAGCTGGCAGGTCCGAAGGCTCGCCTGTGGGGGATAGGTTTGGTTTGAGATCTTCATCGGCACCCCGAGCTCGGCTCGGCCCCAGGTAGACCCGCTGCGCAGGCTCTCATCTAGCTGGCAGGTCCGAAGGCTCGCCTGTGGGGGATAGGTTTGGTTTGAGATCGTCATCGGCACCCCGAGCTCGGCTCGGCCCCAGGTAGACCCGCTGCGCAGGCTCTCATCTAGCTGGCAGGTCCGAAGGCTCGCCTGTGGGGGATAGGTTTGGTTTGAGATCTTCATCGGCACCCCGAGCTCGGCTCGGCCCCAGGTAGACCCGCTGCGCAGGCTCTCATCTAGCTGGCAGGTCCGAAGGCTCGCCTGTGGGGGATAGGTTTGGTTTGAGATCGTCATCGGCACCCCGAGCTCGGCTCGGCCCCAGGTAGACCCGCTGCGCAGGCTCTCATCTAGCTGGCAGGTCCGAGGCTCGCCTGTGGGGGATAGGTTTGGTTTGAGATCGTCATCGGCACCCCGAGCTCGCCTCGACCCCAGGTAGACTCGCTGCGCAGGCTCTCATCTAGCTGGCAGGTCCGTAGGCTCGCCTGTGGGGATAGGTTTGGTTTGTGGGAGATAGGTTAGGATAGGTTAGGTCTGGTTTGCGGAAACTTCATCGACACCCCGAGCTCGGCTCGGCCCCAGGTAGACCCGCTGCGCAGGCTCTCATCTAGCTGGCAGGTCCGTAGGCTCGCCTGTGGGGGATAGGTTTGGTTTGTGGGAGATAGGTTAGGATATGGTTAGGTCTGGTTTGCGGAAACTTCATCGACACCCCGAGCTCGGCTCGGCCCCAGGTAGACCCACTGCGCAGGCTCTCATCTAGCTGGCAGGTCCGTAGGCTCGCCTGTGGGGGATAGGTTTGGTTTGTGGGAGATAGGTTAGGATAGGTTAGGTCTGGTTTGCGGAAACTTCATCGACACCCCGAGCTCGCCTCGGCCCCAGGTAGACCCGCTGCGCAGGCTCTCATCTAGCTGGCAGGTCCGAAGGCTCGCCTGTGGGGGGATAGGTTTGGTTTGAGCAAGGCAGGAAGCGCACCCGGAACACGAAATGGAAAGAGGTAAAGGTAGGATAGGTCTCGGCCAGAAGAGATCTCGAGGGGGAGATCCCCGCCATAGAAATCTCGCCAAGGGAGGCCTTCGCCGAAAAGGCTCCTAATAATATTCTTGAGCAGACAGGCGGAAACGTTGTGCGACAGGCTTGAACGGTTCGCGCAAGACAAAGGGGGACGGCTCCGTCTTCAGGGTTCGCGGAAACGTTCCCGACTGACAGTTTTCAGCAGGTTCCCGCCGATCCATCGCTAAGGGAGGCTATCCGAGAGAGGCCAGGGGCCTCGGCGGAAGCATACGTAGGAAACACTCGGCCACAGCAATTACATCAAGCACATTCACAATAACAGGACGAGACATTTACAATGGAACGTTTGCAATATATATTACACAAGTACAAGTTTAGAGCGTCTCGCTCTTTACACTAAGGCAAAAAGAAGAAAAAGGGGCCCCTCAAGGAGACAAGCTATACCCCTCAGAGCTCCCGCTTGAGCTCCCGCTGGAGCTTTCGCCGGAGCTCTCCTCGGAGGTCTCGCCACCCGCTGCAGGGGATTTCGGGACATCCGAGGGTGGGGTATCAGGGGCGCCCGGGGGCTTTGGAACGGGCTCGAAGAGCCAGGGAACGAGCTGTTGAGCGGTGATGTTTTTGCCCCTCCCATCCCAGCAGTCGACATCTCGCAGCGTCTCCAGCGTCAACGTGACTGTAGCCTGCGCGTTGGCCTGGAGAAGCTTGTCGATGTCATAGACCGAGTAGTAGCGGCTCTTCAGTCTCTCATCCAGCGGGGGGGCCGCATTTGCCTCCAGACGCGCAATCTGCTCCCTCAGCAGGACGTTGTCGTATCGCGCTTGAGATAGCTCCTCGCGAAGCGTGGCTTGGGCGGAATCCTGAACAGCGAGAGGTTAGCATGAAAGAGAAGAGTTAAAGTAGCGAGAGCAAGCGCTGTGAAAGATCTCGCTTACCCCTTCCGCCTGGCGCGAAGATAGCAGTTGCTGGGCCTCGGCCAGCTCCTTTGCCAAAGTGGTCGCCTGAGCCACCACGTCATCCCTGACCTTGAACATATCCTGGAAATTGCGGTCTATGGTGATGCTCCGGCGAGCACACATGTGCGCAAGCTCCAGCCCACGCATCAGGGCGCGAGTAGAATCATAAGCCAGCAGTCGGGTCGACATCCTGTCGTAGACGCTGGCATCCTCCCGGTTGTAGAGGCAGTAACCTAAGGCGAAAGCCTCGCTGGTAACCTCGTCTCGCTCTGCCCAGCTAGGCAGGAGGGACGAGATCGAGACCCTGTTGGTGTCGGGATCCCACTGTAGCAGCGGCTTGTTCTCCACGTCCAGGCACCTCATGCCGAGGCCAAAATTGCGGTGGCCCCGCGACACCTCTCCAGACAGAGGCTGGCCGGAGGTCTCGGCAGCGGCTCCCTCGCCCTCTGCAACACCGGGGGCCTGAGGGTTCTCGGCAGGGGCCTCAGCGCCGCCCCTAGTAGCTGCGATCTCGCTGACAGCCTGCAAGATCTCCTCAAAGGAGCGGCCTGCAGCGAGAGGTTGGGAGGGCGGCACCATAACGACCTTGCCCTTCTCGGTATCAGTTGTCTTGGGTCTCTTGATCGGTTGAGGCGGAGGGGCGCCGGGCTTTCGCTTCCCGGCACCAATTGAAGGAGGCGGGGCCGGATCTTTCCGGCAAGCTTGTGCAGCGGCCTTTGCGAGAGCCAGCGGGTCTTTTGGAGGTTGGCTCCCGCCAGCGCGAGCCTCGTCAAAGGGTTGGCGTAGGGGGATCTCACGCCCTCCTGCGAAGGTGACAATACTAAGTTCAAACCTTGAAAAGGACAAGGATTAGTAAGATAAAGGCGAGACCTTACCTTCGCCTGGGAGCACGGGGACGAGTGAATCAACGTCTCGCCGAAGGAAGAGGACGTCGAAGTCCTTGGTTCCAAAGAACTCAAGGAGGGCGCTCTCGCGCGAGCCCAAGGAGGGGGGCTTGTAGGCGGCATCCTCGTATTGGATGAGCGCGAGAGGCACGTTCCCGAAGTCGCCGGAAACAAAGATGAACCTCTCGCCCCAGTGATGGTGCTTGTTGGCGAGACCGATCGTCTTGAGCAGTTGTCCTGAGAAGAGGACCACCCCTCCTTTGGCGCGAAAAGTGAACAGCTTGCGGAAAATTGGCAGGCTGAACTCGATCCTCTCGGATCGCATGTAGCATATGAAAGCCACGAGAATCGCAACCGAATTTGGATTCAGTTGCGCGGGAACCACTCCGTAATACCGGAGGGCCTGACGCATCTCGGGCCACAGCGGGAGGCGGAAGCCCACCTCGAAGTGCTCAAGGGGGATGGCGAGCTCCCCCTCCCCCGCGGTGTTTACCTTATCATGGTTGCCTGGGTTCCGCGCGGTGAAGCCGGCGGGAACGTAGCGAGTCTGGATTAGGTTGAACTCGTCCACGGTGAGGGTGCAGGAAGGAAAAAGGTGCTTCTGAAAAGCTTCCGCACAGTTGGATCGTCCCTCACCTCCGCTCGGCATCGTGATGAAGAGTTTGAAGGCGAGAGCTTCAAGAGGGAGGCGAGAGCGTCAAGAGGGAGGCGAGAGCAAGAACCGTACGGGAACGAAAGGAGAAGGCGGAGACAAGCGAGAGCTTTTTAGAGACCGCGAAAGCAACAGAAGAGGAGAGAGATTGGGATCGGAGAAATGAATGTGGTAGGTGAGCTTCCCTATTTATAGAAAACCGTGATCATGATGACAGTTTTCAAAAAGGCGGCGGGGGAATAGCCGGCACGTCCCAGGTCAGCGGCGCTTCGTTTTCCCGCCCAAGTTCGATAGTGACTGATTGACCGAATGATTAACGCAAGCGTAGTGAAATGACATGCGGCAAGCAAGATAAGCGGAAGCAAGGTTGCTCTCGCCAACCGAGAGCCCAGGATAATAACATATATGCGCATACAATAATAATATTAATGATAAGTGCAGAGTTATTACTCTCGCTGAGCGAGAACTGGATAAAGAGTAAGTAATAATAGCAGAGTTATTAGCTACTGTTCTAGTGAATAAATAAGGGTACACCTGAGAAGGGGAAGGACTGGGGATGAGAAGGGGAGGTCTCGCGATTCAATAAGGCTCCCACCGTCATTTCCCTTGCTCCCACCGCCATTTCCCTTGCTCCCGCAGCTTGGTCCGGGGTGGCGCCTGCGGGTTGAAGTGCATCCTAGGTTGACCCGGCGAGACAGATCGCGGATCCGCTCGATGCACCTTTCGGGTGAAGATCCGGCGGTAGACCCCCCCGGCAGGTCCATCTCGCCGATAAGATAGTCCCGCTCCAGAGTCTCCAGCCTCTGCTCCACTGATTGGCGAAACTCTTTTGCCGCGAGGTCGCGGACCCGTTCTCGCCGGATGAGCTTCGATAGGACGGCGACAACCTTCTTCCCCCGTCTTTTAGCGCTCCCGGCACTGGTCAAGATCTCCTCCATCTCGTCAGATGAAGGGAAGGGGGAACTCTCGCCGTCTTCCCCCTCTCTTTCTTCTTCTTCTTCTTCTTCCTCTACCTCGGCTCCAGGCCGCGAGCCCATGTCCCCTGGCAAAAGAATTCCAGTTATAGCGAGAGCCAGAGGATTGCTGTGATAAATATTCCACATACCTGCAGCATGACGAGGCCCCCCGGTCGACGGCAGGCGAGAAGGCCCTGCCCCCCCTCAGCTCCAAAGAGTAGGTGGATCGACTTTCCTTTTCCTGGGGGGTAAATTTTGCGAATGGTAATCCCGGCTTGGCCGGGAGCGGGGGAGGGGGTCTCCTCTCCCGCAGGAAGGCTGACATCTAATGGAGGCGCGGAAGGTTCGGCAGTCTTTCCTCCCGCCGGTAGGGAGGAATCAACCGCAAGGGCAGGCTGTTTCGCAGCCCTCGCTCCGCTCTCCCGGGTGGCGAGACCCGGCGGTGCGAAAACTGGCGTTGCGAGAAGACAGTTCAGCATTCAAAGATTTGAGTTAAGGGCGAGAGGGGAACAATTACCTGCGGTGCTCGGGTCAGGTGGAGGAGCCACCTCCGAAACTCGTGGTTGATCCTCGAGGTGACGAGAGGATGGATCCAAGGATTCGCGCGGGGACGTGGCAGCGTCAGGAACCGTTTCCTGCGAGAGATATCGCGTCAACTACTGAGCGGCTGGTGTTTTCAATAATTGGCAAATCAAACATACCTTCCGCGGCGAGGGATCATCCGCGCGGCTTGGGGTTGGGGTGGGCGGGCTCCTGTTCTCGTGGGGCAGGTCCCGCTGAACCACCTTAGCCCTCTTCTTTTTCTTCTTGGGCAGAGAAGGCTCAGCGGCCGACGACCGTCTCGCTAGCCATGGGGCAACCAGGGCGCTGTTAGCCTTGGCTCGCGCCTGTGCCGCGTTGATGCGGTCTTGCAGATCCTGCGGAAGCGGTTTGTCGGCGCGCTTGGAAGGCATCGCGAGAGGAGGCGAGAGCTCAGGCGAAGAATGACGACTCGAGGGAGGTGTTATGGCCGTCTATCGGCACACGTATTTATAGACACGGTACGGCCCTCCAAAAGATTCCCTGATGGTGACACGTGCTCAGCGAATATTTTTGGGTTGGACGTGTCTTTTCGAGCGCAGAGCTAGCTCAAAAAGAGCGGGGATAGTGTACAACCCCATATTCGCTGAGTCAGACCAGGAGGCGCAATGGTCTCAATTGAGCTAGCCAAAGGAGTTCCCGCCCGAAAGGAGGTCTCGCCCAAGATGGCTGGAACGTTCGCGTCAAATCGTCGAATGGAGATCAACGGGCCAAGATCGTCGAGCGCAGCCATCGCGGGAGCGCTTGCGCTAGCACCAAGCTCCAATCTTGAAGGGGCTCTCGCCTGTAAGCAGGCGAGATCGTTCGCGCCGTCTCTGGGTAAAAGGCTCTCGGTTCAGAGCTCTCGCCGAGTGGGGCCCAAGGCCTAGGGTTAGAGGACCAGATTGCCCTCAGGAAAATTTACCCCCGTGCCCTTAGGAAAACAGTGGGATTCGGCTATTGGCAGACCAACTATGGGCTTTTCAGTAATTTCAAGTCAGCAAGATGCTATAAATAGACCCATAAGGGCTCCTTAGAAGGCAAGCTGTTATTATCTCTCAACTTCCAGTGCTTTCTGAGGAGCTCCTAGCCCAGCTTTGGCTTTGGAGGGGAAGCTCTCAGAGATCTTCCGGGTGTGAGGTGGGACCTCCCTGCTGAGATTTTGGGTCAGTCTTAGGTCCTTTGCATCCAGTCGAGGGTTGAGGCTTGAGAGAAGTAGGTTTTGGCTGCACCCCCTTTTCTTTGAACTCCCGTTGAGGTCATATTTGGCTTCAACAGTACTGGCTTCCCAAAATCATATTTATAGATTTTTGGCCCACTCCAAATTTGTTTGTGACCATTTCTAAATTTCGGACTTGTCCCCTTAACACATTATTTTTGGCAACTATGATGCCGCAACGATTAGCGAAGGACTTATTGATGCCTTCCACTTGAGATTGAGAGAATTTTAGAGATCTCTCTAAGACTTCTTTCTCTTTTGTAAGAGTTTCAACCCGAGTCTGAGTCTTAGAGAGATCTTTCTCAAGTTCCACTATCTTTGTCAAAGAGGGACAATTCTCTTGACAAGACACTTTCTTCTTTCCAAGAACTTTTATTTCATTTTTTAGTTTTTTATTTTCTTTAATTAAAACTTTATTTTCAGATTTGATCAGTTTAATTTCATGCATTTTTTATCCAAATACTCACAAGTACTCAAAAATTCAGAATATAAATCATCAAAGGTTTCAGGAGGTACCTCAGTGTCGCTCTGGACATTGCTTCCTTCATCATAAGATGAAGCGCTCTTTCCCATCAAGCACATGTTGGCCTCCTCTTCTGTTTCTGACCCAGAACTACTCGACTCCTCAGAAGTGGCTTCATCCCACGTTTCAGCCTTTAGGACCTTCTTCCTATCTTTCTTTCCGTGCCGCTTCTCCTTCATTTCTTTCAGATACTTTGGGCACTTGCTCTTTATGTGACCAATCTTCTTGCAATGATAGCATTCAGGTGGTGATCTATCTTTATCATCATCTTCTTCAGCTTGGGATTTTCCTTTCCTATTCCCATACTCTTTCTTCTTGAAAAATATCTTGAAAGAATTTCTTTTTTCTGGATTTCTCATATATCTCCTGAATTTATTCACAAACAAACTCTCTTCATCTTCATCATCACTTTCATCAGACTCGCTTTCCTTCTCCTTCTTGGACTTCAACGCCAAAGCTTTCTTTCTTGGCTCTATGTTATACTCTTGTTGTTGAATCCTCAACTCTACTTCATGAGTTTTCAAGTTGTCTATGAGATTCTCAATTTGGAGAGACTTTAGATCGTGTGACTCCGAGATGACAGTCACTTTAGGATTAAACTTTGGGGGAAGCGATCTAAGTATTTTCCTTACCAAATCTTCATTTGAGAAATTCTTCCCTAGAATCCTCGAGTCATTTACTATCTTGCTAAACCTCGTGTACATGGAGTCTATATCTTCATCAACCTCCATCTTGAACTTCTCAAACTCCGATTCTAGCTGGAAAAGCTTCGAGTCCTTTACCTGCGATGTTCCTTCGTGAGTAACTTCAAGAAGATTCCAAATATCATATGCAGTATCACATGCACAAACACGGTTAAATTCGGTCCTATCTAGCGCACAAAATATAACGTTCATTGCCTTATCGTTATTTTTACATCGAAGCTTATCAGCTTCGTCCCATTTGTCCTAGGGTTTCTCCATAGAAACACTTCCTACAATAGTAATAGGGGCAGTGTAGCATGTTTCTACCATGCCCCAAACATCAATATCTAGTGCTATTAGAAAGCATCGCATTCGAGCTTTCCAATAGTTGTAGTCAGTGCCCGTGAATAAGGGAGGTCTACTAAGACCTTGCCCCTCAGAAAACGCGTGCGTGTTTTGCGCCATTACTCCCGGTGTTGAAACCGTTTTTGGAGTAACCTTCTCTGATACCAAGTGTTGGATCTTACGACGCCTTTAGAGGGGGGGGGGGTGAATAAGGGTACTTTTTAATTTTCTTACACAATCTAAGCAACCTTTACAAAATGAACAACAACAAAGTAATGGAAGAGAGCAAATGAACACAAGATAAAAACAATAATGATATATTTCAAAAGAGTTACAATGAATACAATGTGTCTCTATAGAGCTAGAGACAAAGACTCATGAAATAAATAATTTGCTAGTGTATTCGCCGGTTCTTCTACCAAGAACCGGCAGGCTAAAACGTATCTCTCCCTAGATCTTACTACTAGCCTCCCCCTAGATCTAACCCCGATCTAGACGCTGCACACAAGACAACGATTTCTCGCTAAGCCACACAAGGACTTGTACGCCACTCACAAGGCGACGATTTCTCCCTAAGCCACACAAGGACTTGGACGCCACTCACAAGGCGGCGATTTCTCCTTAAGCCACACAAGGACTTGGACGCCACTCACAAGGCGACGATTTCCCTTCCGATTACAATGTGAAAATAAATGAAAAAAATAACAAAAACAATTTGAGCACTTTAGGCGAGACACTCCCTTCAAACAAAGCGCTGAAGATGCCGATGAATACTTGCAAGTGATGCTTTGAATGCTTCGCACGTGTCGTCAATCTTCCGCACTATTTGGCCTTCTTAGAAGTATGGAGTATCTCTCAGTTCTGGAGCTCTCTGGATCGTCTATGAAAGTAAGTGCACTCCAGGTAATGAAAAATCCGTCCCATTCTCAGAAAATGAGAGGCTTTTATATTCTGGCGCTATCGCCGGGCGATACTGGGTATCGCCATCGGGAGATAGTGGTAACTGCTGCCACGTGTTCCACGAACTCCTCATTTTCGCATCGCACAAACGTTGAGCGCCGAATCGTGCACTATCGCCGAGCGACACTGGATATCGCCATCTGGCGATAGCGAAATAATGGTAGCCACGAATTCGTCGAACGTCGAGCGAAAATCGTCTGAGGGGCGCTATCGCCGAGCGACACTGGATATCGCCATCTGGCGATAGCGAAATAATGGTAGCCACGAAATCGTCGAACGTCGAGCAAAAATCGTCGAGTGGCGCTATCGACTGTGGCGATACCTACTATCTCCTGGCGATATCTCCAAGCCATGATTTCGTCGAGCGGAATTGCGTCGAGTGTCGAGCAGTATTGTGTCGAGTGGCGCTATCGCCTAGGCGCGATACCCAATATCGCCTGGTGATATTGCCCTTGTTCAATTCTGACCCGATTCAGCACCAAACAAATATTAGTTATACACCTGTGTTATCTGCACACCAAAAAAACATCCAAATATCAAATACAAACAAGATTTGTTATTAGCAAACTAGGAAGCGTGGAATGCATGCTCCAACAGTACCACCTTCACTACAAATTGCAACTATTCTCATTAAACCTCTGCCACAATCATTCTTCACATATTTTACATCCAAAAGTTAAGCATGATATTATTTGTCGTGTTATTAGACGCATTTACATTAGTCCCACATCATGTACCGCTACAGTTATGTTATTCATTTTGTTATAAATAAATGGTGAGACCTCAATATGAGGCACTCAGTTTTCATCCCAAATCCCGTAACATGGTATCAGAGGGACGAACGTCCCGAACATAGCAAACACACCCAAAGACCTTCAAGGGAAGGGGGTGACCGTGATGGTCAGGATAGAGTGTGGTAGGGTGTCTCCCCCCGAGAGATGTGAGTGGGAAGATGATTAATAAGATAGGCAACAGTGAGTACGACATCACCCGAGAAGTGGTTGGGTACGTGTCTGTGGTGAAGGATTGCCCGGGTGACTTCAAGGAGATGCCGATTTTTGCGTTCGACAACACCATTCTGTTGAGGGGTAGCCGAACAACTAGTTTGGTGGATGATGCCTTTGTCAGAAAGAAAGAGGGACATGGACCGAGACAGGTATTCCCGACCATTATCAGTACGAAGACACTTAATACGGACAAAAAATTAAGTAACTATTTCATTCCAGAAATGCTGAAAAATAGAAGGTAACTCAGAATGATTTTTCATTAGATACACCCAAGTTGTACGAGAAAAATCATCAATGAAAGCGACATAATACTTGTGCCCTAACAACGTAGGAACAGGGCACGGTTCCCAAATATCTGAATGAAGTAAATCAAAAGGTGCAGAAGCACGAACATCAAGACGAGGACTATAGCTAACTCTGTGGAGTTTAGCAAACAAACAAGACTCACAATTGAGATGGGAAACTTTCCTAAGCTCAAGATACAGACGACGCATGACCTGTATAGACGGATGACCATGACGATTATGAAGATCCAGGAATTCTGTGGAAGCCGCAGAGCAAGCAAGGTGGGAGACTTCATCCAGGACATAGACACCACCACGCAGCTTCCCTCTACCAATAATACGGCTCGTCGACTGTTCCTAAAAAATGCAACCAGAAGAGGTGAATATAGCAATACAATTCAAATCAGTTGTAAGCTTACTAATAGACAAGAGATTGTAGGCAGATTGAGGGACAAGCGCCACTGAGGAGAGTGGCATGTCAGGTGTCACATTGCAGCTACCAAACCCAACGATAGGTACAGTGGAGCCATCTGCAACAGTAATCGAGGCTCCACTATGAGGTTTGTATGAATGTAAGATACCTGAGGAACTAGTCAGGTGATCAGAAGCACCAAAATCTGCAAGCCACTGGACCGGCCGTTGTGAGGTACAAACAGGCTTAATGGTTTGAGCCACAACTGCACTAGGAGTCGGTGAGTCAACGTGTAGAGCCTGCATACGCCGATAATCATCTTCAGATATTTCAACAGTGCGCGATCCTAGAGGTATAGCAGTGGAGTCAGCCATGTGTGCTGACCGAGGTGGAGGTTTGGAGGCGCATTCTGGCTTCTCATGAATCAACCAACATGTATCCTTTGTATGTTCTCGACGCCCGCAATGGGCACAATGTCGCGCGTCTGAGTCACGACCACGACCAGAGCGGCCCCCCCCGACTAGCTCCCCTACCTCCTCCTCGTGAGGCAAGATCCATCAACTCGCCGGAAGACGTATGCAGAGCAGATGACGAGATACCTATAGAGCTAGCCTTAGTAAGCCGTTGGTACACACTAGCAGTCTGAAGTGTAGTAGGACTGGCGAGCATTTCAGTTTTCGTTGTGGAGAAGTGAGGATCCAATCCATTCAATAGCCACAAGAGCACAAGGTGTTCACGTTGAGCCTGATGCCCTTCCCGGGTAGAGGGAATCTCCCAAAGATCCAAGATCTCATCGGCGAGAACTTTCCATTCAGCAAAGTACTCGGTAACAGGACGTGCGCCTTGGCGTAGTTCAGCGATCTTGGGGAAGAGTTCACCAAGACGAGAGAGGTTGTTCCCCTAAGAAAACATCATGTGAAGTGTATCCCATAGTTCCTTGGTGTTGTCGCAGTTCTTGCACATTTGCTGGACGGAGGGATCCATAGATCTCAGGAGAAGAGCAAAGATGCGAAAATCATCACTATACCAGTCGTCATGTTCGATACTCCCCACTGCATGGGTTGGGAGACGAGTAAGATGGTGTGTACGACGGATGCCTGCAAGAGACATAGTAACCCCCTTTTTCCATAACTGAAAATTGGAGGAGGTAAGGATCGTAGTTGCAATCCTCGCATTTGGAGGAAAGGAGTTAGGGGAATCCCCGGAGGGAACCGGCTGTGGGGCGGTACTTGTCACGGAGGAATTCATAGCCCAGAACACCGGAGCAGGAGCAGCCGGAAGGGAGGAACGGTAGAGGCAACGACAGTAGAAGCCGCAGGAGAGGCAGCGACAGTAGAAGCCGCAGGAGAGGCAGCGACAGTAGAAGCCGCAGGAGAGGCAGCGACAGTAGAAGTCGCAGGAGAGGCAGCGACAGTAGAAGCCTCAGGAGTAGAAACCTTCCGGCAGAGGCAGCGACGGTAGAATCCGCAGGAGGCGGCGCTGGTAGGGGCTACGGGAGGCAGCAGGCGCTGATAGTAGTGTCAACGCATCTATGGTAGACGGCCGACATCACCTCGCTGCGGAGGCATGCCGCCGTCATGTACGTGAGACGAGCAGAAGCGGTCGACGCTGGTATCGAGCCGAGCGGGAGCGGGAGCGAGAACGACCGGGACGGAGCGGGAGTGGGATCGGGATCGGGATCGGGATCGAGCGGAGCGGCGGGATCGAGAATGAACTATATATGTAGCAAGTTGGGTCTGGGAAGTTCCCACGATCCAACTTGAGGGGGAGTGTTATTTGTCGTGTTATTAGACGCATTTACATTAGTCCCACATCATGTACCGCTACAATTATGTTATTCATTTTTATATAAATAAATGGTTTTCCTCAATATGAGGCACTCGGTTTTCCTCCCAAATCCCGTAACCCATGATAAAAAATATATGCACAAACTAGTTACATATCACTTGTACTCGTCTTGTCCCTTATATGAATATGTACATGCACTCCTATCTTAATTAATCTGATTGACAATTTCTAGAATTTCAAAGGAGGTTTATTTTACTTGCTTAGTATTCTTTTAGTGGGAAGATAAAACATCTTTTTAAATACTCATCATCAACCTTAGAATGGAGATTGACATATGTGTATGATATATATTTTCTTTGAATTTTTTGAATGACATACATATTATTTAATTGAAGTTTAAATTATCAAATATATTTTAACTAAAAGTGGTTTATCAAAATGAGACATGTGAATGAGTAGTTTTCTTAAATGAGGAATATAATTTGTAGATGTAGTATTATACTTTTGAATGCTGAAATCCATGTATTTTTGTTAACTTTGAAATATGCATAAATTTTCTTTGAATAGTTCGTTCTTATGCGAGCAAACCATTATTGTGCTTTAATTGACCAAGTCATGAATATTACCTCATCTATTTGGTGTTGGTCTTAGATGTCCTCATTTTTCATTCATTTCTGCTGAATGTTGTTATTCTACATTTTTTTGAAAATCTATCAAATCTTTCTAATCTATGTATTATACTATATACCATATTCACTATTATTAATCTATTATCAGCTTAATTAGTATAAGAAATAAATTGAATATATTTTTAACCTCCTAACTATTAAAAGGCATAGACTAAATATAAATTTATTGTTAAATCTTTCTAATATTTGTCGTTGACATCAATATTTTCTCTCTTAATCAGAATATGCATTATTTCTGCTTTTATTGTATCCAGTTCTGTTAGTTTCAAAGAAAAAATGCTAAACTATCTCGAATTATACTGCTTGTTCTCCCATAATATTTCTTTGTCAAACCTTAACTCGGCCAATGTTTTAATAGCTGTCACTTGCAATTTTAATATATAGTTATCTTTCTATCGATAAATATAATAATATTTCTTTGTCAAAAATCATGAAATGAAACCTTCTTGATAAACAGAAACAAATTCATTGGTAGCAATATTTTATTGACGTTACAAATTACCATAATACAAGGATGTTCTTGTAAGGTAGTATTTTATTTAATATGGGGATGGTCGGATAAAGTTTCATATATAGACACTAGCAATTACTCGATCTAAATTGCAACTTAATTATGCTTCCCTTTCATTCTTTGAATCGGGGAATACCTTCTTTCTTTTCTGATGGGGACCACAGATTGAGGGCAAGCCGACACTTATCAGAAATAGTACGAGCTTACATACACAGGATGCGACAATAGCATTGTCGTATAGTTGATCCAAGCCAGTAGTCACGTTCAGAGCGTACAACCTATTTTTGTGTATTTTATGTGTTTTTTAATTTCTACTTCATGTAAAATTAGTGGATTTACGTTCCGGATGATATTGGTCTCCGCAGTGGATTCTAAGTCTGTAACTGGGGGTATAGTGGCTGACTTAAGACATTGCAAAATTTGTGGAAAAATTTTGGTATCTCCCGGTCTTCCCACGGTGCTGATTCTTTGGACATTTGGTGTGAAGTCAAAATAACTACTTTTCTTTACCACTCCACTCACCATTACTACCCACAACTCAATAACCACCAATTAACCTCCCCAAAAATACTCATAATTGTTGTTAACCTTTTTTTTCTCCTAATTCCAACAGTAATTACCTCTTAACCAACAACTATCCCAATTCCACTCATATCACTCTAAAATTGCATAATCATCCATTCCTTCATAAAAAAACCCTTTCCTGCATGAATTCCCTTCACGCTATGCCCCACTTACAAACCAATTCCAGCAATCCCTCTATATCCCATCCCTAGAATTACCCACACCTCCATACTCCACCCCCTTCTAGCGACTTGCCTGCAACAAGTAGCACCTGACTTGGTGTCCCCACCTAGAAATTACCTTACTGAGGGTATTCAGCACTCATCAAAAGAAAATTGATTCTTGAACCTCTATCACTCTCATGTCATGTTGAGGTACTGCTGAAGAAAAAAACTGCAAAATCTGATTCAATCTATCGGAATTGATTAATTGTATTCTGAAAAAACAACACCTAAGCCTTTATCCCACTATTGTGGGGTCAGCTATATGGATCATTTGTCGCCATTGTACTCTTTCTTTAGTCATAATCCCACTAATGCTAAAGTACATGATGTCTTTTCTTATAGTTTCATTCCAAGTCTTTATTTGTCTAACCCTCCCCTATTTAACATGCCTAGTGACTAAACTCTCACAGTGCCTAACAAGTGCCTCTAATGGTCTTCTTTGTTATGTACATGCCCAAACCATCTTAGTCGAGCTTCTCACATCTTCTCTGGAATTGGCGCCACTCCAGTCTTATCCCTAATACATTAATTCCTAATTTTATCCAGTCTTGTGTGTCCCCACATTCACCTAAGCATTTTCATCTCCGCAACTCCCATTTTTGCTCATGTGCACAATTCAATGTCCAATACTTAAAACCATAGAGCATTACTGGTCTAATTGCAGTACAGTAAAACCAACCTACTTTGGATTGTATGTATGATGTATCACATCTTTATCAACACCTACAACTTTTTGAACTATCGATCCAAGATATTTAAAGCTTTCACTGTGGAAAATATCTTGATCACCCAACTTAATAACGAAGTCATCCATCCTTCTTGCACTGCTTAATTTAAGCTCCATAATCTCTAGTCTTCAAATATTGCCTTATAAGACTACATCTTGTAAAATTTCTTAGCTACTCGAAGACATAGATGAGATAATAGATTCTTCATAGCGATGCCAGTGTGACCATCAAGGTTGTAGATGTCAGATGTTGGGTTCATGTTGATTTGAGTTTGAAATGTTGTATGTCGGATGCAGGGATATATCGGGGATATTTTACAATGTCGGAATTTAATATTTAAATTAACTTATTTTTATATATAATTTTTTTTTTGTAAATGCGCGAAGTTACATGTATAATGTATTTTTATAAATTACATAATAAACTTATATATACATATAATATATTTTTATAAATTATACAATAAAATATATACATATAATGTATGTTTATAAATTATACAAAAAGAAACGTTGACGACAGTAAAAAACATAAAAAACACCAAATGAGAGTGATGCGAGAAAGAAGTCAAATTTTGGCTCAGATAGATGCACAAAATGTAACACAACAAAATATTATCACTCAGACTCTTAAAAGAAATGAAAAATATATATATTTACTTTTTTAGTACTTGTCATATATCGTCCGCGAGATATCGCACGATTTATCGGGGCCTGAAGACCGATATATCGGGGATATTTTCAAAAATGACATTTTTGCTTAAAATATCGATGTCGTGGCGTTTTGTCTAAAATCTTTATGTCGGCCGACATGTCAGACATGTTGGCCGACATCTACAACACTGGATACCATCATTATCAAAGAATCCTTCAAACCAATTTGGTGGAGTATCTAGTGTAATAGGTAGAATTACAAAGATTTCATGTACTTGACAAACATGTAGTTGAATTTGTCGTGCTAATTGTCAAATATGACAATTAATGTAATTCATTAGTTTAATCTTACCAAATTATGTAGTTGATAACGACCAGCTTTAGCATCTGATCACATTTTGATGCTTCCACCAAGCATATGTTGGATATATGGTAGTAGCAGTAGATCTTCAAGTCCCATAGTAATTCCAAGGGAAGTATATCATTGTTTACTAGAATACTTCCATCACCACCGAGAATTCCAACTAGCACTCACTGAAGGCGCATAGTGAAGAAGTTGTTGTACATGTAGTTTCTGAGGTTCCTACTATATTATTTTTATGCCATTGGTTACTTGCTAATTGTGTCTTAGTTACTCCATTTTGACTAGATTGCGGTTTGACTATAAAATCACTTATGAACATAGTAGTGGTACTATTAAGTAGATAGTCCCGGTATACAACGCAATGAATATTTAGATTTTTATATGTAAAGGCCCATTGAAAACCAAAGAACCAAAATAGATGCTGGTATAATATGTGGTCTCACTCTCCAGAAGAATCTAAAAAGGTTGTTTTAAAGTTTTAATTGGTTAATAATGTTGTACTTTCCCCTGCCAGTACAGGCAGTGATAATAAAAGTAGAAATGTTATTAGAATGGACCACACAAAAAGGGGTGATGTATGCATAATCATTCAAGATCCACGCATGCTGGAGATAATGGTTAGAAAATTGATAGAACCTAAGATTGTTGGAACACTTGATAGATGAAGACTAGAAATTGCTGAATCTACTACTCCAAAAGTGACTGGTAATACCACTTAAGGGCAGATAGACCATCCACCCAATGCCGCTACCTGCTTCTACTAAGGCTGGGATTAATAGGAGCAAAAAACTTGGTGGCAATAACCAGAATGACAGTATTTGATCGTGAAAATGCTATGTTAGGTGCACCTATTAGTGTCAGAATGAGGCACGTAGTGCGGGCAAAGGAAACGGAAGTCGGCGAGCCGATAACCGAAGCATATGAATGATATTAGGCTAGATTTGCCATTCCTTTACTCTGCTTGCAAAGCGGCATGCCGAGATAAAAATCTTACAAAGAAAAATTGATGACACTACACTGATATTCATTCACTAGTCCCTTGAGGGAACATATAGTCACTCTTCGCATTCGTCTTGCGTTGTACAACCTATATTCGTCAAGGATGGGCCCAATCATGCCACTTAGTTCAGGTCCACTGTCAAAGATCGGGTCAAATCCAGTAAACAAGAGCATTCAATGCCATATGTGAGTATCAGAGTTACTTGCCCAAGTATACGACTATAGGCAAGTATGGCGAGATCCTTCTATAGTCGCCAGTCACCAGGTCGCCAGACCGTCAAGCCTCTAAGTTGTCGGGTCCAAAGAGGCAACCTCGCAGGGGCTTGGTATTCTCACCTAAATACCCCCCAGAATTTGTTTATAAATAGGACCCCATGGGTAAGAGGAATAGCACCTGAAAATCGCGACCCCCTTGTTTGTGAGTACAGAGACTCTAAGTAGTGCCTTCCTTGTACCTTGCTCAGCCGTTTTGGTTCCAGAGGGGAAGTTTTTCCCAAACTTCTGGGTACGCGGCGGGACCTCCCTGCTGCAGCACCGGGGTCCGTTTATATCTCATTTCTCTTCTTCGCTTGAGCCTTAAAAGCCGGTTGGTTGGATCACAAGACCAGTAATCTCGAGCTACACTTAGATCCGAACATTTGGAGTCGGGATTTTCCTGGCTTCAAAACTTTGATGCGGTGAGTGTGGATTGTAGCTAGAGGAGGAAAGTCTAGCGAAGAGGCAAGATGGCGGATGGAGGCGAGCAAAGAGTAGTGGGCAACTCACGGGGAGTAAGTGAGTATGTCACCCGAGCCGACTTCAACGACTTCTCGTAGCGTATTGAGGATGCTTTGCAAGCAATGCTAAATCCTCGCACGGAGGTCACATCGATCTTGCCTCGACGCGAGACTCTGTCGGAGGATGCTGCGCCGTATAGGAGAGTAGGGAAAGAGCCGATGATAGAGGAGCCAGAGCGGCATACACAGTCGATGTACTTCCTGGCAAGCCCTCAAGGAGTTTGAATTTGCAAGGAGTTTCAAGAGACTTTTTAGGATACTTGCACAGGCGAGCACGACACTATTCTCCAACTCGCAGATCGCCGGCAGCGGGGAAGGAGCCCATTCAGTGATGAGGTGTTGTTGGCCTAGTTCCCGAAGGCTTCGGAGAGCCCCGCCTTGAGCTACTACTCTGGAAGAGATGTTCCTATCTGACATCTCCAGTGGTTCAAGGACGTGGTGCTCATCTGAAACATGACCGATGCTTTCAAGTGCTGATTTTTCGCCATTACCTTCCATGGGAAGGCCAGAGACTGGTTTCACCTGCTGTCTGGGAGTTCCATCTACTGTTTCGAAGACCTGCGCCGAGGGCTGACGACGCGGTTCGCTACATCAAAGAACAAAAAGGAGGTGACTGCTCTCTTCCATCTGAAGCAAGGAATGCACGAGACATTGGGTCATCACGTTGACCGTTTCCAAGAGAAAGTCTTTGGCATCCAGGAGGTGGATGGCTATACCTTACAATTGGGCCTGTCGTTTGACCCGAGGGAGGGTCTCTTCAAGTTGGAGATCAGCAGAGATCCCCTTATATCCTATGAAGATTTGGTTGAGAGGGCAAACATGTTCGTGCAAGGGGAGTCAACGAACAACGGCTTCCTAGCCAAGCTGACAAAGCAAACTAGGGAAGAGGATGATGAAGTGGAAGAGGCACCCGAGCGAAAGCCAAAGGAGGAGCAAAGGAAGAAAGAAGGGAAGAAGCCGAAGGAGAGAAGAAAGGAGGAGCCTACGAGGAAGGAAGATCAGAGGAGGTCGGAGGAGTCTCGAAGGCAGGAGGCAAGGATGCCCTTTGTGGCACCGAAAAATCAGGGAGAGCGGTGGAGGTTCTAGTTCCAAAAAAAACGACCCTCTTGGAGGCCTGCAGGAAGACCCTGTCAAGCTGGTCCCAGGAGAAGGCTCTCCCCTGAGAGGAGGAACAACTACTACCAACCAGGAGGGCATCAAGGAGACAGAGACCGGGAGAGGCAATGGTGGTTGTCAGACAGGGGAATTGGCCCCATCGGAGGAACCAGAGGAGGAGAAACAGGCCAGAGGAAGTCCCATTCAACTGTGAGCTGTTTCAGGTCGAGGGTCACAACACCACGACTTGTCCAGACTTCCTGGAAGCAAGGAGGGTTGGAGGAGTAGGAGGAGAAGCTCTGAGGCAGATGGGTCCGGATGAACCGAAGACGCTTCAAGCCCCCGTTTGAAGGCGAAACGAAGATAGAATCGACCAAGGAGGTCGTGGAGGAATTGGCCAAGGAGGGCAGAGGAGTCAGAATGATCCATGACAGAGTTGGGGTGGGAGCATCCCACAAGGGAACTCTCTACACTATTTATTATAGGAGTGTCGCCTCGACCTCTTAAGCTCCTCAACAGCTGGACGAAATCATTTTCTCGGTAGAAGACATGCTAGAAAATAAGAATCCCTTCTGTGACGCTCTCGTTATCCCTGCAGCACCGAAGGACTTCACCGTCGATCGGATCATCGTTGACAGTGAGAGCTTCGTGAACCTTATCTTCAAGAAGACGTTTGACAAACTGGAGGTAGATGTAGGCGGGTGATGACCTCGGATGGTCCTCTCTTCGACTTCTCGGGAGAGAGGAAGGAGGTGGAAGGAGGAACGAAGTTGCTGGTGACCCTTGGCAGCACAACGATCAAGTGCAGTTTCGTCATTCTGGACTCGCCGAGTTTTTACAGTGCCATTTTTGGAAGACCCCTTCTCAACTCCTTCAAGGCCGTTCCATCATCCTATCATCAGTGCCTGAAGTACTGTCAAGGGGACATCCCAGTGAAGATCATGAGCGATCCTAGAGCTGCCCGAGAGTGCTATCTAAATGCGGTAAGCACCGTCAGCTGGATGGAGGCGGAAGAGGCAAACCGGGTCGTGGGAGGGACATGTTTGGGGTAGTAGAGGATAAAGAAGAGGTGGAGGTGATATCAGAGAGAGGGATGCTGAAGATCGGCGGGGCGTTGAAGGTCAGAGAGAAGGTGGAGACGACAGCGTGTCTGCAAGAGAATGTGAATATCTTCGCGTGGAGCGCCGCAGAGATGCCAGAGGTTGATGCAGATGTAGCCTGCCATCGCCTCAACCTGGACCCAAAGGTTAAGTCCATCCTGCAAAAGTAGAGGGCAGTCGCTATTATGTTGGCCGAGCCCATCAGAGAGGAGGTGAAGAAGCTATTGTAGCCGGGTATTGTATCATAGATCCGATGTCAAGACTGAGTCTCCAATGTTGTGATGGTAAAGATGGTCGTTGGGGGCTGGAGGATATGTTTAGATTTCTCTCTGTTAAATAAAGCTTGTCTAAAGGATTGTTATCCCTTTCCTCAAATCGACGTACTGGTTGACTCGACCGTTGGTTTTTCTGTGATAAGTTTTCTTGATGCCTTTTCAGGATGCCACCAGATTTGGATGCACCCCCAGATCATCACGACGTCTCCTTCATCACAAATGATGGATGCTGCAGCTACACGATGATGCTCTTCGTTCTAATGAATGCAGGAGCTGCCTACCGGCAAATGACAGATCAGGCCTTCAAGGAGCAAAAGGGGCGGAACTTGAAGGTATACGTCGATGATCTCTTGCTCAAAAGCAAGAGCGTCCAAGATCACATCAAAGATCTGGTGGAGACTTTTGCGACGCGCTGATTGACTCGACCATCAGTTTTTCTGTGATGAGTTTCCTTGTTGCCTTTTCAAGATACCACTAGATTCAGATACACCTCCCTGATAGCCGTGACGTCTCCTTCATCACGAATGATGGCTGCTACAACACATGATGATGCTCTTCAGACTGAAGAGTGCATGGGCTACCTAGCGGCGAATGATGAATCAAGTCTTCAAGGAGGGAAATGAGCGGAACTTGGAGGTATACGTCGATTATCTCTTGATCAAAAGCAAGAACGACCAAGAGCACATCAAAGATCTGGTGGAAACCTTTGCGACACTTCAAAAATTCAGGATGAGGCTCAATCCAGCAAAATGCATGTTCCAGCCAGGGAGAGAAAAGTTCTTGGGGCATTTTCTCACCCCTGAGGGGGTAGAGCTGAATCCTGACAAGGTTAAGGCGATCTTGGAGATGACATCCCTGAAGAGCATAAAGGAGGCCCAGAGGCTGACAGGAAGGTTGGCAGGCCTTAGTCGCTTCTTGTCAAAGGCCGGGGAGAAGTGTTCTCCCTTCTTCAAAACTCTCCGGGGCGATCTGCAGTTTGTGTGGACCGAGGAGTGCGAGAATTCCTTCGACTAGCTTAAAAGGCAGCTGATGCAAGCACCTCTACTCTAATTCCCGAAGGAAGGTGACGACCCGCTACTCTACCTAATAATGGGAGTAGTGACGGCGAGTTCAGTGCTAGTCCGGGAGGATGGGAAGAGGTAACTCGCCATCTATTCTGTGAGCAGGGTACTCTGAAAGGCAGAGTTAAGGTACCCTATCTTGGAGAAGTTGACTTTCGCCTTGGTAGTCTCGGTGTGAAAGCTTAGGCCCAATTTTCAAGCGCACTCTATCCACGCCTTCACAGATCATCCTCTTCAATGTATTATGAGTAGGGTGGAGCACTCGAGACGATTGACAAAATGGTCGGTGAAATTCAGTGAGTTTGATATTTCCTTCTCTCAAGGGTCGCAATTAAAGCGCAGACAGTGGTAGATTTCTTGACGGATTTCTCAGCAGAGGCGGATGAAGGCGAAGACCCATCTGGAGTGATCCCCTGGAAGATGTTCGTGGACGGAGCCTCAGGCAAAAGCTTCGTGAGAGTGGGCATCGTGCTGGTGAGCCCACATGGAACTAGGATCAAGTCTGAAGCCATTGTGGTAGGACTACGCCTGGATGAGTTGGAAATCTAGGATATTCAAGCCTTCACAAACTCAATGGTGGTCGCGTCACAAATTCGTGGAGAGTTCAAAGTCAGAGACCTCATCCTGCAACAGTACATGGTAAAGGTGAAAGGGTTGATCAGAGGGTTTAAATCCCTCTTCATCTAGCACGTGCCCAGGGAGGAGAACTTGACGACAGATCGCCTGACAACGTATGGCTCGAGGGACGAAGGAACGA
This sequence comes from Platanthera guangdongensis, assembly GCA_039583875.1. Lineage (NCBI taxonomy): Eukaryota > Viridiplantae > Streptophyta > Magnoliopsida > Asparagales > Orchidaceae > Platanthera > Platanthera guangdongensis. The sequence continues at coordinate 17,503,631 of CM077156.1, forward strand.
TCACTGTGCTGCGACGACCCTCCATCGAAGGAGAGATGATGGAGATCGAGCAACATTCGTCTTGGCTAGACCCTTTTGTAGCGTTTCTAGCTACAGGCTAGCTCCCAGCAGAACCCGGAGACCAAAGGAAGTTCATGTACATGATGACATACTATCTGTTGCACGAAGGAGAGTTATACCGCAAAATCATCTCAGGCCCATTGGCCAGATGCGTGTCTGAACTCGAGGTCCCTTGGGTGCTAGAGGAGCTTCATTCAGGGGAGTGTGGAAGTCACTCTAGGACTCGCACTCTGGAGCAAAGGTTCTTGAGACATGACTATTTCTGGCCGATCATCTGGAAAGACACTGAAGCTTTCTCAAAGAAGTGCACTAAGTGTCAACTCCTCGCTCCAGTTCATCTACAGTCGGCCCAATGGCTTTTTTCTATCATGGTCTCTTGGTCTTTCGTCATCTGGAGGATGGATTTGATTGACTCTCCCTCAAGTCAACGAACAATGGAAGTTCTTCCTTTTGATGATAGAATATTTCTTGAAGTGGATCGAGGCCAAAGCTTTGACCAAGACGACGTCTCAAGTCGTAAAGAACTTCATCAAAGAGAGATCACTTGCAGGTTCGGAATACCCCTCGCCATTATCACAGATAATGGACCGCAGTTCGCCAGTCTGGAGCTGGAGGACTTTTGCCATCAGTTGGGAATGGATCTTCGATTTTCTTCGGTATATCATCCATGGAGCTATGACTGAGTGGAGGCTGCCAACAAGTTGGTCATCAACCTCCTAAAAAATAAAGTCGAGAATCTAAAGGGGAACTGGGCGGAGCAGCTCCCTCGGCCCTCTGGGATTTGAGGACCACTCTAAACTCGACCACGGGGGAGACACCCTTTAAGTTGTCCCATGGGTCTGAGGCGCTCATTCCCGTAGATTTCGAGGTCCGAAGCCCAAGAGTGGTGGCGGTAGAAGGAGACGAGGAGTGGATCCTTGCAAACGAAGAAGTCCAAAGACTTTCCCTCAACTACATTGAAGAGCTTTGAGACCGTGCGTCGGCTAGGCAAGAGGAGGTCAAAAGAAGAATGACAAAGCACTTCGACAAGCATGTCTACATCAACAATTCTAGGCAGGGGACCTCGTCTTGAAAAGGTGGGCGTTGCATGAAGATTGGCCTCCGTTGGGAAACTTAACCCGAACTGGGAAGGACCTATCATCTTTCAAGAGGCACTCGAGAATGGAGGATATCACTTACAAAATCACCGGGGGGGAATTACTTGGTAATACCTAGAGTGGTGATGACCTGAAAAGGTTCTACCCCTAGAAAGAGGAGGGTATGTCTGGTTATTGATGTATATTTGAATATAAAAATTACCCTGAAAGGCGGGTTTTGTTACCTCTTTTTTGCATAAAAGGCGGGCTTTGTTACCTCTAAAGGGGAATTGGGCAGAGCAAATTCCCTCAGCCCTCTGGGATTTGAGTACCACTCCAAACTCGACCATGGGGGAGACATCCTTTAAGTTGTCCCAGGGGTCTGAGGCACTCATTCCCGTAGAGTTCGAGGTCTGAAGCCCGAGAATGGTGGCGGCAGAAGGAGACAAGGAGTGGCTTCTCAAAAACGAACAAGTCCAAAGACTTTCTCTCAATTACATTGAAGAGCTTCGAGACCTTGCGCCGGCTAGGCAAGAGGAGGACAAGAGAAGAATTACAAAGCACTTCGACAAGCATGTCCACATCAAGCAATTCTAGGCAGGGGACCTCGTCTTGAAAAAGGTGGACGTTGCAGGAAGATCGGCCTCCATCGAGAAACTTAACCCGAACTGGGAAGGACCTATCATCGTTAAAGAGGCACTCGAGAATGGAGGATATCACTTACAAAATCACCGGGGGGAATTGCTCGGTAATACCTAGAGTGGTGATGACCTGCAAAGGTTCTACCACTAAAAAGAGGAGAGTATGTCTGGTTATTGATGTATATTTGAATATAAAAATTGCCCTGAAAGGCGGGATTTGTTACCTCTTTTTTGCATAAAATGTTTCTAGCATTGATAAGCGAACAAAGTCAATTTCCACGATCAAGTTAGGAAATGAGTTTCCAACTTGACTCTCATAACACCCAGAGCGGATGATGGGACTGTGTATCAGGTTTTTTAATGTTTCCTCCTAAGTCCAAGCCTTTGCATTGATGACCGAGATCAGCCCTCCCTTACATGTTGGACGACGATCTCCCACTTATACTTCTCATTCAACTGTAGATTTTTTCCGGAGTGAGTCTGGAGCTAACCTCCCAACTCGATAAAAAGAAGACCGTTGTGCCTTGTGGCAAGATCCTCCGCCATCAAAGACGTCGTTGAGCCCCGAAAGAGCTGGAAGCTCGACGCAGGGTCATAAATTTTCTTAAGTTTAAAATTTTAGGGTCATTGGGGGTATATGATAACATGTTCAGCTAAGTCTCTTTTGATTAACAAGACAACGAACCTCCCAGAGTGGTGCAAGCAAGTGACATGATGGAGGACTCGAGTGCATGCATCTAGGAGGACGCCCCCTGAGTGCCATTCCCTATCCAAGTTTCTTCCACCTCTCGAAAAGTGGTAGGATGAAGGCCTCGAGCATGCGCGTCCGACGAGACCCCCCAAGAGCCATTTCCCTCCACATATACCTTTGCCTTTGTAACAAGGTAATAGAACGAGAATTTGTGGAAGCAGACATAACCTATCTCCACTTTTGAGTTGGGGGATGAGTCTCCGACTTGACTCTCATAACACCCAGAACGGATGGTGTGATAGTGTATCGAGTTTTTTAATGCTTCCTCCTAAGTCTAAGCCTCTGCACTGATGACCGAGATCAACTCCCCCCTTGCATTTTGGTTGACGATCCCCCGACTGCACTTCTTAGCGAGTTGTAGATGTTATCAGGAGAGAGTTGAGAGCCGACCTCCCTACTGGATGAAGAGAAGATCGTTCTCTTCTTAAAATGAAAGATCCTCCGCCATCGAAGAAGTTGGTGCAGTTAAATTTTTGTTAAATTCTTAAGTAAACATGGCAAATGACCTCAGGGAAGGGGGTAACCAAGAGATACATCATTACATCAATTGAGCATTGTTTTGTTAAATTCACATGCAAAATTAGATTACTTAGTAACATGCAGAGAATACAGATGTAGCTATACTCTAATGGTGGTATTTTTGTCTAAACTCACCAGATCAAAAACGTCCCCACCAAACGTAGCCGTACTTTAATTATTATTTTGCACAAGCTTAGTGTTAGCAATTAACATAAAAATATTAATGATTTCTCTATGTAAGTGGTTTTCCCACTATAGCATATAATATCTACTATGCACTACTTGAAAGAATCATGAATATTAACTCTACTTATTAGCCATCAAGAGCTAGTTAGTTTAAACCTAGTTTCTTGAACATTGAGAAGGGGTTTCAGGCTTCTAACATGATGCATTATCCTCTTAAAATTAGAAGATATGACACAATGTTTTTAGGCATATGTTGAATATTAACATGATGCAGAAAGAAGAAGAAGTGGGAGAAGAAGAAGAAGAAGAAGTGGTAGAAGAAGAAGAAGCAGGAGAAGAAGAAGAAAAAGGAGGAGGTGGAGAAGAAGAAAAAGGAGGAGGAGGAGGAGGAGAAGAGGAAGCAGAAGAAGAGTAAGCAGGAGAAGAAGCATGAGAAGAAGAAGAAACAACAACAGGAGAAGAAGAAGAAGCAGCAGCAACAAAAGGAGGAGGAGAAGGAGGAGTAGGAGGAGGAGGAGTAGGAGAAGAAGAAGCAGGAGAAGGAGAAGAAGAAGAAACAGGAGAAGGAGAAGAAGGAGAAGAAGGAGAAGAAGGAGAAGAAGGAGAAGAAGAAGGAGGAGAAGAAGGAGAAGAAGGAGAAGCAGGAGGAGAAGGAGAAGCAGGAGGAGAAGAAGAAGAAGAAGCAGGTGAAGAAGAAGAAGCAGAAGAAGAAGCAAGTGACAAAGAAGAAGAAGCAGGTGAAGAAGAAGAAGCAGAAGAAAAAGAAGGAAGAGAAGAAGAAACAGGAGAAGAAGCGGGTGAAGAAGAATAAGTAGGAGAAAAAGCGGGTGAAGAAGAATAAGTAGGAGAAGAAGAAGAAGAAGAAGAAGCAGAGGAAGAAGAAGAAGATGAAGCAGGAGGAGAAGAAGAAGTAGAAGCAGCACCAGGAGAAGAAGGAGTACCTGCAGGATCGACGAGATCGGGAGCGGAACACCAGCGGGATCGGGAGTGGAACACTGCGGGATCGAGAAGAAGAACAAGAAGAAGAAGAAAAGGGAGGAGGAGGAGGAGAAGAGGAAGCAGGAGAAGAAGAAGAAGAAGCATGAGAAGAAGAAGAATAAGTATGAGAAGAAGAAGAAGAAACAACAACATGAGAAGGAGAAGAAGAAGAAGCAGAAGAATGAGGAGGAGAAGGAGAATGAGGAGGAGAAGGAGAAGAAGAAGAAGCAGGAGAAGAAGAAGAAGTAGGAGGAGGAGAAGGAGAAAAAGAAGAAGCAGGAGGAGAAGAAGGAGAAAAAGAAGAAGCAGGAGGAGAAGAAGAAGAAGAAGCAGGTGAAGAAGAAGAAGAAGCAGAAGAAGAAGAAGCAGAAGGAGAAGGAGGAAGAGAAGAAGAAGCAAGAGAAGAAGAAGCGGGTGAAGAAGAAGAAGTAGGAGAAGAAGAAGAAGAAGAGGACGAAGAAGAAGAAGCAGAGGAAGAAGAAGAAGATGATGCAGGAGGAGAAGAAGAAGATGATGCAGGAGGAGAAGAAGTAGAATAAGCAGCAGGAGAAGGAATACCTGTAGGATTGGCGGGATCGGAAGCGGAACACCAGCGGGATCGGGAGTGGAACATTGCGAGATCGAGAAGAAGAAGAAGAAGAAGAAGAAGAAGAAAAAGGAGGAGAAGGAGGAGAAGAGGAAGCCGGAGAAGAGGAAGTAGGAGAAGAAGAAGAAGAAGCATGAGAAGAAGAAGAAGCAACAACATGAGAAGGAGAAGCAGAAGAAGCAGAAGGAGGAGGAGGAGAAGAAGAAGAAGCAAGAGGAGAAGAAGAAGAAGCAGGAGGAGGAGAAGAAGAAGAAGCAGGTGAAGAAGAAGAAGCAGAAGAAGAAGAAGCAGAAGGAGGAAGTGAAGAAGAAGGAGAAGAGGAAGCCGGAGAAGAGGAAGTAGGAGAAGAAGAAGAAGAAGCATGAGAAGAAGAAGAAGAAGCAGCAACATGAGAAGGAGAAGCAGAAGAAGCAGAAGGAGGAGGAGGAGAAGAAGAAGAAGCAAGAGGAGAAGAAGAAGAAGCAGGAGGGAGGAGAAGAAGAAGAAGCAGGTGAAGAAGAAGAAGAAGCAGAAGGAGGAAGTGAAGAAGAAGCAGGAGAAGAAGAAGCGGGTGAAGAAGTAGGAGAAGAAGAAGAAGAGGAAGAAGAAGAAGAAACAGAGGAAGAAGAAGAAGAAACATAGGAAGAAGAAGATGAAGCAGGAGGAGAAGAAGTAAAAGAAGCAGCAGGAGAAGGAGTACCTGCAGGATCGGCAGGATCGGGAGCGGAACACCAGCGGGATTGGGAGTGGAACACTGTGGGATCGAGAAGAAGAAAAAGAAAAAGGAGGATGAGGAGAAGAGGAAGCAGGAGAAGAAGAAGAAGAAGCATGAGAAGAAGAAGAAGCATGAGAAGAAGAAGAAGCATGAGAAGAAGCATGAGAAGAAGAAGAAGCATGAGAAGAAGCAACATGAGAAGGAGAAGAAGAAGCAGAAGGAGTAGAAGAAGAAGAAGCAGGAGAAGAAGAAGAAGAAGAAACAGGTGAAGAAGAAGAAACAGGTGAAGAAGAAGCAGAAGAAGAAGAAGCAAAAGAAGAAGCAGGAGGAGAAGAAGATGAAGAAGCAGAAGAAGGAGGAGGAGGAGGAGGAGAAGAAGACGAAGCAGGTGAAGAAGTAGGAAAAGAAAAAGAAGAAGAAGTAGGAAAAGAAAAAGAAGAAGTAGGAAAAGAAGAAGAAGCAGAGGAAGAAGAAGAAGAAGATGAAGCAGGAGGAGAAGAAGTAGAAGAAGAAGCAGGAGAAGGAGTATCTGCGGGATCGGGAGCGGAACACCGACGGGATCGGGAGCGGAACACCGACGGGATCGGGAGCGGAACACCGCAGGAGAGGAACACGAAAACCTAATGCGTAAAATGAAATACGCGAGCAACAAGCCGGTCCTATATCTCACGGAATTTGCTATCCCCCTTGCGGGATACGCGATTCCGAAAATAAAATATATTTTTAAAAAAATGCGTTTCCTGGAGCGCGTTTCCGGCCGTTTCTCGTATCCGGTACGTGTTCGAGTCGATACACAAATCATTTTTAAGTATCCTTGCTTCATAGCATGTCACTCTTCTTGATTTAGAGACTCCAAATATCTCCACTACTCTGGAACGATTTTTTAAATGTCAGACATGTTGGACTCCATATATCACTATCTCCAGTATCCGATATCCGATATTTTAAAACTCAGTCCGAAAAGTTACTGACATCTGATATTTATAAATTTGATCACCAATTCCATCACATGGTTGCTTCCACTACACTTTTTTAGTATCCCCTGCAGCCCTCACCAACTTCTTTTTAGTGAATCAAATAAGATTTTTTTTCATTTCCATCCTTCTCTCCACCCCATCTTCTATATTCAAGGTTCTTTGTACCACCCAGAGTCAATGAGGGAACTGATGTAGGGGTAGGCTACATGGGCACAAAACCTACAACGCTAGGTGTGAGTGCTAGGTGACACACTAATCCAAACCTACATGCGATGCAATGTTCGATGTTTCGACAAATAAATGTAAGTAATGAAAAATTCAGAACCACACAGATATTAAAGTAGAAAAACAAATATTTATTTTGGCAATATTGTATTGGATTTTCTCCGCTCGGAGGGCAAAAACGAAGCGCGCGACGAATGTCTCCTCCCGCAAGTTATTAGGACACAAAAACATAGTTTCACAAACATGAATCGCAACAAAATATGATAAATCACCAAATGAAAATGCTGAATCAAATAATACAATATTACAAAAGCTCACAAATTAGAGAGCTGAAACGAGACACTGAAGAATAAGGGTCTGGATGTGTAGATCGGCGATCGGAGGTGGAACCAATGACGTGAAAATGATGGCGGTGGCTGTCCTCGGTGGTAAATGGTGAGATCGGACGTGAAATGGGTAGATCCGACCACGTACAAGTAGATCCGGGCCGAGTAAGGGTGGATCCGCTATTTAGGATCGGATCCGGGTGGAGGGGTGAAGAACGAAAGGTGGAAATAACGGATCGGGGCTGAAATTCCTATATCTGAATTGATCCAAGAAATTAGGACTAATGAAGGGTGGATCCACCGGAGGGAAGAAGTGGAAGGGCAGTGTGAATAGTGTTTCAGTGAACAGTGTCGTGTTTCGATGAACAATGTTCTGGTGAACAGTGGTTTCAGTGAACGGTACTCGTGAACAGTGTTCGGCGGTAGGGGGTTGGGATTTGGGGGCTGTGTGGGCTGTAGATGAGGGCTTCAGAGGGGGAAGAAGAAGGCTATGGATGGGCAGTACCTTGGGGGGGGGGGAGTTTGAGCGCCTAGGGTCGTCACGGGTCGTCACCTAGTGTTCCACGACGTCGGCTCCGGGGAATGATCGCTGGAATCCAGGAATAGAAGTCTCCAAATTCTGCAATACCTTGGTTCAGCCACTTAGATCAATATTTATAAGAAGAGAACAAATTAGGGCTTCACCATTAACGACTATGATTGGCCGGTGGGATCAGACACTAAATACATGAAAATAAACTCAAAAAAATAAACTAATTTATTTTTTTGACTCGCAGCGACGTGCCAGACGAAACCGCGGAGTTCGATCGTCGATCCGGGCACACCATATATGGTAAGTTGCCAAATCAACCCGATCGGGCCCAAAGCTCGTGCTCGTCTCTGCTCCGCATCAATCTCCACGACTTGAAAGAATTCATCTCCCGATGAATTGAGATCGGAATTCTCTCGATGAATGTCAGGTACAACTCAAAGAGGTTCGCCGAGAATCGTCCAAGTGTCGTCGACGGAAGAGTGTCCTCGCCCATCAACTCCCTCTGACTGAAAAACTGTCATCTCCGGTGAATGGAGACGGTCGTGCTGAAGTTGAAGTCCAGGGGCGAATCGATCAAGCTCTACTGCAAGTATCCAAGCATCAGTTGCATCGGGGTGGTCCCGCCAATGTACCAAGTAGCGACAACGCGACACATCTAAAGTAGGAACAAACTATTGGAATCTGAACTCTATGATGCTCTCATCGCTCATCTCTGGAAGGGTGAAACCCGGTGCGATCGGTGGTGCCGTTGGTGAAACCAGAGAAGACGAGTCCCCAGGCGGGTGGTTGTTAGCACAGGGCGGACTGTGGTGGCCATCAGACGTAGGTGGGGTAAGAGAGTGGTAAGACAACAAAAGTGGGGGTGGGGGCGGCTAGGCATCTCCATTGTTCGGGTCCACATACTCGTGAGGCTCATAGTACGATGTCAGATACTCGACATTAAACACCAGATGAATTCTCATACTAGCCGGGATATCGAGCCGATAGGCATTTGTCCCAATACGACTAATAATAGAGTACAGACTCATTCACCTATCGCTTAATTTTTTGGCAGACCCCGACAGAAGCCTCTCTGGGCGGATTCGTACCATTATCCTTTCGCCTTCATTAAATATTTGTTTTCGCCTTCGCTTATCTGCATGAGCTTTATAATGTTCATTGATTGTTATTATTCGTCGGCAAACCGATTCATGTAATGCATGCAAATGATGAACAAGTGACCCAACTGACTCATGCAAATGAAGCGAATGATGCACATAGAGCATAACATACTCGACACACTTCCTAGGGGAAGACTTGGCAATGACTTGGATGTTACTAACACGGGGTGGCCTATCAGGAGGCTTACCGAGTGATCGATAGAAAAATATGGGGTGATCGACGTCATTGCCCGTGGAGACGGCGTAGGTGGTGACAAATAGTGCGAAGCTCTGGTGTGATAGGTACCTCTCAAATGATATTGCCCATCAGGTGTCTCACCAGGGGGTGTATACCAAAAGTCATCACATGTGAGATGATCACTAGTGCGGATACACGATTCATCACTAAAGTGTAGGAGGGAAGGCTTGTCAAATGAGCTTCTCGGGGACTTGATCCCGAAGAAATCGATAATGATAGGATAGTCCACCACGAGGAGGGCACCAATAACAGTAGTGTCAGTGGGAGCAACTAGGACACCAACAACAAAGTCAACGCTAGCTTCATGAACCTCCCAAGGGAGTAGTGTCTCATCAGGAGGCTTATCTGGAGGTTTAACAATGAGATCATTAATAATGGGAAGATCCCTCGGATGAGTATCACTGATAGAGGTAGTCTCCACGTAACTTGGTGAGGTAGCCACTATGAAGTCAACTCGACTCTCAATAGTGAAGTGACTCGAGATAGTCCTAAGGGAAGAGCAGGGGGTGACCAGACTCAAGTGTGGATCAATCGATATAGCATTGTGAACTGTGTCTCTGTTCAAAGAGGACACTAGGTCTAGATGTAGGTCTAGGTGAGGTGAATATGGTGGGTATACCATCACAACATCATTAGGTCGCTCGTCCTCACCCACATGACCATGCTCACTAGTCATGCTAGCATCACTCTCCACCTGTATCAAAAGATCATCATCAGATTCAACCTCATGATCGCATGAGCACTGAATCTCATCAAACTGAGAAGGATCAAAACCAAGTCACGGATCTCTTATCTCGGTGGAAGCACTACTCGCCGCATCGGTTGCTTGACCCAAATCCCTAGGTTTTCTTCGTAATGTAGATCTTAGGTGATCAAATTGAGCTTCTAAGAGATCAAAGCGGTCAAGAACTAATCACATAAATTCAGCCTCAGGTAACTCTATTGGTGGAACACTAGGAGAGTTTTGACATGTATTGTGTTCCTGCCGATGGTGACCTCTATAGGGTTTCTGAGGGTCATCTTGACGGTAATTCCTAACATAATCGGATTGTGCTTGTGGGTGCGTATGAGCTCTTTGAACGTGCAGTGGTGGTCACACATATCCAAACTCACGTTCCTCTCCTAAAGGAGATGTGTAGCCGCGATGACCTGAATGATATTCAATTCTATCATCGTGAAGTCGCGAAGAGGTGTAATGATGAAGACGTGAGGACCTCTCGTCATGGTGATCGCCTCTAGCATAATGAGATTGTGTCGAGGGGTCAACACAATCTCTTGGAGTGGTGTGCGGGGAACGGTGATAATCATGTGCGGGGAACGGTGATAATCATAATGGTAACATGAAGGTCGGATATAAGTAGACTCAGGATACCTAGATAGGGGAGACTGCCCTTGGTGAAAACTAAACATAAATAAATCTAACCTTGCCCTCTGATATCAAAATGACGTAGGGGTAGGCGACAGGTGCACAAAACCTAAAACGTTAGGTGTGAGTGCAAGGGTGACGCACTGATTCAAACCTACATGCGATGCAGTGTTTCTTGTTTTGACAAATAAATGTAAGCAATGAAAAAAATCAGCACCACACAAATATTAAAATAGAAAAAAAAATTTATTTTGGCAATATTATAATGGCTTTCCTCCGCTAGGAGGGCCAAAGCGAAGTGCGCGGCGAATGTCTCCTCCTGCAAGTTATTAGGGCACCAAAACAAAGTTCCACAAACAGGAATCGCAGCAAAATATGATAAATCAACAAATGAAAATGTTGAATCAAATAGTACAATACTACAAAAGCTCACAAAGTAGATGCTGAACCGAGGCACTGAAGAATTAGAGTCTGGATGTGTAGATCGACGATCGGAGGTGGAACCGGCGGCGTGAAAATGATGGCGGTGGCTGTCCTCGGCGGTAAATGGTGAGATCGGACGTGAGATGGGTAGATCCGGTCACATACAAGTAGATCCATGCCGGAGAAGGGTGGATCCGCTATTTAGGATTGGATCCGGATGGAGGGGTGAAGAACGAAAGGTGGAAATAACAGATCGAGCCTGAAATTCCTAGATCTGAATTGATCCAAGAAATTAGGGCTAACGAAGGGTGGATCCACGAGAGGCAAGAAGTGGAAGGGCGGTGTGAATAGTGTTTCAGTGAACAGTGTTTCTGTGAATAGTGTTTCGGGGAACAGTGTTCCGGTGAACAGTGGTTTTGTTGAACAATACTCACGAGCAGTGTTCGGCGGTAGGGGGTTAGGATTTGGAGGCTGTAGGGGCTGCAGATGAAGGCTTCAGAGGGGGAAGAAGAAGGCTATGGATGGGTAGTACTTGGGGGGGGGGAGTTTGAGCGCATAGGAGTCGTCACCTAGGGTTCTACGGCGTCGGCACCGGCGAGTGATCGCTGGAATCCGGGAATAGAAGTTTCCAAATTCTGTAATACCTTGGTGTAACCACTTAGCCAATATTTAAAAGAAGAGAACAAATTAGGGCTTCACCATCAACGACTTTGATTGGCCGGTGGGATCGGCCACTAAATACATGAAAATAAACTAATATATGTTTTTGATTCACGGCGACGTGTCAGACGCAACCGCGGAGTCCGATCGTCGATCCGGGCACGCCATATATGGTAAGTCGCCGAATCAGCCCCGAACGGTCCCAAAGCTCGTGCTCGTCTCTTCTCCGCATCAGGAACTTTAACGGTTTGGTCCATGTAATTCTGCATTGTTGATGCAACCCGTGGCACGTCTTTTTATTTTTATTTATTGTACCCGCAATTTTTCTCTTGTCGCGCATGTCTTCGCACTTATTTGGGATATTATGTTCTGTCGCGCACATTATTAGCGCTCTGGATGTTATTTTGTAATGTGTGCAGTACTTGCACAAGTTTTGGTTGGGCTCGTTGGTGTGACCGGCCAACGAGACCCTAAATATGTAGGTCCGGTAATTTAGGCGATAAATTAGTTTAGGGCAAACTCAAAATAATTAATTATTTTATTAATTGACACATATGCCTTCGGCTGACCCTGCCTTAAAGCCCATCCACTTTGTCTTCAAAGCCTCCATATTTTGATCTACCATTTTAAAATATATCTTGAATGTTTGCCAATCGCCATATGAACCCGAATATTTCCCTATATAAACTAAACCTCCCCAATGTTTGCGGTGGCTGGAATAGAACTGAACGAATCAAATCTTGATTTCGTTCGGTTCACCTCCAGCGCCGCAAAGCCGCGAGTCCTCTTCTCCCTGTGCGACGAAGCCCTACGCGGTTGTCTCCTTCCCGTCCAGCGCCAGCGAGCGCTCCAGTTCCGTTCCGAGCTTCGTCAACCCCTAATACGCCGTCTCCGGCCATTGCCGAAGACTTCCTGGGCCCGCACCGACCTCCTTCTTCCCCGCCGACTTCTTGCAACTGCGTCGCAACGTCCAGGGCCCCCCTTCATCGATGATGCAACCTTCGAAGCCATTCCCAGCCACTGACGAGCTCGCCTGAGCATACCTAGGCTCCGGCGACACCTCCTGCTCCGTCCTCCAACCGATCCAACAGGCCGATCCAAATCCGCACCTTCCAGAAGGCCCTGAAGCAGTCGCCTCTCCTTCAATCCCCGCCGGTATACCTTTTCCTGACCAAACTTCATTCCTGCAGTGTTATTTTGTGCTTATACATCTAGATTGATAATTAATTATCAAGAGCTTGCCTGACTTTTCTTAATCTCCTCATTACCGTCATTCTTTTTTTATATCCGTGTTGCCACCTTTTAATCCTTGTGCTTGTGGAATCATGTTTTGTGACGCTATTACGATGGTGCGGTAGCCTTGCGTTCGCAAGCGACGCCTCGACCGTTTAGTTCGTTAGAAATAACCCGCGAATGCCTCCCGCGCCACAAATATTTTGAAAGATCGCAATTTTATATTTGGAAAACTACAGCCCTAAGGTTTAAATCACATCAATAGTATAGCCAAATAAATAAGATCAGTGGGGGAGATGAGCAGTAACTTGGCAAGCAGTGTGAATGCAATTCTTTTCCTGTCATCTTGTTCACAGAACATTTTAGGCATAGAAAAAAAGACTAACTTAAAACTGTGAATTTTGACTTTAAACAAAAGTGAATATTGGTCTCCATCTTTTAATGTTCTGTTTGGATCAAATTTACCATGTACTGTCCTATTAAAATTAATTCTCCAAAAAACTATACCCTTTAAAGCATCAAAGACATCACAAACCTTGTGATGCAATATGATACTTCAAATTTCTTCGTTAATAAGCTGCCCACTACCAATAAACCGTAGAAAAAATGGTACTTGTTCCATCATGGAATGGGGGTTTGTGTTCTTGGCTAGATGTATAGCATTGATCTTGAGAATGTTATTTTTGTACTTCAGTAATCGTCCTCCAAGCTCGTCCACCTTTTAAAAGTGACAATAACTCTTTATCTTTCTAGTGAAGGAATCAATTAAAAAATGAAGTGAGCCACCATGGGATGCCCTTGGATGGTGACAAATATAAATGTATAAAAGCTTCAACTTCGAAATTCAATTTGGACATTCCTGCACAAGAATCCAATTCACAAAGCCTAAATTCCAAGAATTTCAAGTTAGAACTTACTCTCTGATTGGAATCTATATCCCTTTCTTATTCATATTTTTCATCCTACAAATGCTTTGTGAATGATTCAGGGTTTTTAAGTACGTTATTTCCTATATGGTTTCATTTTTAGTTGTCATATAAGGTTACTTCTTTACCATGCAATGCCATCATAGCAAAGTTGGTTACCTTCCAAGTGCCAATATTGAACCTAGAGTTACATCTTTTTTATAAGGGAATCCAATGCAAATTATGGTTTTGTTGGGGGTGCCCTTTGGGCTTTATTATGGTGCTCGTCATTAGGAGATGTAGGCATCTCAAGTAGGAATTTATCTCTGGCGGTGTTTTTGATGCGATCCTAAGAGCCCTCCTCTGAACAGATTGTGACTCAGTTGATGATGAGAGTTCGAGTGAGTCTAACTCATTTAGGGGTCTGGGTATCGAGCCTAGGCCTCAATAGCCCGCTGATACAAAGAGGGGTTTGGGGTGCGCGGGCTGCAACCCATGTGATCTGTCTAGAGTAGGGCTCTTTGGATCACATAAAAAGTGCACTTTTATGATGCGACCCAATATTTTCCCAGGGTAAGCACATGTGCATCGCCTGGCCCCCAACAGTTCTTTGGGTGTTGCATCAGGGTCGCGGCCCATATCCCCCAACCCCTCTGGCATGCCCAAGTTATTGTGGTTGGGATTCTAATCCGGTCCCTATTAGATAGGATAGACTCGTTCGAACTCCTATCACGTCTCAGTTGGTGATGAGAGTTCGAGCGAGTCTATCTCATCTAGGAGGTCCTGGTATCAAGCCCCGACCTTAACAACCCTCCGATGCGGAAAAGGGTTGGGGGTGTATGGGTCGTGGACCATACACCCCAACCCAACATTTTCCCAGGGTGAGCACAGGCGCATCGCCTGGCCCTCAATAGCCCGCTGATACAAAGAGGGGTTTGGGGTGCGCGGGCTGCAACCCATGCGATCTGTCTAGAGTAGGGCTCTTTGGATCACATAAAAAGTGCACTTTTATGATGCGACCCAACATTTTCCCAGGGTAAGCACATGTGCATCGCCTGGCCCCCAACAGTTCTTTGGGTGTTGCATCAGGGTCGCGGCCCATATCCCCCAACCCCTCTGGCATGCCCAAGTTATTGTGGTTGGGATTCTAATCCGGTCCCTATTAGATAGGATAGACTCGTTCGAACTCCTATCACGTCTCAGTTGGTGATGAGAGTTCGAGTGAGTCTATCTCATCTAGGAGGTCCTGCTATCAAGCCCCGGCCTTAACAACCCTCCGATGCGGAAAAGGGTTGGGGGTGTATGGGTCGTGGACCATACACCCCAACCCAACATTTTCCCAGGATGAGCACAGGCGCATCGCCTGGCCCCCCAACAGTTTCCTGGGTGCCGCATCAGGTCCGCGCCCCATACACCCCAACCCCTCTGGCACGCCCGGGTTGTTGAGACCGGGATTCGAATAAGGTGTATATGTTGAAAAGACAAGCTTAAATCTCTATTGGTGATGAACTAATGGATTAACCATGCTTGTCCGGTACAAAATTGATGATATCATACCAAGGTCTTTGTTTGGTGAGGGATATCAATACATTACTTGTGTAATCACTAGGGTGTACTTTAGACCTTTTTTGAAGAAGTTTATGCTACAAGCATATTTATTCGCTTTGTGAGATGTTGCCCAAAAACAAGAGAGGAGAACAAATCATTCTCTAGGTAGGAGATGAAAATTTATCTTTTTTGTGATCCCAAAGAGAGACCAAAGCAAACCTTAGATTTAAATTTGTTGTTAAATTGAATCGTCTTATCCCGGGAGCGGTCGAGTGCTCAAACAGTCACAGAGAAAGAGAAAGCTGACAAGAGAATTTTTTTTAACGTGAAAAACCCTTCAACTGGGTGAAAATCAGGTGGCCGGATCCGTGTCGGCCGAACTTCCACTATTTGTTTGTTGGTGTACGAAGCTTTCTTAAAGAACTAGAGGGCGACAGACCGCCTCTCGTTACAAGTTGGGGGAGAGTGAGAGAGCTGAGCTCGGAGGGTGACAAGCCACCTCTTACGGAGCTATGAACTTCTTCTTGTGCTGCAAGGGATGAACTCGTGCTTTGAAGTCTTACGTTGAAGCTCAGATGCAGGAGCGACCCGCTTTGCTCGTCCTGAATCTTGTGTCTTGGAAGCTTGTGCGGTGTGGTTTGCGCGCCTTATCCTTTGTGCTTTGTCTCCCGTTGTGTTGAAAGGAGCCTGGGATGGTTGGCCCGTCGGTCGTTGAAGCGATTGTCCTTGAACACGCGAGGCGCTTGCTGGAGGAAAGGGTGCATTGTGCTTGCTGGCAGAGAGCGCGCAGAGCGCTTGCTGGTAGAGAGCGCGCGAAGCACTTGCCGACGGAAAGAGCGCGAAGCGCTTTCTGGCGGAGATCGCGCGGAGTACTTGTTGGTAGAGAGCACGCGAAGCGCTTGCTGGTGGAAAGCACATGGAGCGCTTGCCGGTGGAAAGCGCTCGGAGAGCTTCCTGGCGATGAGCGATAGAGCAATTGCTGGAGGAGAGCGCATAGAGCGCTAGAAGGCGGCGCACGCGGGAGCGTGCAAGGAAGAGACGCAAGGAAGAGTTGCTCGCGGGAGCTCAAAAAGAAGAGATGCGCGCTCAAGAAGAGGCGCGCGCTCTCGAGCGCAAGGAAGAGGCGCGCGCTCACGAGCGCAAGGAAGAGGCGCGCGCTCACGAGCGCAAGAAAGAGGCGCGCGCGGGAGCGCGCAAGGAAGAGGCGCGCGCTGGTGCGTGCTAGGAAAGGAGGAGAGAGAAAAATTGCATGAGGAAGAGAGAGGAGAGAGAAAATTCATAGAAAAAGGAGAGAGTAGAGAGAAAATCCGTAGGAGGATTTTTTCGACTGAGAAACAAATGAAAAGGAATAAGAAGGGGATCTATTTATAGATCTCAAGAGGGACAAGACGGTAATTCCCCCCCGTAATCACCAGCCGGACGAATAAGATCGCTTCGTTTAGAGCACACAGATCGCCATATTTACGTAAAAAACAAGACCGCCCCCGGCCGGAAAAATAATCGCCCTTGCCGGAAAATGACCACTCCTCTCGCGAGGGTGGAGCGGCCGGCAAGGGCGGCTGCCAAAGAGAGCCAGGGGCCAAGGGCGGGCGGCCAATTTGGTCGCCCGGCCTAGGCGAAGAGGAGGCCTCCCCCCAACGGGTGCGGCGGGGGGAAACGGGCGGCGGGATGGCCTCCCGTTTTCGGCGGAAGGGAGGCCGTCCCTTTACGGGGGCGGCAAAGGGAAATGGGCGGCCGGATGGCCGCCTGTTTTTGGCGGAAGGGAAGCTGACCCTTAACGGGGGCGGCGGCAGGAAACGGGCGACGCATGACCTTCCTTTCGTGGTGACAAGGAGGCGCGACTGGAGAGGGGCGGCCGGAGAGAAGCCGACGGCGGTCGCCGCGGCGATGACGGTTATGGCGAGGAAGACGAAGGCAGTTGGCGCGACAACAGCGGTTGCCGCAGCGGTGGCGGTTTCAGCGACTGTGGGGTTGACTTGGTCAACCCCACTTCCTCCATCAAAGGAGGTGGGCGACTTGGCTGGCCGCAAACCGGATGATATCAAGGGGACCACATTAACTATTAAAGACACAAACTGGGATTAAGCGGTGTAGTGGCCTGATACAACCTGGCTTCTCGCGAGACACTGTTTTCTTTCCCGCAATAAATGCAATTATGCTGCAGCAGCACTCATGCCTTTTTCCCACTATAGTGGAGTCGGCTATATGGACCCTTTGTTGCCATTGTGCCCTTTTCATTCTCATAATCTCACTAATGCCCAAGTACATCATGTCTTTCTTTATAGTTTCATTCCAAATCTGAACACTGTTTTCTTTCCCGCAATAAATGCAATTATGCCCCAGCAGCACTCATGCCTTTTTCCCACTATAGTGGAGTCGGCTATATGGACCCTTTGTTGCCATTGTCCCCTTTTCATGGTCATAATCTCACTAATGCCTAAGTACATCATGTCTTTCTTTATAGTTTCATTCCAAATCTGTATTGGTCTACCCCTCACTCGTTTAACATGCCTAGTAACTAGACTCTCACAACGTCTAACAGGTGCCTCTAATAGTCTCCTTTGTACGTGTTCAAACCATCTTAGTCGAGCTTATCGCATCTTCTCTGCAATTGGTGTTACTCCTGTCTTATCCCTGATACATTCATTCCTAATTTTATCCAGTCTCGTTTATCCACATTTCCACCGAAGTATTCTCATCCATAAATGCAATTATAAAAACAAGAAATATTTGACATATTTTTAAAATTTCAATTCTTTATATGTATTAATTTCTTGGACTACATATTTGATGAAATTATTGTTCTAAACTATAAATGGAACATGCCAGTTTACGAACCTGCGAGCAGTGAAAAATAAAACTTCTATGCAACTCGGAGTAATCTCATCATGTTTTTGGAATCAGTTTTTTTTTTCAGATTCAGCAACATTTCCATTCTTCTGCATGCATCTTCAAGTTTATGTAATTAATTGCTTTCCAAGATATCAATGGTTAGCTGATTATCTTTTTGTACTCATAGATGTTCCGCCGGACAAAGAACCTCTCGACTGGAACAGGCGAATGAAAATCGCAGCAGGTGCAGCCAAAGGATTAGAATACCTTCATGACAAGGCGAATCCTCCAGTAATCTACCGAGATTTCAAATCCTCAAACATACTTCTCGGTGAAGAATATCACCCAAAGCTGTCGGATTTTGGATTGGCGAAACTTGGTCCCGTCGGCGACAAGACTCATGTTTCGACCCGGGTGATGGGAACGTATGGATATTGCGCCCCTGAATACGCGATGACCGGACAGCTAACTCTCAAGTCTGACGTCTATAGCTTTGGTGTTGTATTTCTTGAACTGATCACGGGGCGCAAAGCAATTGACAACACCAGACCTACTGGGGAGCAAAATCTTGTTGCTTGGGTAAGTTTTCTCCATTAATTACACTTGGCATCGCCTGTGAGTCTGTGTATTTATCTGCACCACTTGTCCCTCTTTTGAAATTACCCAAATTTTCTGTACAAATTTGCCACATTTAGAAGGGAAATTTTTTGGGTCGCACCGTCTCCAGGTTTGGAGACGGGACCCTTGCGATTCTGCCAGTGGTGGTAATGCACATTTGCCATCATTTTTTGATCGCAATACGAACATTTTTGATTATTTTGCGTTCACATTTTGATCACCTGGATATCGTTAATGATATCCAGGAATACACAAATTAATGTATGATATCTCTACAATCAACTATGAAACCAAGGATATCACTTCGGTAAAATGGTACATGCCAACATCGGAAGGGTTCCCTCTTCAAATCTGGAGACAGCTTCTCCACATAATTACACGTGCACCTCCCTTAAAATTTACAAGTTTCTATGCAAACTCTGAGGGGAGATTTTGGTCATTTTCAGAGGAGGTATGAGAGGTTTCAGTAATTATTCAAACTCACAGAATTTCAGTGTAATTAATCCTAGCTTCTATTATGTATCTCACTACTTGTATTGCAAATTGTTCTCAAATTTTCTGAGTTGGCCATTGGTTCCATCGAATTCAATGCAGGCTCGTCCATTGTTTAAAGATCGGCGGAAGTTTCCGAAAATGGCGGACCCGCTACTGCAAGGTCACTATCCCATGAGAGGTCTCTACCAAGCTCTGGCGGTCGCCGCCATGTGTTTGCAGGAGCAAGCTGCGACCAGGCCTCTCATTGGCGACGTTGTCACCGCCCTTTCTTACTTGGCCTCGCAATCTTACGATCCCAATGCTCCGACTACCCAAAGCAGTCGAGTCGGCCCTTCGACCCCGAGGTCCCGGGAGGAGCGGAAAAGCCAAGGAGGCTTCTCTGAGACAAAAAGTGCAACGGATTCGCCTCACAAAGATTCTCCCAGGCTCAGGCTGCGGGATTCCATCAAGGGAATGAATTTGGGAGCTGATTTTGGAAGAGGCGAACCCGACGGAGGCTCTGGAAGGAAGTGGGGCTTGGAGGAGTTCGAGCGGCAGGAGTCGCAGAGGGACAGCCCAAGCCGTCTCGCAAAACTGAGGGATTCTGATAGGGAGCGCGCGATTGCAGAGGCGAAAGTGTGGGGCGAAAACTGGAGGGAGAGAAAGAGATCAAATGCACCCGAGAGTTTTGATAGTTCGAATGAGTGAGAGCAGTCACCTCGTGTTCTTCCTTTCCCGTGTCTTACGATTTTTTTTAAGGCGGTTATAGCTCACCATCTTTGTTCGATTTCTCCTGTGAATAAATATGATTGCCTTCTTCTGTCGAACCCCGTCATTCTTCCGAGTTGTTTTTCAGGTATGTCGTGGCGCCGCAGACGCCGAATGTCTTTCTCGTCATTGCCCTTTTCGCTTGTTTTATTCGAGTAGATGTTGATTATGAAAAGGGATGGTTGCATTGTAGAATTTGTAAATGTTTCTTAAAGAAGTAGATTATTCTGAGTGCAGCTTCATAGTTTTAGTTCATTGATCCTCCATGCGAGCTTATTCTTTATTATTTCATGCCTTTTTTTACTGTGATTAGGGCACTGCTGTTGTTGAAGAGCTCTGGTGAATCACTTTTTTGTGCTTTAAAATCAAGGCTCTGTTTGGGATGGTGATGGCGGAGGGAAAAATTTTAATTCTACCGTCATCACTATTTTGGAACGTTTTGATTTTTCGGTGGTGGGAAAGTGCTCGTGGGATTTTTTTGAAAAGCAGTGAACTCTCTCAAGACAAACTAAAAAGTGCTTTTAGTATTTGCATGCTCTCTTGTTGTTGGTTGACATATTCTCCTATTGCTGAAGATACTTGTTTGATAAACCTTGGGCTTTCTTTGGCACGGCGGTGGTGGTTCTCCCGTGACTTTCGAATTGGGGGCGGGGAGCTCGGGATTGAAACGGAGTGGATTGCGCCATTCTTCAGGGCACAGTGTGTAACGTCCCGTTTCACGGTAGGCACCTCGCGCGCGTTCTGAGTCAAGAGACTTGACTCAGGCTCGGGGTGCACTGGCAAAAGTGTCGAGTGGGTTGGATGGAGGGTTGGGTAGAGTGTTACCCAACGAATCAAAGGGAATAGTCTAGGAGAAAATGACTAAGGGAAATTCGTCGGATATCGTCAGGGATATTCGACGAATTCGTCGATTATCGTTGGAGGAAAAAGTCCAAGTGAACGAGATTGAAGATGGATATTTTGGCCAAGGAAAATTCGTCGATGCGATATTTGACGAATTCGGCGAATATCGCTTAGTCGGTTCAGCGAGATTGAAGGCGGATTCGTCGAACGCTAAATTCGTCGAGCGCTGATTCGCCGATGAGGTAAATTCGTCGAACAAGAAATTCGCGAGCGCTGCGTCGAATTGAGGAAAATTCGCTGGCTAATTCGTCGAGTATAGGTTAGGCGGTATCGCCGACTGAATGAACCGGACTGAGGTAAATTCGTCGACTAATGATATCGAGTCGATTCGTGCTTGGTGATTTCTGGGACGGTCACTTCAAATGAGACATAATTTTCGGTTCTGTCATGGGCGGTCAATAACACGACGACACATGGCGAGTAAGTTAAACCTAATACCTAGTTATAAAATGGCGGAATACCCAAACCCTAGCCGTCTCTGTCGTTTCATTCTACTGAGCCGTCACTCACCGTGCGAAACCGACGGAAGCGGAAGACCATCGCGGGCCGCCAGAATCGGAAATTTCTGGAGGAAAAGCTTCGCCCTTTTCGTGGAAGAACGCCGCCAACGAAGAACCATGCCGCCGAGGAGGATGACAAGATCCATGGCCGAAAACCTCGGAACTGCCGGAAATGATGTGAGTTTCCTACCCTCTCCCTTGGTGCTAGATCTATAGTTATCCCTAGGAGAGATATCAACTCAAAGGAGTCTTGATTTGTGAGAAAAACTTCCTAGGAGGAGGTCATGCTAGGACTTGTGTCCTAAAGATAAGATGTCTTCGACCACTCCTCTCTTCTATGTGAAGATGAGGACTTGGTTTCGTGAAGAAAGTTGGCCTTTTGAGGGTGAATAAAGGAGAAGGAATTCGGGGTGTGATTTGGGAATTTTGGTTGAAGGAGGAAGACGAACCGATGACGTTCGTTCCGCTTTAAAATGCGCGCAGAAATTTGCCTTCTGCGCGCAGCGATCTTCAAGGCCGTTTTCGGACATGGTGCGGCAGATCTGGGTTTTCGGCTAAACACGAAAGTCGTAGCCCTTGGAAATACCTTTCCAACGAGTGGCTACAAGTCTTCTTGCGAGATCTGTAGCCACGGGAAAGTCTGATCGAACTTGCTGGCTGTAAACATACAAAAAAACTGTTTTCTGAATGCAGCAAACTTCGAGGTCGATTTCAAGTATGTTAGGGTCTGATCTGGGTTGCGGGCCGAATACAAAAATTGTAGTCCTTGTAAATACCTTTCTATCGGATGGTTACACACCTTCATAAGAGTTCCGTAGACTCGGGATGGCCGAACGAAGTGGCTGTACAACCAAGTCCTAGTAATTGTTACTCTCAGGTTAGTATAGTATTGGGCTTGGTTCGAGTAATGAAATGGAAGATTAATTGTTGGAGTTTGAGCGAATTTGGCCCTATGAGAATGTGATAAACAGATGGTTGGGAAACATTATTGGGCGTGATTGTAACTTCTGTAATGGAACGAGTTTGGAAGAAGAAGTGACACTTGTAAATGAACTATCTTTATGTGGATATAATTACCGTGACAAAAACATAATGGTTGGTGGATGCTTGATGTTTGAAAGAAATCAGAAAAGGCTTGATGCATGGCCATGAGGCTTGTCAAATAAGGAAGTCTAAGGTGGTCCACTGCTGTGAGGTGTGTTTCCTTACGGGAAGCAGTGTGAATTGTATGTTGTATGAGGTGGTTCGCCACCTGTGTTGATGATGAACCCTTAAGTGTCTTGGGGCACGAGGTTGTGAAAAGGGTGTAAGTGCGGGTGTTTGACCGCACTGGATTGGTAATGATGAAAAGAAACATAAGTGGACGGTTGCTCTTGGTCCTTTGGTGATTTGTTCACAGAGGCACCTTTCGTGCCATGATGATGCGAAATTGCACGCGGTGTGAGTCGACACGCGGTGTCGTAGTCCTGCGTTAAGGATAGTGTGGCAGGTCTATGGGCTCGGCAGTCGTCACACCGACGGGAGTCGACAGATAGACTTGCGCGGTTGGGCCTTGGTCCTCGGTGCTTACATCGTGAGGCACCCTCTGTGCTAGTGGACGGTTGGCCTTAGTCCTTTGGTGATTTGTTCGCAGAGGCACCTTCTGTGCCACGATGATAGGCCAGTTGGGCTGGGCTCTCGGTGCACATCTACCAGAGACCCCTTCTAAGCCGTAATACGCATGTGAGCTCCGTTGTTGTGTTCTTAGCATTGAGGCGTGCGGAGGCATAGGACTTGGTAGTGTGGATGCTCGCTTAGTAGTGGAGAAGCCCGCTCCACTGTCACCGCATGACCACGACGATTGACGCCTGAGAGGTTAGCTACCTGCTCGAAAAGTGGGAACTACAAGTCTATGTCAACATAGCAGTTGCATGTGCGTGATCATGAGTGAGTCATTGCATTACATGCATGTCATTACATTACATTGCATACACAAGATCCTTATCATATAAATTTGTATGTGCACTCTTATACAGTGAGTTACTTTACTGTTGAATTACATTCTATTCTAGTTCTATATTTTATATTGTTGTAGATGGTAGTATTGCTAGAGTAGTTTGTTTACTCACCTATTGTTTTACTGACATGCTTTGATATTGTTCTCTCTTATACCACCTGTTTGTACTACTGCTCTTATATATATAGTACCTTGTCCTTTTCTTCGCCCGGTGCCGAGGAGTCGCCGGGGCAGCGGATGTGATAGAGCAGCAGCAGGTTACGTAGGAGGACAGCCAGGCTAGGGGACAGGGTCTGATGTGACGGTACCGTCGATGCCGTTAGTGACTGATGTTAGTGTTTTGTAGTGAGACACTTTTGTAGCCCCTTTGGGCGTGTACTCTGATATATTTAAAAGCCTTGGTTGCTTCTTATTTCTATTGTACTTGTTAACCTAGAAATTGACGATCCCTCCCAAGGTAGCCCATTTGCTAGTCGCAGCCTGCTCCAGGTTCCCCTATAGGTCGCGACCAGTTCTCCAAGGATGGACGGACAGACTTCTCTGTCCGCTCAGGCCGCGCAGCTATGACAGAGACTAGCAGACGCTTGCAAGTCACCGACAGGTACTTGCAACTCCTTATTTCATGTCTATTGCTTACTCTTCCTTTTGCAGAGGATAATAGTGCTTGCAAGCCTCCATCAGGTACTCGCAAGTTATTATTTTTTTATGCCTTCCTCTCATCTTTATTTTGTAGAACTCAGTGAGAGACATTCACGCCATCTTCACTTGGCAAAAGAACAAGATAGGCATTGGCAAACTCCTTTTGGGGAGAGACATCAGGTTATATCTCTCCTTACGTCTTACTTTTCGAAGGGGTGTATCTCGATTTTCGTGGGTTTCCTACTTTTTCGAAGTTCGAAGTTCCCTTAGAAACTTAAAAAAGTCCGGGGATTATGTTAACTCAGAAATCGGTGATCCATCCCAAGGTAGCCTGCTTGCTAGTCGCGGCATGCTCCTGGTTTCCCCTGTAGGTCGCGACCAGTCCTCCAAGGATGGACGGACAGACTTCTCTGTCCGCTCAAGCCGTGCGGCTAGGGCGGTCTCCCTGGCCTGACCGCCTAAGTCGCGCAGTAGCCGCCTGGTCTGCAGGGGCTGTGGACTGATGCCTCAGTCCGCCCCTGCAGGCCGTGCGGCTAGGCCAGCTAACCGCATAGTGTTTCTCTACTCCGACAGGTGCGGGCCATCCAACTATGTCGCGGAGTTCCCATAGCTATCCGCACAGATCGCCAGATAGCAGCATCCTCGGCAAGAGTCACGGTCTTCACCATCCCACTTGTAGGTCGCACAGCAAGCAAGGCAAACCGCCTCATCGCAGGCGATCTGCCGCCAGGTCGCCCAACAGAGGACGACAACTCCTCAGGTCGCCCAAGCGACTAGCCTGCCCCTCCAGCAGGGAGAACTTCATCAACGGGGGGGGGGGGGGGGGGGGAACCTATGCGACCAGCTCTTTCATCCCGCGGACTCGACCTCAGTCCGCCAGGTCGCGCAGTCGACCCTATCCGCTTGCCGTTCGCGGACTCAGTTTCAGTCCCTCCAGGAGCGTGGACTCGCTCCAGCTCTCCGTCAATCCGCATGCCCAGAAGATGGAAACCTGCCTCTAAGTCGCGCAGAAGATGGTGACATGCATCCAGGTCGCCCAGAGGATGATGATTCGCCTCCTCAGCCTGCCAATAACAGATCCACTCCAGAAGACAAGTCCCAGACCGCGCGGCCTGGTGCGGACTCGACAGACTCCAATCTCTACTCGCACAAATCACCGACTCACTGGGGGTGACGTTACTAGAAGTCGTTACCTCCTCGGGCCTATAAATAGCCCCCATACCTCTCATTTGGGGGATACCGATGGGACGGCCGGGAGGGGGCAACTTGGATGCGACTAGAACTTCCCTGTCCGCCGCCTCTATCAGCGGGCAGACCGCCAGTCTGGGCAGACTCTGCAAGCAGCTCGCGCGGCCTGGGCCATCAAGCCGCGCGGCCTGGCCGGCCATTTCTTCCCTAGCCACCGACTCTCTTCTCTCCTGTGTCGTTTGTTGTATTTTTCCCTTTATTCTCCTTTCCATGTAAGAGAACTTAAGCTCAGATGTAATATAGGTTTTTATATAAAGGGAAAGTCCGCCGCAAGAGTGACATTTAAGCCGCGGCGGGCGAAGTCTACTGTTGCTGCTGCTAGCGGCCCTCTTCTCGTCTCCTTTTCTCTATCTTCATGCACGACTCAGAGTAACCAACTGCTTAGCAGCCTCTCTTCCCATCTGCTCATTCCCCGTGTGAGATTCGAACACCCGTTAACTGGGTTGTGCCGTTTCCACGCATCAACAGTACTCGTGGACTTATATACTAGTGTGTATTTTAACTTCTGTTTTTATATTTTTTATGATGTGTTGACAATAATGATATGATTAGCCGGCAGGATAGACGTCTTGTGGTACAGGTTAGCCCGCGTGCTAGAGCTACCGCAAAGCGGCTGTTCTGGGCATAAGTCTCCCCTCGTGTCGTGTTTTGTGTTCCGAGAGGGTGGTCTTACACAGTGGGGGAAACGGAGCAAACACCATCTGACGGCGTTTGCCCCAAACGGCCGACAAAAATGCCGAGCCAAGCGAAGCCTTAGGCTTCGTTTGGCACAGTGGTGGCGGTTGTAAACGCATGGGTTAAACCGTCATTTGTCAAGGATCACCTAACAAACATCATCTGTTTGAACATAAAAGTGGATGAAGTTCCTTAGGTGGGCATTAACAAATGACAATTTAATCCATGTTCATGACCGCCATTAGGCCCACCACTGTGCCAGGCTCTGTTTGGGGTGACTTATTTTCACCGGTCAAGCGGTTACGACCGCATTAAAATACGATCATAACCGCTTGACCGGTTAAAATAAGTCCCCCAAATCTAGTCTTAGGCTCCGTTTGGGGGGGACTTATTTTTACCGGTCAAGCGATTACGACCGCATGAACCGGACCTTAATTCCAAACTAAAATTTAATCTCAACATTGGTTTCCTTTTGCAGCAGTCACAATCTTAAAGATGGTATTATGATTATTATTTTGAAATAATTAAATCTTGTTTCCTGGATAATGATTTATATTTTAATAAATAAGAGTTATCTTTGTTTAATTTATAAAATAATAGTAATTTAATTAATTTTGTTACTAATATTCACATATTTCTTTACCCTTATCTTAGATGAGCTCATCAGACATATCCAACAAGAAATATCTTGGTGCTTATTGTTTGCGGATGACATCATTTTAGTTGATGAAACGTGCGCAAAACTTGAATCTTGACGAGATACTTTTAAAAAGAAGGATTTTGGGTTGAGCAGGGCAAAACAGAGTATATGGAGCTTAAATTTAGCAGTACAAAAAAGACGGATGACTTCGTTATTACTTTGGGTGACCAAGATATTTCCCGTAGTGAGTGTTTTAAATATCGTGTCGATAGTTCAAAAAGACGGAGGTATTGATAAAGAAGTGACACAGAATTCAAGCGGGTTGGTTGAAGTGGAGAGGCACGTCAGGGATCATATGTGACTGTAAAGTGTCACTAAAACTTAAGGGCAAGTTTTACCGTACGGCAATTAAACCTGCGATGCTCTATGGTTCTGAGTGTTGGACAGTGAATTGTGTACATTAGCAAAAAATGGAAGTTGTGGAGATGAGAATGCTTAAGTGGATGTGTGGACACACGAGATTGGATACAATTAGGAATGAATATATTAGGGATAAGACAGGAGTAGCACCAATTGTAAAGAAGATGCAACAAGCCCGACTAATATGGTTTGGACACGTATAAAGGAGACCATTAGAGGCACCTGTTAGACGTTGTGAGAGACTAGTCACTATGCATTTTAAACGGGGGAGAAGTAGACCAATAAAGACTTGGAAAGAAACTATAAGGAAAGATATGAAGTATTTAGGCATTAGTGAGATTACGACAAAAGATATGACACAATGAAGACAAAAGATCCATATAGCCGAACCTACTGTAGTGGAATAAAGGCTTGGGTGTTATTATTGTTGTCACTAATATTCACATCAGTGCAACAAAGACTCATCCATAAGTCATAAATGGAATGCTATTTAGGACTTGTTTTTAAAGAAGTTATACATGTTAAGCACCTATTTCAAATTCTTCCCAAATCTTACAAACTGATTTAGGTAACTTGTCAATTAGAATATTGATATAATTAAAATCAAGCCCTAAGGATAAAAGATAAAATAAGGGTGGTGTGTTGGGTGTTGTTAAACACGCAATCCTGACTCCGTGCGTAAAAACACCGTGGTATTCTAAATACATATAAACATATTAGAAGCGCCGCATTTTTCTTTACTTCAATCGAATGCAATCTTGGAAAATAGAAATCTGCTTATGCTCCAAACTTATTTTTCACCGGTCAATCGGTTACGACCGCATGAAGCAGACCTTAATTAAGATCCGACTTGTTGGGGATGAGACCGATTTTATAAGATTAGGTGTGCACATAACCACACACTCATGATCTTCATCTCAAAAGTAGTGTGATCATGAGATTGACCGCACGCGCGATCACTGCGCCCGATCCCCCGCGAGCCGATCCCATGACGCGTAGTGGGCAAACCGCCGCGAGCCCCACCTTGTCGGTGGCGGCCGGGCGGCCTCCTTCTCGGACGCCAGACGTCCGCCTCCCTCATCGCGCCGGCCCTGACCGCGGTAGAGGAAGCGGCCACCCGGCCGCTCCCTCTCTCGGTTGCCGGCCGCGGCCTAGGGAACGGCCGCCCGGGCCGCTCCCTCTCGGTCGCCGGCCGCGGCCGAGGGAGCGGCCGGCCGGGCCGCCCTTCCTTCGGCCGCCGGCCGCGGCCAAGGAAGTGGACGCCCCCTTCCTTGGCCGCCGGCGCACAACAAAGGAGGGGGGGGGGGGGGTGCCGGGTTCCTCTCTGGTATGAGGGGGAAAAAGGGGGGAGGGGGAGGGGTGAGAAAGAAAAAGAGGGGGAGGAGAAGAAAAGGGGGAGGGGAGAAAGAGAGAAAAGGAAAATGAAGAAAACAAAGGAAGGGAGGGAGAGAGGAAGTATGACAAAAGTATGATTAAATAAGCTTAAATCTATTATTTGTAATTTATAAGAATATTAATACTACAAAAAATTGACCTTTAGTTCATCATCATGTTCTGCCTCATCTATTCACGCTTCACCCTTACCCAATCCTCACCCTCACTAGAGCCTGATAACTACTCAGATGCACCATGTCTTGGTAGCTCAATAAGCAAAACGACTCTTCTTTTAAAACGTCATGGTCACCCAATTAACGACAACAACTCATTCTTTTATAAACGGGATAATAACTTATCTAATTAATTTATATCGTTAAAAGCAATGGACACACTTTTAGAAAAAAGCACCGGTGAAGCTCATTTTTTTAAACATTGATCAGATGTGCTCCGTTATGATACTTCAATTTGTGGCAAATATAAATTGTACCAAGATGGTGCGACCGGTGGCTGACGAGCCTGAGGCCGTCGGCTGCCGCTCTCTTCGCCCCGTCTTCGCTCTAGCTTTTGCTGTCGGCAGCCGCGCTCTCATCTTTGTTCTTGCTTTTACCGCTGGCCACCGCCTTGGAAATCGCCACAGCAGAGATCTTTGAGTTCAGTAAGAACCAGAGATATCTATAATTTCAAGCCAAGCCACAGAGATAACCAAAAATAAAATAGAGACCTAACACATTTTAAGCGAAAATAAACCAAATAAGCTAGTGCATGCTTTGAATATTGAGCTTAATAACAATAATAAAATTTTTCTTGCAATATTAAAACAAGATGTCAAGTTTTCATAAAAGCATTTGTAGCACTTAGAGAGATAGGACAAACAAAAAATGCAATACTTTTAGTTATTGAAAAATTACAAAACATTAAAACCTTTGAATAATCATATTTCTAAAAGTCCACACATAATTAGAGAGATATTCTTCCATCGTAAGTTATCCCCTAGTGCGTAATCGAGCTTCCAACCATCACATTGAATTCTAACCGCAATATATAGATGATTTTTTTCATCTTCCTCCTGCATCAATCATTAAAATAGTAAAACTTTAATTTGTATTATTCACAAGGACATAAGATTCAACATGAGCACAAAAAATAACTACCACATAAGTAAATTATTTTAAAAAATTGTAATGTAAACATACAAATTATTAAAAGATAAAGAGCAATTCATAAAAACATATCTAGATTAGTTTACTGCAAGAGCATATAAATTTATGTCAATATGTCAAGAAATACACTGCTACAACTCAAAAGGTTAGGAAATTAGCAATTTTATTTTATTTTTTTAAAAAAGAGAAATGAGATTGTCAAAGTTGTCATATGTACCACACCGGGAGAAGGGGCATAAAAAAATGGTAAACATTTTCATAATATTAACTATGTAGAATGTAGATTATAGAGTATAGAGTATCAAAAGAAACATGAAAACTTAGCTCTTATGGTCACCTCTTCATCCCACTCATTCTAACAATCACATTGTCACCTCAAGACAGGAGAGATTTTTAGGTCCGGAGCCCGTATGAAAATCTAGGTCCGGGAGCTATGGATCACCGTTAAAATGCATGTGGGGCCACGCATTTTGGGAGTGTGACATACATTTTTGCGCGGGCCCCATGCATTCACCTCTTTCCATTGGTTCCGGTTCCATCCGGAAACCCGGACAAAAAAATTCCGCTCAAGACAGAGTGACATCTCAGTAAGGGATATAAATTTTGTATTCATTATCTCATCTCTAAATAAATTATGTATTTTAGAAATGTTGATCAGTATCGTTACAATTAAAAACTGTTGCCAAAAGGTACAAAGGCAATACTTCAAAAATATTGCCAAAAAACCGCAACATTTATTTTTTTAAAAAATTGTCCAATACAAAAGCAAAAGGGGAACAAAAAGGTGCATTGAAAGACAGTGAAATCATCATGGTGCGTTCAATAGATGAAACAAACACATGCGGTTTTGCTCTGACCGAGCTCGTCGAGCTCATTGAACACAGGCTCATCGAGCTCGAGCTGTTATTTTCGAAGAGCACGACTCGTGCTCGGCTCGTTTGCAGCCCTAGCCGCTCCAAACAAAGCCCAAGTCACTACCAATAACAAGTATAACAATTGAATAAAGTCTCAACAATACAGAAAAATTATGAAATATATGAATCAATAATAAAGATCTTGTAGTCTTTTATTGAAAACAAATTATGTATACAAATCACCTGCAACAATAAGATGTGCCTGAATCTAAAAGGGGTGCTCTCAAAATCATGAAGCAGACAAGCACATGAGAATAACTTAAACTAACTCTCTACAACAACCTGATATTAAACACCTACGCTCTCAAACAACCTAATCTTGAGCCAAGCATGATGATGAATGATGAGCTATAATGGCGTCGTGGTTGTCCTCAACACATGCTTTCTGCAGCGCTCAAAAATGTTGTCATACAAAAGATCAAACTGAACTCCATCTCTCTCTCGTAATTCACTATGAAAAACATGTGAACTACTTCAATAATCTTGTAATACCTGTGAAATTTTTTTCAAAAACAATAGAACTTTCAACCCAACATTCCCCAAGGAACACCTTCAATGGGCAAAAGAAGCGCCCGGACGAAAGAAGCATCTGTCTCAGGAGGGCGCACAGAGCCAACCCCTCCCGCATCGACAAAATTGACCAAGTGGCTACCGTGGGCAAGCTTGAGGGCATGTTCGCCAAACACACTTCCCAAATAAACAAACTCCAAGCCATAATACTTGCTATATGTCAAGAAGTAAAGCCGTCTTCCACGCCACCATTCGTGCAAACTAAGCTCGTTTGGGGGGACTTATTTTCACGGTCAAGCGGTCATGACCGCATGAATCGGGACTTATTTTAAGTCCCGATTCATGCGGTCATGACCGCTTGACCGGTGAAAATAAGTCCCCCCAAACGGTGCCTAAGTCACAACCATCAGGAGAGACCTTCACAATGACCAAGTCACCCTCGTACAAGGAGTACGGCATAGAAAAAGAATTCTCAAGCACCATTAGCTCCCCCACTCCGGCCACACTAACCCAGGAAGCGCAAAATCGCTACCTCGGCGGTCGACAACACAATAGGAATATCAAAAGCACAACAAATGACAGATCTCAGAAAAGGAAAGAAGAGATCAAACCGCACCAGCCGCCTAAAAGGAACTGCACGCAAGGCGCAAACACATGCTAAATAAAGAAGTCACGCAGACACCAAGAGCTCACGCCACTCAATGCCCCTCAGGACAAGATTTTCCAAGCAATTTGTAACCACCCAGCATTGCACAAGCCCAGCTCGTTCGCCCGAGCTCGAGGAAATTCATCAAAATATTGTCAATATCACCAGGGGCTTGGGCACAACATAGACAAATGCAATCATCTGAAGGAAGAAATTTAGTGACTCGCCAGCCTAGGGGTGGCCGACCAATTCCTAGCGAAGGAAAAACGGCCTCATGCTCAAAACACGAGATGCGTAACCATCAACATCGGTGAGCCGCCAATCAAATTAAACCAAGTCTTGGTAGATAAAGGGATTACAACAAACGTTCAATTCCTATCAACGCTGCTTCAGCTCAAACTGACTGTTGGTAGCCTCAATCTAGAATCAGCTAACGCGCGCATCCGGGGGGGGGGGGGGGGGGGGGGCACTTCAGTACCAGTAGCCCGAGCAGGACACCTATGATGTGCAGTTTCTTGTCATCCATGCAAACTGTGATCACACCGCGATACTGCAACAATCACACCTGGACATCTTCCAAACCCGCTCCCGCCGATTTTTTCCCTGAACTATAAACTTCCTCTTGCAGTTTTTCACTGTCATTATACCCCAACCAACTATTGTAGAAGCCACAAGCCTGAACTTGTGTGAACTATTTTCTATATAAATTATTGCGTTCCTTTTTAGCAATGTCCGACTAGTTTCAGGTAAGACTAAGCCGCGAGTGATCCTTGTACAAAGTAAGCCACGAGCGATTCTCGTGCGAACTAAGCGGCGAGCGATCTATAATTCCCCAGTTTTTGTACTTGAGGCTCAGGGAGTTACCGCGCGGCGGTAAGTTGCTATCGCCCGACGGTAGCCTGACGTTGAGTGTGTTGAGTAGCAGGCGTTGAGTGGTAGGTGTTGAGTGTGTCGAGTGTTAGCGCACGACATTAGCTAGTTATCGCTTGACGTTAGCCTCCATGCATTGAGACGGAAGCGTTGAGTGAGTTACCGCGCAGCGATATTTCTACCGCCGACGGTAGTGCGACTTTATTTTTTTGACTGAGGGCTTGGGAAGCTACCGTGGCGCGGTTGGTAGTTACCGCCCGATGGTAGAGGACGGAAGCAGTTTCGTAAATCTGTATTCTGACTGTCAGATTTCGCTTTGGTTTTGATCCTATGGCCCAGGACACTCTGTCCAAGGGGCATAAGTAGGGCTGAAACACTCTTTTCTCTCATTTTCTTCTCATTTGAGAGTTGAAGTTAGGGTTTTGGGGAGAGTGGGTTTGGAGGAAGAGGAAGAACATCTTCCACCATTAACGAAGCTTCGGGGCTCCGATCGTCGATCCAAGGCCAGATCCGTGGAGAGGACTTGAAGGCGCACACTTTCATCCGTGCAAATCAAGTTTTCCATGACAAGGAAGAGCAGACGTAAGATAACGACACTTCTCATCTCGATCTTTAGGATGCATGCATGAAATCCATTTTATTCTTGCTTTCTTTCAAGCATTTAGGCACCAGATCTCTCAAATGAGAGGGGTTCGGGTTGTCATGTTTCAAGAGGAGCCACCGGGTCGATTGTGTCCGTCCCCGACATGATGTTGCATTAGAAATCCACTCCGCTAGTGGATTAGGCTTTGTGGTGAAGCCGTAGTCGCGACCGTTAGTCCGACTCGGTGATGTTGCATAACGAGCCTTAAGGATTTTGCTAGAAATCTGTTTGCGACAAGATGTCGTTTGTGATGTTTGTTCCCCTTATTTTTTGTGTGAGAACGAAAGGTGGATTAGGGCAGGAAAGGCTGTTGATTGTGATGTGCTAAGACACGACTTTGTCTCTGTGGTCGGCTGGATAGCCCGTGACGTGCAAGTCATGTGTGGAGAGTGTCCCGACGAGACAAGTCCCCTTCTGTGAAACTAATGAGAATGTCAAGCTTTGGACAAGCCCAGACGATGAAGCTCGCGAGCGGGTGAGGTCAAACAAGGGTTCTTAACATCAGTTTGTTGTTTGTGAGACGGAATCCTGACGTGAGAAGTCAGAGTTTGCAGGCAAGCCCGAGTTTTGAGACCAACAAGCGGGTGGGGCCTTGACAAGAGTTACGTGTGGCGGCTTTTATGCCGTTAGGGGAAATTGGAAGTACCCGTGTGTTTGCGCCTTGAACGCCGATAGGAAAATTGTAAGTACCCGTTTGATTGCGGCATGAACGCCGATGAGGAAATTGGAAGACCTGTTTGATGATGTGTGATGATATGTTAGATTCATGCACTATAGGGTGCCTTGGGTGAACTCCAGGATTACATACATGTTGCATTGTATACCGCTTTATTTTACCTGCTCAACATAGAAATGTGTTTTTTCTATAAGACATCCAAACCTGTTTTATTGCTTTCTATGTTCATGTATATTTACATACAAAGTGCTGACCTGCAGGGTGATGAAGTGCCCCGAGGTCTGCTAGGGACGGTCGGGAGGAGATGTGTTGGTTACACAGTTGAGGTTAGTCTTTGCTGACCTACGTTACAACAAATTTTTACAGGGCAAGGATCGCAAGCAGGAGCAATCTCGCTGGCCAAAAAGGCCTAAGTCTCATGAAATGAACTCTTTGTTTAGCGTCTTATGTTTTGTTGAATGCTTTGCTCCACGAACTGTAATACAGCTTGCATGCCGAGGTAGCCTAGGAGTGCTAAAGCACGTTGCTATGTTTGGTTGTTGTTTCAGTTTTTGGACTCATGTTTGTTGTAAGGCCTTAAAGTCCGTTTTGATACTCCTGTGATAGTGGATAACTTATAGTGTTTGTGGGTTTCCGCTGTTTGTGTTCTGAGTTTTGAGATACATAGTTCTTTTATATCACTTTTTAATGTTAAAGTTGTGGCGTCTATATGTTGTGGTGCCCCGGCCGGACCCATATTATATGATCATTACAGGGGAGGTGTTACAATTTGGTATCAGAGCGAGGTTAGTGTCCAAGGCAAGGTTTAGTGGTTGATTTGACATAATCGGATCGCATAAATAAGTTATACACATAGGAGTATCGCAGGACCGAGTGTCCTCGTGTCT
The DNA here is from genome assembly GCA_039583875.1 of Platanthera guangdongensis. Lineage (NCBI taxonomy): Eukaryota > Viridiplantae > Streptophyta > Magnoliopsida > Asparagales > Orchidaceae > Platanthera > Platanthera guangdongensis. Next base: position 17,538,111 of record CM077156.1, read on the forward strand.
TAGTTCGCGACCTTCATGTTAGAATGTGACGCTAAGTTGTGGTGGGTGAGCCATAGCGGCCGCCAGTTTCATGGACGCACCCCTTCCATAGGAGAGTTCGGGAATGTCTTCTTAAAGAAGTATATCCCTTCGTCAACAGGGTTGGCCTTATCCCTCCGTCAACAAGTTTGAAGGGAGTAAATGGAGGAAGAAGCCTTATCCCTTCAGGTCAGGTGAGAAGAGTAGTACGATGTTGAAAGTGGGATAGATTTGCTATAACTTTAGAAGGGGGGGGGGTGAATAGAGTATTTTAAAACTTTAATTAATTTTTACAGCGGATTAAAATAAGTGATAAGTATATGTATAAAGAGAGATGAAAACAAAAACAATCACAGCACACAGAAGTAAACAATAGAGCAATCCAGACGACACAAGAAATTTATAGTGATTTTCCTAAACTTGGGTAAATCCACTCTTCTACCACCCTGGTAGGAATCCACTAACAGGTTTTTTATCAGGTGCCCTGCCACCACAGGTTTTTGCTCAGGTGCCCTGTCACCACAAGATCTATTTTTTCAAGGGAGATCTCACAACAGTTTTGAGCTTTTGATCAGGTGTCCAAAAACCAAACTAAGACTTTTGATCAGGAGACTTAAAAACCAAATGGGTTAACTTTTGAAGGGAGTTATAACTCTGTACACAGTTGAAAATGAAAAGTGATGTTGTCTTCTCTTTCTCAAACAACTGAGAAGACTTTAGTGGATGATGTTGTCAAATCTCCCCCTGAGATGAAGAATGGTTCAGGAAGATGAGAGTTTTGCACAGGGTGTAGGCCTTGATGGAGATCTTCAGAAACTTCTTGGACTGGTGTTGATGAGTTGTCCTTTTGAAGCCTGAAGCAGAAACTGAAGAAGACTAAAGATCTGTGTGTTGATGTTCTTCTTCAATTTCCTGTAGATAACAATTTTTTCCTTTGTAAAACTTGTATCAGTTGTTGTATAAAAAATCTCTTGTAATTCCTTGTTGTTCTGAAGAGAAGAATTTGCTTTTTTTTTATATTCTGAAGGATTTCTGCCATTTTAAATTTGAAAAAGAATTCCTGAATTTAATGCTGAAATCCTGAGAATTGAACGGCTGGAATTTGTCTTAAATGTATTTCCTCAACTCTCTCAGTAAATAAGTCAAGTAATTTGCTTTGTGAAATCCATAATTAATGCTGACAAACAACAACTATATTCTGAGAATGAGCATTAATTATCAGAGAGTTACAGCTTTAGAATAATCCAAACTGAAATCAAAATGAGAGAAAACTCCAAACTGATACTGAGAGAAATCGTCGAACTCATGACAGATTTCGTCAACCTGAACTTCAAGTTCGTCGAGCTGAGAAATCGTCTTTGTCGAGCTGAGCTCAGAGAACTTCAAGTTCATCGACCTGAGATAGAATTTCGTCGACCAGAGAATTTGAGAGAAGAGGGAAGATCGTCGACCAGAACTCCAAGTTCGTCGAGCTCAGCTCAGAGTAGAGACTCTGAGTTCGTCGATCTGCGATCGACGATCGTCGAGCTGAGTTCGAAGAACTTCGAACTGATTCTCTGAACTCTTAAAAACTGCAATTCTTCTATGTCTGGATCTCTGAATTTTTCTGAGGGCTGTATCAATGTTTGTTTAACCAAGTCAATCTGACCTAGACCTTAGAACTAACAATTTGACCCTAGGCTATACATGGAGGGTCAATAACCTAATAGTGAACCTAGCCCAAATCCAAACGAGGGAGCCAACAATCTCCCTCTATTTGGGTGAGGTCACTAAACAAAATAGAAAAACATAAAAACACAAAGCAATATAAATATCTGACAGAATTTAAAATCATTCAGCAGATATAATATAACTCAGTTCAATACACATATATATCACAAAGAAATAAATGTTCAAGATTTGTCAGAGGGAGGAGCAGAAGATGATTTAGCAAACACAATTGTCCTGTGAGGATTCTCTGCATCCTGTTTAGTCATTTTCAGATCTTGAACCCCAAGAAGTGTAACAGTTGAAGCTCTGGGAACTACAACTTTTGGATGTACCTGCATATATTCAATGAGATCAAATAAATGTCTGTCTACCTGGAATTGGTCGAACTTTTTCTGTCTATAGGTAGACATTGTAGTGAATTTTGATGGATCTGATCCTTCTGCTCTGGCTTTGTTCATCTGAGATAAACCAATCAATTCTTGAAATCTTGCCATTCTGAAATTCAGATCTAACTCAAGTTCATAGGTGGGAGATAAAGGTTTTTTTGGATTAGACTTAGAAGCATCCTGATAAGACTTTTGAGACTTTCTGAATAAAATAGATTGATGTTTAAAATTTGTTGGAGGAGGAGACTGTTGGGGTTGGCCTGAATAGTAAGTCCATGGAGGTCTGTATTGACTGTACTTCCCAGCAGGTCTACAAGACTGATGGGAGGCTGGCCTGGGAGTCTGAGAGCTACTGGAAGCTGGCTTCTGATCTTTAGCAACACTTCCTGAAGCACCTGCAGCAGGAGGAGGATGAGGTCCTCTCATGATCTGCTTAGGTGGGGATTTGTATCTTCTCCTTTTTTCCTTTCCTTCAACTCATTCTTAGAATATCTCATCCATTGTGACATATTTGGAGTGAGAGGAACATTATGCAGAATATAGTAAGGAGTGTCAACTGTAAGATTAGGCTTAGGAGCAGCCTTGGCAGGAACCTTTCTCTTCTTAGCCTTTGATTTCTTTGAACTGGAATCATCAGAATCCTCATCATCATCAGATGATTCAGGAGGATTATCATATAGTTCATTCAACTGCTTTAGCCATTCAGCTGAGATTCCTAGAACTGTGGTTGTGCTTGACTTGCTGGCTCTGCAAAACTCTCTGTAGCAATCTGAACACTTTCTTCTTCTTCTTCCATGTCTGCAAACATAATATCATCAAGATTTGACATGAGAGATTCATCCCAGGGAAGAGTAGGAGGAAAGAAAGCCTTATGCTCAGTAACTGGCTCACTAACATCTTCAACAGCTAAATTTTCTGTAATCACAGGAACTACAAAACTTGTCTTTAGTTGATCCACAACTACAAGACTTATTGGAGCAGTATAACATACAATAGCCTTAGAGCACTGAACATCAAAACTTTGTAAAACATTTCTGTAAACCGAATTAAAAGAATTGAGTAAAGAATCCAAATCAACTGTGGGATTTATAATAAAATCACCAACAATGGTTATTTCATCAAACTATATCACAAGTCATGTCAGTATCTGAATCATCAATCATATCTATTATTTCTATTAGAATGTCTGCTTCTGGGGAATCTGCTGCTGCTGTTGCTGGAGGAGGAATTGGAACTTTTTCATGGAACATCTCCCCCTGCCTGGTGTCAGATGGTCCTGAAGTCAGGCCCCTAAAAGAAGGAACAGAGGTGAGAGCAGCAACTCTAGTAGAGAGAGAAGTGTTGGAGGCAGAAAAAGGAGCAATAGCTTTTGCAATTAATTGCTCCAGAGATGGAGAAATGAAAGCTAGAAGATCTTTGGCAAAGTCATAAAAATTTAAATGTAGAGGTTCAGGAGCAGAGGGAGTATAAGTGGTATGATGACCACAGTTGGAACATACAGAGAAAGCATGGGGAAAATCTGTATGGAAGAATTCAGGTAATGTGGAAGTAGGGCTGGATGGAATTGCAGTAGTAGAGGTAGAAATTGTGGTAGTGAGTGTTAAGGTGGTTTCCTGAACAAGAGATGGAACTGGGGAATGGTGTGGAGATGGTGGAGGGGGAGATAGCAAATTGAAATTGGGCTTAGAGGATGTGGATGGAATATCAGATAGATGAGTTGGGAGTGGAGATGGAGGTGGTGGAGATGGAATGTCCTCAAGGATGATGATTGGAGAATGTGGAGGTGATGGTGGTGGAAGAGGTGAAGATGGTTGTTGTTGTTGTTGTGGAGGAGGTGAAGGAATTCTGGTGGATGGAAGTACTTCTTTTGGAGGTGGTGGAGAGACTATTACTGCCCTGGTGTCCTCAGAAGTTCTGGAGGAGGAAGCCCTGGATGGTTTTGGGATAAACCTCTCCCATCTGCCAAACAAGGCAGAGGTTATCCTCTTGGAGGCATTTATGAATATGGTCTGGGAGACCAATAATTCAGATGTCTTTGCCTGGAGGAAAATTCCTAATATCCTCCCAAAACAAACCTCTTTCTTAAAATTCTTCTTTTTAATCAACTCAAATAATAACTTTCCTCAATTTACTGCTTTCTTATTTACAAGAGCACACATCACCAAGAATTGGTGTCTGGTTATATAGTCATGGGTCGTGTGTTTGCCCAGCAAAACCATACCAACAACATCTGCCAGGAATTTATACTCAACAGATAGATTCGTTTTCAGTAGCTTATTAGGGTTTCCTTCGGAGTGACCCATTTTAATCAGCATATTATCATATTCAGAACTATCTATTTCAATATCCTCTTCTCCATTTGCCAAACCAAAAATCTCAGTTAAAATATCAGGGGTTAGGGTAACCTGATTGCTGGCGATGGTACCAGTCATAGTTTCTGCGTCTAGAGAAGTTGAAGTATAAACTCATTCCCTTATTTCAGTTGCTGACAACTTGATCCTGGTGGTCATGATTTTCTTCAGTTGTTGTTCTTCAAACAGCTGTAGAATGTCTGTGAAAATCTGATCGGTATGGTTGAAGGAATCAAAGTCGATGTCGAAACTGGTGTCATACTTCATGCTGGAGAGGGAAAGCGCCGGAATCGCCATTGGTTTTCCTGCAAAAACAAGAAAGTGCGAGATAGAGCATGAAGAAAACCTAGTTATAAGATTTTTAGAATATGAAGCGATGGGCTCTGTCCTGCGAAAAATAAAAAATCTCCATTCTCAGGTCGACAAAAAAATTTCATGAAGAAATGATATCGTCGATCTCAGTTGAAAGAGGGGAAAACTTTTCGTCGTTCTCAGGTCGACGAAAACTTTTCAGAAGTAAGATCGTCGATCTCCGCTCGACGAAAATAACTTCACAGAGAGATTTCGTCGATCTCAGGTTGACAAAATATCTCAAGAATAGTTCTCAGATCACCGATTTCCGTTCGACAAACTGTGATCAGTTCTTCAACCTTGGACAGAAATCAAATTAAACTTCTCCATTAATCATACTTAGCTGATTCAGAAAAAACAGATGTTTCTTCTCATCTAATGGTTTAGTGAAGATGTCAGCTCTTTGCAATTCAGTAGAGATAAAGACAAGATTAATTTTCTTTGTGTCCACACACTCTCTAATGAAATGATGTATAATCTCTATATGCTTAGTTCTACTATGCAATACTGGATTTTCTGTAATAGAAATTGCATTGGTATTGTCACAAAATATAGTTGAATTATTTAAGTTGAGACCATAATCCAGGAGTTGGTTCTGAATCCACAATATTTGTGAACAACAGCTATCAGCTGCAATGTATTCAGCTTCAGCAGTTGAAGTTGACACAGATGACTACTTCTTACAAAACCAGGACACAAGTCTATCTCCAAGGAACTGACATGTTCCTGAAGTGCTTTTTCTGTACACTTTGCATCCAGCATAGTCAGAATCTGAAAATCCAATTAAGTCAAATTCTGACTCTGTTGGATAACAAACTCCTAGATTAGGACAACCATTTATATATCTCAAAATTCTTTTAAGGAAAATAAGGTGAGATTCTTTATGGTTCACCTTGAACCTATCACAAACACATGTAGCAAATATAATATATGTCATACTAGCTGTGAGATATAATAAGGACCCAACAATAGCCCTATATGTTTTCTGATCAACTGGCTTGTCATGTTCGTCAGAATCAATCACAGCATTGGAAGCCATGAGAGTTTTCATGGCTGAGGCATCAGTCATCCCAAATCTTTTAACTATCTCTTTAGCATATTTTGATTGGGAAATGAAAATGTCACCAGGAGATTGCTTCACTTGGAGACCAAGGAAGTAAGAAAGCTCATCCATGCTACTCATTTCAAACTTGGAATGCATCAGGTCAGAAAACCTTTTGCATAGTTTGGAATCAGTAGAGCCAAAATGATGTCATCTACATATATTTGTACTAACAATATGTTATTTTTATGATGCCTAGTAAATAAAGTTCTATCTACAATACCCCTAGTGAACTTATGCTCTAAAAGAAGCTAGCTATGGTCTCATATCAAGCTCTTGGAGCTTGCTTTAAATCATATAGAACTTTATGCAATTTGAAAACAAAAGAGAGATGAGTTAGAGAGATAAAACCTGATGGTTGTTCCACATATACTTCCTCTGAGTTCACCATTGAGAAATGTACTTTTGACATCCATCTGGTAGACTTTGAACTTCTTGTATGCTGCATAAGCAAGAAAAATTCTGATAGCTTCCAGTCTTGCAATAGGTGTAAAGGTTTGATCATAGTCAAATCCTTCTTCCTGTCTGTATCCTTGTGCTATCAGTCTTGCCTTGTTTCTGATGATGACTCCTTGTGCATCCAATTTATTTCTGAATGCTCATTTATTTTCAATGATTGGGTAGTCTTTGGGTCTTGGAACTAAATCTCAAACTCTGCATCTCTCAAACTGATTGAGCTCATCTTGCATTGCAATAATCCAGTGAGGATCTTGCTCTGCATCTTTTATAGATTTGGGCTCAAGTTGATATATGAAGCAAGCATGCATCATATTTTAGTTGAGTTGATGTCTTGTTTGCACACAAACTAATATGTCTCCAATCACTTGAGATATAGGGTGATCTCTAAGTGTGACAAGATCAGTAGGAGGAGTTAGTTCAGCAACAACATTGAGAATTAATTCCTCTTGTGGAATTATATTTGTTGTTGGTGGTTCAGCAATCATTTCATTTAAATCTTCTTCACTGTCTTCTTCAATATGTGGAGAGAGATGTGATGTAGCCTTATTGGTGATATTTAAATCATCCAATTTCCCACATAGTTGGGGTACCTGCAATAAATCTTTGGTAGAAGAATCATTCTTCTTGTAATATATGTTAACTTCATCAAAGGTTATATGTACAGATTCTTCCATTTTTAAGGTTGATTTGTTAAAAACCTTATAGGTCTTTCTGACTTGGGAATATCCAAAAAAAATTCTCACTTCAGCTTTGGCTTCAAACTTTCTAAGATGTTTCTTATTATTTTTATGAATATAACATCTACATCCAAAAATTCTAAATTAATCTATTTTAGGTTGTTTCCCTTTGAGTAGTTCATAGGGAGTATTGCCCTTAAATTTATGTATTAAACTTCTATACATGACATAATTTGCTATGCTTACAACCTCTGCCCAAAATGATAGGGGCAAGTAAGCATCTGCAAGCAATGTACCTGCAGCTTCAATGAGGGTTCTGTTTTTCCTTTCTGCTACCCCATTTTGTTGAGTTCTAGGAGCAGAGAAACAATGTCTGATACCTTTCATATCACAGAATTATTGCATAGGAAGAGATTCAAACTAAGTACCATGATCACTTATGATCAATGCAACTGGAGTATAGTACTCAATCTTTATGCTCTTAAGAAAGTTTGTAAGAACTTTAAAGTTATCTGACTTGTTTCCGAAAAAGAACACCCAAGTGAACCTAGAGAAGTCATCTACAATAACTAAGGTATAAGATTTTCCTCCCAAGCTGAGTACAACAATGAGTATAAATAGATGCATATGTAACAGGTACAGAATCCTGGGTGAATCACTCTTATTAATAGATTTAAAGCTATTTTTGGTTTGCTTGCCTAATTGACAAGCCCTGCAAAGGCTTTCCTTCTCGTAGAGGCAAGAAGACAATCCTCTAACAAGGTTGTCTGTAGAGAATTTAATAATATTTTTAAGATTAACATGTCCTAATCTTTTATGTCATAATTCATTATTATTATTGATTTGATTAAATAAGCAAATTTCTGACCTAGCAGATTTGAAGTTTACTACATAGATGTTTCATTGCCTAACACCAGTTAAGATAGTTTTATTATCTACATAAGATATAATGCAAGAAGAATGGTTAAATGATACCTGATAACATTCATCACATAATTGACTTATGGATATCAAGTTATGTTTTAAGCCACTCACATATGCTACTTTCTTGAAAGTGACAGTTCCAATCTTGGCAATCTCATAGCCTTCAGTCTGGCCACAGTTGGAGTCACTAAATATCACCATTGGACCAAGCTTGGACTTGTAGTTTCTTAAATTGTCCTTGTTGCCTGTCATGTGCTTTGAGCATCCACTATCCAGGTACCATTGTTCCTCTGTAGTAGGATAACCTTTCACCTGAAAATAAAAAAATTAGGTGTTCTTGACACAGGTAACCTTGGGTTCATGATTCTTTACAAATTTAAAACTAGAAATATAAGAACATTCAGGTTGGTTTTTATATCCTAGGCAGTGAAATTTCCTAGGTGGAATTATCCATTGGGTAAATGGGTTAACAAATTCTTTTGATTGATTAAATGTTCTGGGGTAATTAAAATTTCTGTTAATCTGAACTGGGTTCCACGAATTCTGATAAGTTCGTCGAACTGAGTTCGACGAGTAGGGATGAGTTCATTGAACTCCGCTCAGAGAATGGAAATATTCATTCTTTGTGCCCCAATATCGTCGATCTCGGCTCGACGAACCATATTGTTTCGTCGATCGCTGTTCGAAGAATAATTATAATAAAAATCTGCGTTCAGAGTTCGTCGACTTGAGTTCGACGAACTGTACACATTTTGTCGATCTGAGTTCGACGAAATCTGTTGAACATTATTAAGCTTAAGGCTTTTCTTGTTCTTTCTCTTTTTCTTGGGTTTCTGATTTAATTCAGTTGGTTTGTTATTCTCATCTGTCTTTTCTTTACCCTTTTCAGATATGAATTTAATGAGGGTTGAGAGAATTTTTTTTCTGAATTAAATGAGGTTGGCTTGATGAAGCACCCAAGCCCAGCTTGCCATTAAGCCTGACATTTACAATGCTTGTGATGTCCATCAATTTGATGCTTCACCCATTTAGGGATTCTTCAAATTGCTTAGCCTCATTCAGTTTAATTTTTAAAGAAATAATCTGTTCAGAAGCTATAACTAGTTTATCTTTTAATTCAATATTTTCAGATAACAAATTTTCCTGTTCAATTAGCTTGTCTCTGAGAAGTTTGATTTATTTCTCAGATTTGATTAGATCATTACATAATAATTTAAATTCAGTTTTGAAATGATCTGAATTAAAATCAAATGAGGATATTACCTGATCCTCTTCAGATTCAGAGTCTTCATTTTCTGAATCTTCAGCTTCTGAAAGGTTGCCTGATGCATTGATGGTCATCAAACAAACTTCTTTTGCTTTAGCTTCTTCCTCATCTTCACTGGAGGTGGACGATGAAGATTCTTCTTCTGTTTCACTCCAGATTTCTGCAACAAAACATTTCTCCTTTCTCTTGTGCTTGCTTGAGGAGGACTTGTTGTACTTCTTTCGGGAGTATATATCTCTTCTTTTCTCCTTCTGATTCTCTGGACACTCAGAAAGAATGTGTCCAAATTTTCTGCAACCAAAACAGACAATTTTCTTGGTAGGAGTTTTGTCATATCTTGGTATGTCATCTTGTCTGGATGACTTCCTTCTGAAATCTTTTATGACCATCTTATAGAATCTTTTGGCCAGCAAGCTTAGGAGTTCATCATTTGCTGGAGGAGCTTCTGGTTCTTCAGATGCCTTGAAAGCAATGTTTTGCTCCTTCCTTCCAGATAAGGAGGTCTTCTGCTCAGCTGCTTCTCTTGTCTTGATAAGCTGTTCATAGGACTTGAGCTTGCCTAACAAGGATTCAGTAGAAATTTCATTCAGGCTTTTGGCCTCCTTGATTGGTCAGATCCTAGAATCTCATGAGCTAGGGAAGCGCATTAGGATTTTATTATTTATCTCAATCAGTGAGATATGTTTATCCAAGTTCTTCAGCTCATTGACAATTAGGCTGAGTCGATTGTACATGTCAGCCACTGACTCTGATTCTTCTTTCCTGAAGTTCTCATATTGGGAAATGAGATGAGATCTTCTATCTTTTCTTTCATCAGCAGAGCCAGCAACCATTTCATTTAGGGAATCCCAGATCTCTTTGGCTGAAGAGCATTCAGCAACTTTTTGAAAGATATCATCAGACATAGTCTGAGCTAGAATGTTCATGGCTTTAGCATCAACCATCTTTAACTTCTTTTGAGCATCTGTCCACTCAGATGGTGGAACTGCTGAGGTACTTGTTGATGTTATTACAGAAGGAGTAGGGGGATCTGTCAAAATAGAATTATAGATATCTTCATCAATTAAATTCATATATAATCTGATCCTTGTCTTCCAGATTGTAAACTTATTCAGATTCCAGACTGGAGGTCTGGTGCTTGAATATTCTTTATTCTGTGTCATGATATAGGAAAGACACTAGAAATAATAAGATCTATCAAAAAATCCTTTGGTTCAAGTATTAGCCTGTGAAACCAAACAACCTCCCTCTGATACCAATTGAAAGTGAGGGATAAATCTGCCTTAACTTAAGATGGGGGGGGGGGATGAATAGAGTATTTTAAAACTTTAATTAATTTTTACAACGAATTAAAATAAGTGATAAGTATATGTATAAAGAGAGATGAAAACAAAAATAATCACATCACGCAGAAATAAACAACAGAGCAATCCAGACGACACATGAAATTTATAGTGGTTCCCATAAACTTGGGTACATCCACTCTTCTACCACCCTGGTAGAAATCCACTAACAGGTTTTTGATCAGGTGCCCTGCCACCACAGGTCTTTTGCTCAGGTGCCCTGTCACCACAAAATCTATTTTTACAACGGAGATCTCACAACCCTTTTGAGCTTTTGTCCAGGTGTCCAAAAACCAAACTAAGTCTTTTGATCAGTAGACTTAACAACCAAAGGGGTTAACTTTTGAAGGGAGTTATAACCCTGTACACAGTTGGAAATAAAAAGTGATGTTGTCTTCTCTTTCTCAAACAACTGAGAAGACTTTAGTGGATGATGTTGTCAAAACTCACTCTGAGATGAAGAATGGTTCAGGAAGATGAGAGTTTTGCACAGGGTGTAGGCCTTGATGGAGATCTTTAGAAACTTCTTGAACTGGTGTTGATGAGTTGTCATTTTGAAGTCTGAAGCAGCAACTGAAGAAGGCTAAAGATTTGTGTGTTGATGTTCTCCTTCAATTTTCTATAGATAGCAAACTTTTCCTCTGAAAAACTTGTATCAGTTGTTGTGTAAAAAATCTCTTGTAATTCCTTGTTGTTCTGAAGAGAAGAATTGTTTTTTTATATTCTGAAGGATTTCTACCATTTTAAATTTGAAAAATAATTCCTGAATGTAAATGCTGAAATACTGGGAGTTGAACGGCTGGAATTTGTCTTAAATGTATTTCCTCAACTGTCTCAGTAAATAAATCAAGTAATTTGCTATGTGAAATCCATAATTAATGTTGTCAAGCAACAACTATATTCTGAGAATATGCGCATTAATTATCAGAGAATTACAGTCTTAGAATAATTCAAACTGAAATCAAAATGAGAGAAAATGTCAAACTGATACTGAGAGAAATCGTCGAACTCAGGACAGATTTCGTCGACCTGAACTTCAAGTTCGTCGAGCTGAGAAATCGTCTTCGTCGAGATGAGCTCAGAGAAAGTTGATCTGGAAAATAGTTTGTCAAAGCTGAGCCCCAAGTTCGTCGACCTGAGATAGAATTTCGTCGGCCAGAGAACTTGAGAGAAGAGGGGAGATCGTCGACCAGAACTCCAAGTTTGTCGAGCTCAGCTCAGAGTAGAGACTCTGAGTTCGTCGATCTGCGATCGACGATCGTCGAGCTGAGTTCGAAGAACTTCGAACTGATTCTCTGAACTCTTAAAAACTGCAATTCTTCTATGTCTGGATCTTTGAATTCTTCTGAGGGCTGGATCAATGTTTGTCTAACCTAGTCAAATTGACTTAGACCTTAGAACTAACAATTTGACCCCAGGCTATACATGGAGGGTCAAGAACCTAATAGTGAACCTTAGCTCAAATCCCAACTAGGGAGTCAACAGACGTCTAGGGGATCTCGCTTCAAGGGACCACCATCGTGTTAAAAGTATGGCAAGCCAGGCCACATAGCTCATTTCTGCACTGAGCGTGGCACTAAGCAGGAGCCAAGGCAGGAGCAGTCAGTGCGATCTGGTCTCAGCGTCGTGGAGAAAGGTAAGATGACAGAGTCGAGCGCTTCACGGTTCCAACTCGTGTATCCAAGGGATTACAACCTTGGGCAACAGGAAGCGATTCGACAACCCGATGTGGCGATATGTATGAGAAAGTTTAAGTTCATTTATTGGCTTTAGATTTTCAATACTTTTAAGTGTGTCGCCTGTGTTTTAGGCTTCGTGCTAGTTTCCGGTTACCCCGCTAGGATATTGTTCGATATTGTAGCGTCGCACTCCTTTCTTGCGGAAAGCTTTATCTGGAGAATTGGAGTCGAGCCCTTTTAGTCGGACGCAGAACTTAGAGTGTGCATGTCCAAAGGGTCTTTCATGACCACCGGGATGAAAGGGCGCATTGGTTGGAGTTTAGACGGAGTTGACTTCATGTTAGTAGAAGCAGTTCTACCGTTAGCCGAGTTTGATGTGATCTTGGGGATGGACTGGCTGACAGAGCAGCGCACCAATATTGACTGCCTATCTAAGGTGGTGATCCTGAGAAACGAAGAAAAGGAAGAAGTCAAATTTGAGGGCCTTAGTAGAGTGACCTGTTCCCTGATTTCGGCCATGCAGTTGGTGCGAGCAGTTAACCAGGGAGGAGTAGCTTTCGTAGCGTTGTTGGAAGTTCAGCTTTCCAAGCAATCACTTGGAGAAGTGCCGGTGGTGGCAGAATTTGATGGTGTGTTTCCTGAGAAGCTTCCTGAAGCACCTCCTCGACGAGAGATCGATTTCTCGATTGAGTTAGTGCTAGAAGCCCGGCCGGTGTCACGTCCTCCTTTTAGGATAGCACCGAAGAAGTTGGCCGAGCTCAAGGTGCAGTTGCAGGAACTGTTGGAGCATGGGTATAATAGACCCAACTCTTCGCCATGGAGCGCGTCAGTGCTGTTCGTGAAGAAGAAAGATGGTGGTATGCGGTTGTGCATAGACTACCGTGAACTGAATAAAGTAACTGTCAAGAATAAGTGTCTGATTCCACTGATAGATGAGCTGTTTGACCAGTTGGTGGGGTCAGTGGTGCACTATAGGTTAGACTTGAAGTTAGGGTACTACCAATTGCGGATTCGAGAGGACATACCCAAGACAACATTTGGTACGGGGTTTGGTCACTTCGATTTCTCGATGATGTTGTTCGGGTTGACAAACGTGTCATTGATATTCATGGATTTGATGAACCGAGTGTTTCAGGAATATTTAGACTCGTTTGTGGCGGTTTTCATCGACGATTTTTTGGTATACTCCAAGTCGGAGGTGGCTCATTTGAGAGTAGTCTTGTAAACTTTAAGAGAGAACCAGCTTTCTGCAAATTTCACGAAATGCGATTCAGGACAAGGGAATTAGATTGAAGCTCATGATGAGCGGTTGGTGCGAGAATTTGAGTCCCTCGGCAACGATTATGTAACAAGAGGCGAGTCTAGCATGACTCAGTTGAACTGCATAGAGGTGCAGAATGACTTATCCGATCGTATCCGGGAAGTGACCAATGTGGATGTGGAGTTCCAACCATTTATGGTGCAAGCTCAAAAAGGTGAGGGTAGTACCTGGGAGATGATTGATGGAATCTTAGGGAAGGACGAAAGGGTATGTGTACAGTAGTTCGGCAAGCTCCCCGAGGAGTTAATGTTTGAGGCTCATTTCACGAAGTACTCCATTCACCCGGGTAGTACAAAGACGTCTTGGATATGAAGAAATCCTTTTGGTGGCCTGGTTTGAAGCAGGATGTAGCTTTGTATGTGAGTAGGTGTCAAACTTGTGCCTTAGTGAAGGCTGAGTGTCAAAAGCTGGGCGGGTTCCTGAAGCCTCTTTGTAAATGTTTGTTTTAGGATTGAGAGTGACCTAGAGGAGGTGAATATGTCCAATTTGAATCTTGGATACCTTTTTTTAATTTAGAGATATACTTTCTTTATGTTAATTATTTCAGTCAGATAAAACAAGGTAATCTTCACTGCAATTTAAAACTATCACAGTACAACAATCACAACAAACACAGCACATTATACACAATTTTATAGTGGTTCTCTAATACTCAAGGCATCGACCACCACGTTGGCCTTGCCCGACGTATACTGAATCGCCATGTCGGAGTCTCCAAGGAACTCGACCCACTTGTGCAGTCGCATGTTCAAGTCTTTTTTATCTAGAAGATACTTCAGGCTTTTATGGTCCGTGACGATCTCCACTTTCTCACCGTACACATAGTGCCGCCACAACTTCAACGCAAAAATTACCGCCGCCAACTCCATGTCATGGACGGGGTAATTCCTCTCATGAGGCTTCAACTGTCTACATCCAAAGTCTATCACACTGACATGTTGCACTAACACACAACCCAAACCGCAACCTGACGCGTCACTGAAAAACTGATATCCTTCAGTCCCTTTAGGAAGACTTAGGATTGGAGCCGATGTCAACCTTTCCTTCAAGGTATCAAATGCTTGATTGCACTCCTGAGTGCACACAAATTTCTGGTTCTTACGAGTCAGAGTAGTGAGGGGCAGAGCTATCTGCGAAAAGTTTTCCACAAATATTCTATAGTACCCGGCTAGTACAAGGAAACTCCTAACTTACGTCACGATGCTCAGAACTGGCCAATCCCTGATGGCCTCAACTTTCGCTGGATCCACCTCCACCCCATCACCACCAATCACATGGCCAAAAATGCCATCTTCTCAAACTAGTCGCTCGCTCGGCCGCGAGGGGGAACAACACTCGCGGCCGCTCGCTCGGTCGTGATCGGCGACCGAGGGGGAGCGGTTGTCAGGGTTGCCCCCTCACCCGCGGGTCGGCGCCCGGAGCGGCGATGGGAAAGTGCGGCCGACACCCGGGGAGGATGTCGGCCACCCGACGCTAGCGAGGCTGTGTTCGTGACGATTTATCTTTCTACCTTAACCACCAGCTCTTCGCAAGACCCTTCAGCTAGTATGCGACGACCATCACCCTTTGGTCAGTAGAAATCCCAGAATAGGAAAACATTTCCTCGATAACAATGATCCAATCGTCTAATGCCTTGAAGTCAGCTCTATCGTCGTAGGTAGGAGGTCCTAAGTGCTGGAAGTGCGAAATGAAATTCATCTTCGTTGGCAACAGAACCAGAGGCATCAGAGGAGCATGAGGAATAGGTACAGTCTGCCCCACTGTAGGGTCCTTCACCCCTGATTGCTGACCTAAGGCGGTAGTCAAAAACACCTGGATCTGCGATTGCATTGCAACCATTTGCCTTGATATAGCCTTGTTGCTCTACCGCAGCCCTTCAATCACGACCTCACTTTGCGTACTTGATGACACACCCTCAGACTGGGGAGTCGACCTCGTCGCAACACGCTTAGGCAACATTCTTAATAGTACAAATGAACAACTCATCAAAATCTAGCTTAATGTTAGAACTATTCAACTTAGTTCAGACCATACATGTATAGATACTTGCTCTCACTGCTACCTTGCTCTAGGATTTTCGAAAATGGTACTATACTTTAACTTAGGATGATACACCATCATCCTACTGACTCATGTGCATATAATATGAATGCATGAATTCATATTCCTTTGTTTTAAAACCATATGTGTACGTATGTCATCATGTAGATCTTAACTTGACACGTGCGCTTATGTTATGTTATGTTATGCATGCAGTGTTATGCATTCTAATATAGTCATTAATGCATATTATGAACGACGTACACATGAAATATTATGCATCACATACTATATAATATCACATGTAACGAAAAAACAAAATCTAATGGGAATTCATATGATGATTGTTATGCATCTCATACTACATAACAGTCACATGTTGTTTCCTATGAGTATCCATATACAACCATATATTATGCATCTCATACTACATAATATTCCCTGTATACTTCTTGTCATGCTTATGAGTGTAATATACATGCTTCAGCCAAGACGTACTGATGACACACGCCCACGCGCACCGGGAGCGCCCGCGCCCGCGCAAATGGAGCGCCTGTCCACTGCATCCATGCGTGCCTGCGTGCCGCGTGGGTGCGTTGTGCTTGGTTGTCCGTGCTTGGTTATGTCCCTTCTTTCGGGGTGATTTTAGTCCTTTGGGTGAGTGTAGATAGATGCGTGACTCGTTTGGAAGGGCTGCCTTCCTCTCATGTCTTTGATCGAAATATTCTCGGTTTGATACGGACTGCGCGGGAATAGGCATGCATGTTGTATACCCCAACCTACCTCCGCACACGGAATGTGATTCATGTTCAACAGGCTATTAAGGTGGGGTTTGTCTCAGGTTATTAAAATTTCCAAGATCTAGTTCCTGGCTGCTTAATGCCCATACAATCTTCCGAAGGTTCAAACATTATCCTTGTTGCGGTCTAACTCCACATCCCGGTTGGACCGAAATAACTTGGACCGCCTTAGCTCTCTGAACGGTCGAGCGCGCACACAGTCAATGAAGTAGATCGATGGTACACACGAAGTTTTAACGTTGAAAAACCCCTCAACTAGGTAAAAAATCATGTGATCGGATCTGTGCCGGTCAAAATTTACTATTTCCTAGCTGTTACAATGTGTTTGTTGAATTGAGGGTGACAGGCAGTCTCTCGCTACAATTTTGGGGTGAGAGAACACTTAACATATGGTGGACGATAGGCCGACTCACCGGGAGTTTGTTACAAATCATGCCTTGCGACGGTGGGCATCAATGGGCATTCTGCTAGCTCTGAGTGTGGGAGTGAAGCACTTGGATTTGCGGTTGCGGAGGTCACTTGGAAGCTGAGCGGTTGGGCTTCGTCAGGTGGCTCGAACGTGGCTCGTACGCGGCTCGGGTGCGACTTGAGTATGACTCGAATGCTGCTCGTAGGAGAAATTTGGCAGAGCTCCGACCTGAGGAAGAAGACTCCGAGGAAGCAAAAGTGAGAAATGAGCAGGCCCGTGGTTCATTTTATAGACTCCAGGGGGTGGTTACGGTGGTTATGCAGCTATTCGCACACCATAACCACCCGAGATTAATATTTTTCCTATAGTTTAGGGGTGCACATTTATGATAAATAATTCCGCTATTTGCACCCTAAATAAATTATTAAATTGTTAATAAAATTCTCCCACTAACCCGGTGGTTAGTGGGCGGTTACACGTGAATCGAATGACGGGGAGCGACCCCAAATGATTGGACAACATAGGCGAAACTTCACGGGCGGCTGACGAACTTGCCGCCGAATTCGCCGGCGAGGGGAGGACCGCCGACGACGGCCGAGGAGGAGAGGGCGGCGTGGCCGTTTCCTCGGTCGCACGCCGACGACCGAGGGAGAGAGCAGCCCGCATGGCCGATCCCTCGCTACGGCCGATGTGGTCGCTTGCTCGTCTGTGGCCGGCGGCCAAGGGAGAGTAGCCCGTGCGGCCGTCCTCTCGGCCATGACATGCGTCCGAGGGGGAGCGGCCCCCTAGCGGTCGCTCACTCGGCCGCGAGGGGGAATGACCCTTGCGGCCGCTCGCTCGATCGCGATCAGCGGCCGAGGGGGAGCGGTTGCTAGGGTCGCCACCTCGGCCGTGCGTCGGCGCCCGGAGCAGCGATGGGAAAGTGCGGCCGAAGCCCGGGAAGGAGGTCGGCCGCCCGAAGCCAGCGAGGTTGTGTCCGTGGTGATTTATCTTTCTCCCTTAACCACCAGCTCTTTGCAATATCCTTCAGCAGGTATGCGACAACCATCACCCTTTGGTCATTAGAAATCCCAGAATAGGAAATCATTTCCTCGATAGAAATGATCCAGTCGTCTAACGCCTTGCAGTCAACTCTATCGTTGTAGGTAGGATGTCTTAAGTGCTAGAATTGCGAAATAAAATTCATCTCCGGTGCCAACAGAACCAGAGGCATCAGAGGAGCATGAGGAACAGGTACAGTCTGTGTCACTGCAGGGTCCTTCACCCCTAGCTGCTGCCCTAAGGTGACAGTCAACAACACCTGGATCTGCGATTGCATTGCAACCATTTTCCTTGATAGAGCCTTATTGCTCTACCGCAACCCTTCAATCACGACCTCACTTTGCGCACCTGATGACTCGCCCTCAAACTGGGGAGTCGACCTCGTTGCAACACGCTTAGGCGACATTCCTAATAGTACAAATGAACAACTCATCAAAATCTAGCTAAATACTAGAACTATTCAACTTAATTCAGACCATACATGTATAGATACTTGCTCTCACTGCTACCTTACTCTAGGATTTTCAAAAATGATACTATACTTTAACTTAGTATGATACACCATCATCCTACTAACTCATGTGCATATAATATGAATGCATGAATTCATATTCTTTTGTTTTAAAACCACGTGTGCACGTGTGTCATCATGTAGATCTTAACATGACACGTGTGCTTATGCTATGTTATGTTATGCATGCATTGTTATGCATTCTAATAGAGACCTTAATGCATGTTATGAACGATGTACACATGGAATTTTATGCATCACATACTATATAATATCACACGTAACAAAAAAATAAAATCTAATGGGAATTCATGTGATGATTGTTATGCATCTCATACTACATAACTGTCACATGTTGCTTCCTATGAGTATCTATATACAATCACATATTATGCATCACATACTACATAATATCCCTTGTATACTTCTTGTCATGCTTATGAGTGTAGTTTACATGCTTTAGCCAAGACGTACTGATGGTACATCGGTGTGTGTATGCAATGAGATAAAACAACTAAAATTTTACTAGAAATAGCTGTTCGACCAAATTGTCAAACCAATCTAACTCTGATACCAACTGTCATAACCCATATTTTATCAGTGATAAATAATATATATCAGAGTGAGAGAAAATACGCATCATGATGTTAAATTTAGCAAACAAAACACTTAAAAACTTCATTTTTTATTTTGATTTAAATTATATTATTTTTAATTAAAAATGAGACTATATCATTAAATACATAATATATTTAATTAATTCGAGTTGATTTGAATAACATTTCGAGCGATTCAGTATTGGCTCAAAATCGACTCGAAATAACATTCGAGTTAAATTGAATCGACACAAATTGAGTCGAATAAATTTTAATCAATTCCGGTTAGACTCAATTTTATGGGTACATCCACTTTCTTCTTTCGCCTATCTAGCAATGAACTAGATTAGGCCAAACTCCCTACTTTACTCAGATCCTCAGACCTTACAGCTCAGAGCCCAGCTGACCCCTATAACTCAAACTTTACAAGTCTTACCACTTAAATCACCAAGATCCTACACCTCAAGTTCTTCCCAAGAACTCTACCTCAGAATGTATCCACACTCCTACTCCTCAGGCAAATCCTGCCCTACAACTCAGATAAATACCCACTTCTCCTACCTCAGACAATACCAGCCCTACCACAGGCTTTATAACACAGGCTTACAACTCAGAGAAAATGCTTCCCCTACACTCAGATCTACAGATAGATCTTACAAAATTAATAAAGGTAAAAGAAATTGATTTAGAATTAGTCATCCAGCAAGAGAGAAATGGGTGACTGCTTCTTGATCTGATTCTGATGTGTTTGCTTCCCTTGATCTTGTAGTGATGGATCTGATCCAACCCTTCTTAGCTTTTCAAAGCTTCTTGAAGTTACAATTAGGGTAGATCTAGGCTGGAGAATGTTGAAGACGATTTTGATCCGACTTCTCTCCACCTTCTAAATTCTAGCTGATTGCCTCTTAGATCTGGTCTTACCAAATTTTTTTATCTTTTCTAAAGAGTTGATCCCTTTATATAGGCTCTGTCAAAGGTAACCGGCTGATCCGGTTAATAACTGACATCTGACAGTTCTGACAGTTGTCAAACCCTCTGGCTTGATTTCTGTACTTAGGAAATAATTCTGCTTGAAGTGTTGAAACTTGACTGTTGGATGTGTCGACACCAGTCCTAGGTGCCAACACAACTCTTGTAGTGGTGTCGACATACTTCTGAATGTGTCGACACAATCTTCACCTTGTCTACACAGCTGTTGTAGAGTGTGTCGACACTAGTTCTGAGTGTCGACACAGTTGTTTTCAGTCTCGACATTGCTTGTTTAGAGTGTGTCAACACTTGTCGTTAGTGTCGACACAACTTCTGTTTGTCTCGACACAACTTGTGCAGTGTGTGTCAACACTAGTCCTGAGTGTCGACATAGTTGCTTTCTTGTATCATAGTGTCGACTCAAGTACTGGGTGTCGACAAAACTTTCTCCTTGACTCAACACTTCTTGTTTAAGTGTGTCGACACTAATCCTGAGTGTCGACACAACTTTCTCCTTGTCTTAGTACATTCTTGACAAAGGTGTCGACACTTGCCTAGTGTTTCGACACTTTTGTACTTAGCTTTATTTGCATCTCAGGTGCAGACTCGAGTTTATAACCTTGGCCAGCAGGAGACCATAAAGCAAAGTGACGTCGTCACATGTACGATTTAAGTTATTGATTGTTTTTCGTATTACATACTTTGTGTGTAGCTTGTGTATGATGTGTTTGCCACAGGCTTTGTTATGATTAGGAACACGCTGGCGAGAGCACTATTTGATACGGGTGCTTCGCATTCATTTCTGTCTAAGGACTTCGTAACTCGGATTGGAGTACCTAGTCATGTGACAACAGATAGCGTAAAGGTGTTATTACCGAACGAATATTTGATGCTTGCGGATAGGGATTGCAATGTGGCAGTTCAAATTAGAAGTCGGGATTTCAGTTTGAATGCATCTGTGCTACCGATATCGGAATTTGATGTGATCTTTGGTATGGACTGGCTTTCGGAGCAACGTGTCTTTATTGATTGCAAGTCAAAAGAGATCACACTGGGCCAGAATACCAAGCTTGAGACTAAGTTCGCTGGTATGCGAGGGGTGAGCGGGACCTTAATGTCTGCACTCCAAGTCGTCAATGCTGTTCGGAAGGGCGCAGAGTTATTCTTCACGCTGATTCAGGTTGTTGAGCCAAAGGCCAGTGTGAGTGATGTTCTGATTGTATCGGAGTTTGCTGATGTGTTTCCTAAGGATCTTCCTGTGCTATCACCCCAACGGGAGATCGACTTCACTATAGAGTTGGTGTCAGGTGCAAAATATGTGGCCCGCTAGCCATATCGCGTAGCGCCAAAGGAAACGGCTGAATTGAAAGTCCAATTGCAAGAGTTGTTGGAGCAGGGATATATACGCCCAAATATGTCACCTTGGAGTGCACCTGTTCTTTTTGTGAAAAAGGACAGTGGTTTGCGATTATGTATTGATTACCGTGAATTGAATAAGCTGACAGAGAAGAACAAGTATCTGATTCCACGGATAGATGAATTGTTCGATCAGCTAGTGAGATCAACCGTCTATTCCAAATTGGATTTGAAATCTGGATATTACCAATTGAGGATTCGGGAAGGTGACATTTCCAAGACCGCATTTGGAACACGATATGGTCATTATGAGTTCACTGTAATGTCGTTTGGGTTATGTAGTGCGTCATCGGTGTTTATGGACCTAATGCACCGAACGTTTCGAGAGTACTTGGACCTGTTTGTGATTGTATTCATTGATGATATCTTGGTGTACTCTCAATCTGAAGCTGACCATGCAAACCATTTGTGATTGGTGTTGCATACCTTGCGGAGGAATAAGCTTTATGCTAAGTTCTCAAAGTATGAGTTTTGGCTGTCGTCGGTGACTTTTCTTGGCCATGTGATAAGTGGAGAGGACATAACAATGGATCCGTCAAAGATAAAAGCCATACAGGAGTGACCAGTGTTGTCTTCGGTGGCCGAAGTCAGGAGTTTCCTTGAACTGGCAGGCTACTACAGACGTTTTGTAGAAAACTTCTCGCGGATCGCTTTGCCTCTGACCACATTGACGAGGAAGGATCAGAAGTTCGTTTGGACGCCAGAGTGCGTGCGAGCTTTTGAAGAGCTAAAGAGTCGTTTGACCACGGCGCCTGTGTTGACATCGCCGTGTGGTACAGACGACTATGAGATCTATAGTGATGTGTCACGGAGCGGCTTAGGCTGCGTTCTTCTGCAGTTTGGAAAGGTGATTGCTTATGGCTCACGCCAGTTGAAAGTGCATGAGCGAAATTATCCCGTCCACGACTTGGAGTTGGTGGCGGTGATCTTTACGCTTAAATTGTGGCGACATTATCTATATGGCGTAAAAGTGGATATCTTTACGGACCATAAGAGCCTAAAGTACTTGTTGGATCAGAAGGATCTTAATATGCGACAACGAAGGTCGATGGAGTTCCTTGGGGACTACACCTTTGATATTCATTATACTCCCGGGAAGGAAAACGTGGTCGCTGATGCCTTGAGTCGTAGGACTCCGTCAAGGACAAATTGGTTGCAGATGCATGATGAGCGTCTGATCAAGGAGTTGGAAGCATTAGAGATTTCTTGTGTTGACAAAGATTCCACAGCCGATGCATGCTTAAACTGGACGGAGGTACAATATGACCTTGCAGACAGGGTTCGACGAGCAACAGAGTTGGATGAAAGTCTCCAACGCTATGCAAATGATGGGCTAGATGGCTAGTTCTCCTGGGATGACGGCCATTTGCGAAAATAGGGCCGTTTGTGCGTCCCGAGTATGGGTAAGTTGAGAGAAGAATTGATGTATGAATCTCACTTTACAAAATACTCAATTCACCCAGGGAGCACAAAGATGTTCAAGGATATGAAAAAGTTGTTCTGGTGGCCAGGACTAAAGAAAAACATAGCTCATTATGTGGCTAAATGTCAAACATGTGCTTAGGTGAAAGCGGAATGCCAGAAGCCCGGAGGTTTCTTGAAGTCGTTACCGATTCCGGAATGGAAGTTTGATGATATTTCAATGGATTTCGTGCACGGGTTGCCAAGATCTCAACACGGGAATGATTCAATCTGGGTGATTGTAGACCGGTTGACGAAAGTGGCTCACTTCCTTCCGAACAAGCGGGACGATTCAGTGGAAGTCTTGGCGAAACTCTATGTTGAGCAGATCGTACGACTGCACGGTGTTCCCGTAGCATCGTGCGTGACCGTGATGGCGATTCACATCGAATGATTGAAGGCTAATCCATCAATTATTGGGAACGAAGTTAACGTTCAGTACGACCTTTCATCCCCAAACTGATGGTCAGACTGAGAGGACCAACAGAACAATGAAGGATATGATCTGAATGTGCGCCCTGGATTTTGGTAAGAAATGGTAAGATCATCTCTACATAGTGGAGTTTTCCTACAACAATAGCTACCAAGCGAGCATCGGTATGACACCGTTTGAAGCTTTGTATGGTCGTAAGTGTCGTACACCGTTAGCTTGGGCAGAAGCAGGCGAATCCAAACTATATAAGCGTAAAGAAGTCGAGGAAACTAACTCGACGATACACTCTATTCGGGAGAGGCTACTGATAGTCCATGATCGTCAAGCAAAATACTACAACGTCAAGCATCAGAACGTGGAGTTCGCGGTTGGCGATTGGGTATATTTGAAGATTAAGCCCTTCAAAGGCGTGTCCAGGATTCGACGTCTGAAAAAGTTAAGTCCGAGATATTTTGGTCCGTTTGAAGTGGTGGAGTGAATTGGGGAAGCTGCCTATCGGCTAGCTCTTTCGGCAGAATTGAGTGGATTGCATGATGTGTTCCACATATCTGTGCTTCGGAAAGCCGTCAAAGATCCAGCTCACGTGATTGAGAACGATCGTGTGTCAGTTGAGTATGGGCTAACGATGAAGGTTAGGCCCATTCGGGTCGAGGATAGAGCCGATAAACAGTTGCGGAACAAGACAATCGAGATGGTCAAAGTCCGGTGGGACAATTGTGGCCGTGAGGAGCTAACATGAGAGCGGGAGCAGACCATGCGAGCTGAATTTCCCGAGCTGTTTGTGTAAACTGTTGTACAGTACATATCTTGTTGTAACATACATTTTGAAGTTATAACATTGTGACTGTTGGGTTCCTTACTGTGCGTAAATTTCGGGACAAAATTTCTTGTAAAGGAGGGGAGGGTTGTAACACCCCAAATCCCAAAATTGAGTTCAGGCTGGGCAACACGGCCTGGGACACGGGCGTGTCCCAAGCCGTGTCCTGCTCTATATGGTTGAGCAGCCTGTCGAGTGCTCGACGAAATGCACACGACGAGTTCTCGAGAGGGAACACGGCCTGCGACACGGGCGTGTCCGAGGCCGTGTCCTCCTCTGGTTCGACGAATTCCACTCGACGAATTGCACTCGAGTGGGGCACACGGCCTGTGACACGGGCGTGTCACATGTCCGTGTCCTTCTCTGGATTTGGCCAAGGCAATGAAGCTTGGTGAACACGGGCGGGACACAGGCGTGTCCAAAGCCGTGTCAGGGCACACGGCCGGTGACACGGGCGTGTCACATGGCTGTGTCCTGTTCGGGTTAAGTCGGTTGTGTGCCGCTTAAGGTACACGGCCTGTGACACGGGCGTGTCACAGGACGTGTCATCCCAAAAATAGTCATGCTCAGTGAAATTTGTAGCCGTTCATTTCCTTCATCTGGGATCTCATGGCCCAGGCTTCTCCCTGCTGGTTAATAGCCAGGAGTTGAGAGAGAGATTCTCATTTACCTTGACCATTCTCTTTCTAAAAGAGCTAGAGAGAAGGGAGAGCACGGAGGAGGAGAAAGGGTTCCGGCTGCCGGTGGAGCTTCAGAGTTCCGAATCGAGATCCGAGGCCAGATTTGTGGAGGCAAGGTCGCTGCGGCGCTTTCCAACGGCTAGATTTCCATGGCTCCAAAGAGGTCGTCAAGGGTAACGATCTTCCTTCTTGGACATGTGAAGCCTTCTTTTTGGACATGTGCATGGATTTCCCCCACCAGAGGGTGGAATTGCGGAGGGATTTCCCTTGGGTTGATTCTTGGAATCCCCAATAGTCTTGCATATAGATCCGGAAATGTCTAGTACAGAATAAGCATGCTGTGTGAAGCTCATCTGGACAGGTTGGTCTGAATTGGTGATGTTTAATTTGCACACCGGAGAAGACTCCATGGTTAAACGTGTAGTTTGTGGAGTCGATGGGTTGGACCTGTGAAGGGCAGTAGCAGGAAGTACTGGAGTGGTAGTCCAGGAAAATACCTTTGTGATGCTTGTGTTGTGTGCTATGACAAGACTAGTTTTCTGGCACTGCAGGATGCTGTAGGGTATGTGTGGAGTTGGGTGCAGAAAGAGAGTTCTGCTGAACCCGCTAAGCAATCGTGAAGGACGCTAGCATGAACTCCCCTTGTTGATTGTGATGTTAGTCCTTGGTGGATATTGTGGCTATTGTGAAGCCAGTCCTTGGTGGACATTGTGTCTATTGTGAAGCCAGTCCTTGGTAGGCAGTGTGGCTATTGTGAAGCCAGTCCTTGGTGGATAGTATGTCTATTGTGACCTATGAGCTCTTGAAAAGGCTTTGTGCCGAGCAGGAAAGGTGAAACCGACCAGCGCCTTAGATTTGGTCTCGAGTACATTGGTATTCGTGATGGCAAGGCGACTTGAGCAACAGGGGGTGGCTGATCCGTACCTGCGTTATGTCCGTCCGACGTGAAGACCTGAAAGTGCGGTCAGTTGGTGCGCATAATGAGAGTCATAGGCCTGCGTGATGTAAAGACTAAATGCTCCATTTTACCGTCGAGTTTCGGACCTGGAACGGTGGTGGGACCCTGGTTCGCTGGTACACCAATAATATGCCCTGAGTGCATGGATCGTCAGGCCGTGTTGCTGACGATTGTGATGTATTGTTTGTGCGTGAGAGCACAATGTGTGATATATCTGCCTATGAATTGCTATGCCTGCAGGGAAGGAATACCACTGCCCCGGGAAAGGGGTATGGTCGTTATAAATTGGTCAGCTGAATGCTGACCGTTGCCTTGTTTGCCACCGTTTGGTGGGTTGTCCTTGTGCAGGCACTAGAGAGCCGAGCGGACAATATAAGGGCTGAAGTCCGTGCTGCTGCTGCTGTTGCTGCTACACCTTGAAGGCTAAGCAAAGAATGTTGTGTTTTGTTCATGTGTGGCCGGCCTGCGCGCTGATATTTGTAATCCACACTTTTAAAGAGTAACTGTAAGGCCATAAGGCCAAACGACATTGTATTTGTTGTACATTCCTTCGAGAGTTTATATATAAATGTGGTTGTTTATATATATAATGGACATTCATGGTTGGGGTTCAGTATTATTGTTAAAATCTTCCGCTAGCATGCTCCGAGTTAGAATGCGATTGTGTTTTGGTATTAACCTGTAACCTCGCCGCCTGTTTTGTGGCATATGGTGTGGGGCCCCGGCCGAACCTTCTATTATATGTTATATGAATGGATGGAGTCGGTACATAACGACACTTCTCCTCTCGGTCTTTAGGATGCGTTCATGTCATCCGTTTTTTTTTCTTTTTTTTCAAGCATTTAGGCACCAGATCTCTCAAATGAGAGGAGGTTCGGGTTGCTATGGTTCAAGAGGAGCCACCAGGTCTATTGTGTCCGTCTCCGGCATAATGTTGCATTAGAAATCCGCTCTGCTAGTGGATTAGGCATTGTGGGTGAAGCTGTAGTCACGACCGTTAGTCCGACTCGGTGATGTTGAATAACGAGCCTTAAGGATTTTGCTAGAAATCCGTTTGCGACAAGATGCTGTTTGTGATGTTTGTTCACCCTTATTTTTCGTGTGAGAACAAATGGTGGATTAGGGAGGGAAAGACTATTGATTATGATGTGCTAAGGTACAGCTTTGTCTCTGTGGTTGGTCGGCTAGCCCGTGACGTGCAAGTCATGTGTGGAGAGTGTCCCGGCGAGACAAGTCCCCTTCTGTGAAACTGCGAGAACGACAAGCTTTGGACAAGCCCGAGCGATAAAGCCCACGAGCGGGTGGGGTCAGGCAAGGGTTCTTAGCATCGATTTGTTGTTTGTGAGAAGGAATCATGACTTGAGAAGTTAGAGCCTATAGGCAAGCCCGGGTTCTGAGACCCATGAGGGGGTGGGGCCTTGGCAAGAGTTCCGTGTGGCGGCTTTTATGCCATTAGGGAAAATTGGAAGTACCCGTGTGTTTGCGGCTTGAACGCCGATGGGGAAATTGGAAGTACCCGTTTGATTGCGGCTTGAACGCCGATGGGAAAATTGGAAGTACATGTTTGATGATGCGTGATGATGTGTTATATTCATGTGCTATAGGGTGCCTTGAGTGAAACCCAGGAATTGCATACATGCTGCATTGTAGGCCCCTTAATTTTAACTGCTCAACATAGAAACGTGTTTGTTGTATGATACATCCAAAACTGTTTAATTGCTTTCTATGTTCATGCATATTTGCATACAGGAGTGCTGACCTGCAGGGTGATGGAGTGCCCCGGGGTCCGCTAGGGATGACCGGGAGAAGATGTGTTGGTTACACAGTTGAGGTCATCCATTGCTGCAATGATCGCAAGCAGCAACAAGCTCGTCGGCCAAAAAGGTCTAAGCCTCATGAAGTGAACTCTTTGTTTAGCGGCTTATGTTTTCTTGAATGCTTTGCTCCATGAACTGTAATCTGTCTTGCATGTCGAGATAGACTAGAAGTGTTAAAGCACGTTGCTATGTTTGGTTGTTGTTATAGTTTTTGGACTCATGTTTGTTGTAAGGCCATAAGGTCGTTTTGATACTCCTGTGATAGTGGATAACTTCTAATATTTGTGGGTTTTCGTTGTTTGTGTTCTGAGTTTTGAGATACATAGTTCTTTTATATCACTTTTTAATGCTAAAGCTGTGGCATCTATATGTTGTGGGGCCCCGGCCGGAACCATATTATATGGTCATTACAGGGGAGGTGTTACACAATCCTTGTGCGAACTAAGTCACGAGCGATCCTCGTGCAAAGTAAGCCGCGAGCGATCCTCGTGCAAAGTAAGCCGCGAGCGATCCTCGTGCAAAATAAGCCATGAGCGATCCTCGTGCGAACTAAGCCGCGAGAGATCCTCTTGCGAACTAAGAAGTGAGTGATCCTTTTGTGAATTAAGCCGCGAGCGATCCTCATGCGAAATAAGACGCGACCGATCCTCGTGCGAACTAAGCCACGAGCGATCCTCGTTCGAATTAAGCCGCGAGCGATTCTCGTGCAAACTAAGCCGCGAGCGATCCTCGTGCAAACTAAGTCGCGAGCGATTCTCGTGCAAAAGGTAATGTGAAAGATGAGCGAATAAACGACCAAGACGAATTAAATAAATCGCAAATTTCATTGCTTCAAAAAGATAAACAATACATAAGTATGCCCCAATATTTATAGAAAATGGGAGGAAAGATGAGAGAATACAACAAGAGATGTGAGACTAAATAAGTATCTGCACGGTTATGCGGTTTGCCACTGTCAAACCGCAACACTGTACAAAGGACTGCTAACTGCCAGACTGTCTGCTAGCCGCCAGACCGCCACTGCTAGCCGCAAGACTGCCTGCTGGCCGCCTAACTGCCAATGCTAGTTGCATGACCGCAACTGCAGTAAGCCACCAGATCGCTGTTGCGGCATGCCACCAAACCGCTGCTGCGGTAAGCCACTAGACCGCTGTTACGACTAACTGTCAGACCGTTGCTGCGACAAGCCACCAGACCGCTACTGTGGTAAGCCACCAGACCGCAGCTGCTTGGATAAGCTACCAGAGAATCAGACCGCCTGAACAAACCGCCAGACCGCCCGAACAACTAGCCGCCCGACTAGAAAGTCAAACTGCCAAACTTTAACACTTTCCCTCAAGCTGGAGCGTATATATCAATCATGCTCAGCTTGCTACAAACATCTGAAGCGAAAACTGGTTTCGTGAAGAAGTCTGTCAGTTCTTTATCAGAAGTGACGAAGGGAGTTCATATCTGATTTTTCAACACCTCTTCCCTAATGAAATGACAATCAACCTCAATGTGCTTTGTCCTCTCATGAAAGATAGGATTCTTTGATATGTAAATGACGGCTTTGTTATCACAGAACATAGCAAGATGATGGTTATAGACTTCTCCCAAGTCAAGAATAAGCGCTCGTAACCATTTCAACTCACAGGTAGTTGAAGCCATGCTTATATACTCTGCTTCAACACTTGAACTTGAAACCACTGACTTCTTCTTGCTTTTCCAGCTAACAAGGTTTCCTCATACAAAGGTGCAAAAACCTGATTCAGACTTTCTATCTTTTTTGTTATCAACATAGCTGACATCAGAATACACTTTTAATCTTCAAATGATTATTCTTCTGAAACAACAAGCCCTTTCCTGGAGACCCTTTCACATACTCCATAATTTTCATGGCAGATCGAAGATGACACTCTCTAGGATTCTGCATAAACTGACTGACCATTCCAACTGCATAACAAATATCTGGTCTAATAACAGTCAGATATATGAGTTTGTCTACAAGTCGTCTATACATAGTGAAATCTGGAAGAAGATGAGAATCTTTAGTCCACCCCTTATCATCTCCAACCACCATCGGGCAACAAGCAGGTTTCGTGCCAAGAAGACCGGTCTCCTTTAAGAGATCTAGCGCATACTTTCGCTGTGAAAGAACCACCGAGTTCCTCTTTCGTGAAATCTCAATTCCTAGAAAGTACTTCGAAGTTCACATATCTTAGTAACAAAATGTTGTCAAAGATTTCGTTTGGCTAGATCAATGCATTCTTTATCATCACCAGTCAGAAGAATATCAATCAACATAGATAGGAAGAACCACAAGGCCTTTAATAATCTTGCGTATAAACAGAGAATGATCAGCAGAGCTTCGATTGAACCCAATAAGATAAACAACTCCACTAAACTTGTCAAACCAAGCTCGTGGACTCTGCTTTAAGCCATAAATCATCTTCCGAAGCTTGCATACCTGAGACTCCCCCAGAACAACATACCATGGAGGTTGCTCCATGTAAACCACATATTGCAAATCTCCATAGAGGAAAGCATTCTTCACATCCAACTGAGACATCTCCCAGTCTCGATTAACAACTACAGAGAAGAGAACATGTATAGTGCCGATGCGAGCAGCATGAGAAAAAGTATCAAAGAAGTCTACCCCATATGTCTGAGTAAACCCTTTGGCAACGAGCCTTGCCCTATAGCGATCAACAAAGCCATCTAGAAGATACTTAACCACATAAGACCCACCTACAACCAACCACATCAATGCCCAGAGGTGTGGGTACAAGAGTCCAAGTACCTCTCTAAGTTAGCATGTTCATTTATTCATCCATAACAGCTTTCCACTGAGGAATAGCAAGAGACTCATGATATGTTGCAGGTATGACAGTAGAAGATATAGCAAGAGCAAAACGCTTGTCAACCGGGGAAAGCTGAGCATATGAGACAACAACATCAATAGGATGTTGAGTACATTGTCGAACGCCCTTTCGCAGGGCAATGAGAAGATCAAGGTCACTGCTAGCTGGAGGAGGCAATGTACTGTCAGAAGAAAGAAGAAGCCCTGGAACAGACACAGATGGATCCAAGGGCAATACATCAGTCTCCAGAGAAAGAGACTGGGCAACAGGAGCAAATGTGGAAAGAACTGGCTCCGGCAGAGGTGCCGAGATAATAGGCAGGGAAGAAGAAGTATAGAGTGCAAGAGAGAAGAAGTAGGAGAAAAATATTGTGTATCTTCAAAGAATGTAACATCAGCTAAAACGTACTGTTTGGGCAAAAGATGATCATAACAGCGATGACCCTTCTGATTCGGAGAATAACCAAGAAATATGCATTTAACAGAATGAAGAGAAAGTTTGTCACGAGTATGAGAAGATATGTGAACAAACGTTGCACAACCAAAAATCTTAAAAGGTAAAGGGAATGACTCAGCCTCAGGATACAAAATAGAAAATGGAGCCTTATCTTGAAGAACGGAGGAGGGAGTACAATGATGAGATAGCGAGAAAGGAAAACAACAAGGCCCCAATAAGACAAAGAAACATTCATTTGCAAAGACTGCGAGCAACATTCAGTAGATAAATATTCGTTGCGTTCAGCAACACCATTCTGTTGAGAGGTATAGAGACAAGTATTTTGATGAATCAAGCCATGGCTCGCAAAAAAATCAGAGAATTGTCAGCTGACATATTCCTTGGCATTATCAGTACGAAGAACCTGAATTGGAACATGAAATTGTGTGGAGATCTCATTATAAAAAACAGTAAACACAGAGTACATCTCAGAACGTTCCTTCAAGAGATACAGCCAAGTGCACATGGAGAAATCATCAATAAATGCAACAAAGTACAAACTTCCTCTACCAACAGTGACAGTAGGAGAAGGACCCCAGATGCCAGAATGAACTAGTTCAAAGGGACTCAAAGAACTATGTCCCGTCCGAACTGGGAAAGAAGAGTGATGATGTTTATTAAATTGACAGGCTTCACAATTCAAGGGAAAATCCTCTGAAGGAAAGTCTGGGAAAAGTTGATGAATGAGGCGAGAAAGAGGATGGCCAAGACGACGATTTCATTGCTGAAGAGATGAAGAAGCAGAAAGAGCAACACCGTGGTCAAGAAAGAAAAAGGCCTCCACTTGCAGTCCCAGTAGCAATCAGAGCTTTGGAGACAGAATCAGAGAAAGAACAAGTGGTGCACGTAAAAGTAACTGCGCAATTTAACTGAGTGCAGAGAACATGAACAGAGAGTAAATTACACGGGAAAGTGGGGACATAGAGAGTGTCCTTAAGGAGCAAGGACGAAGAGAGATGCACAGTTCCAACACCATGTATAGGAGCAGAAGTCTCATCTGCAATAACAACAGGAGACAACCTGTTCTGGTTAGTCAAAGAGGAGAACAAACGAGAGTTGTCAGTCATGTGATAAGTAGCACTAGAGTTAATAAGCTACTTATCAGAGAAGGCCACAAGATAACGGGTTGTAGAGGAGAGAAGAGAAACCATCTCAAAAGGAAAAAAAGAAACTGCGCGACCAAGAAGGAGAGAAGTCAAACCAAACAGGATGACAAGCAAGTCGCAGAGAGCCAGCGATCAAGATAAAGAGAATGGCGGAGACTCAAACTGCACGATTTGAAGACAAGCCGGAGAGAACCAGACTCTAAGAAAAGAGAAAATCTAGAAGAGACCGCGCGAGAATAGAAGTCACAACGATCAAGGAGCGAACAAACGCGTGGGAAGACCACATGGTAACGGTGTTAACACACTAGCGGCACGAGAAGAGGCTGCAACCAAGATGTGGAGCCCGCAGCGGTTAGAGAAGCCGCAGTGACAAGAGAAGTCACAGCTAGAAGAAACAAAGAAGAGGAGACGCCGAAGCAGGACAACAACAGAGAAGTCGCGTGAATAAGAAAAGAATTCGCGCGAACAAAGAAGAAGCCGCAAAGAAGAAGAAGAAAGAGAGAAGAGAAAGAGTCTGCACGGTCACGGTGACAACACACCAGTGGCAAGGAAGATGCTGCGACCCAAATGCGGAACCCGCAACAGAGAAGAGAAATGACGAATAGCTGAGAAGCCGGTGCAGGAAGAAAACCGAGAGAGGCCGGCGCGAGAAGCAAACCGAAAGAAGTCGGCGCGGTTAGACAAACAAACCGCAATCTAATTGGAGCAAAGGATCGATCCGCTCTGATACCATGTGAAAGATGATCGAATAAACAGCCAAGAAGTAAATAAATCGCAAATTTTATTGCACCAAAAATAAAAACTATAATTAGGTATGCCCACATATTTATAGAAAATGGGGATATGAGAGAATACAACGAGAGATGTGAGAATAAATAAGTATCCGCGCAGTTATGCGGTTTGCCACTGTCAAACCGCAACACTGTACAAAGGACTGCTAACTGCCAGACTGTCTGCTAGCCGCCAGACCGCCACTGCTAACTGTCAGACCGCCTGCTAGCCGCTTAACCTCCAATGCTATTTGCTTGACCACAACAGCGGTAAGCCACCAGATCGTTGTTGCGGCAAGCCATCAGACCGCTGCTGCAATAAGCCACCAGACCGCTGCTGCGACAAGCCACCAGACCGCTACTGCGGTAAGCCACCAGACCATTGCTGCTTGGATAAGCTATCAAAGAACCAGACCGCATGAACAAACCGCCAGACCGCCTGAACAATTAGCCGCCCGACAAGAAAGTTAAATTACCAAACTTTAACATGTAAGACTGTGCATGTGGTTTGAATACAAAAGCTATTCACCGAACCTGCCTTTCTATGCCAGGACGTCTGCAGGGTCTGCCCCCTCACGACCAAGCCGCGAGTGATCCTCGTGTAGAAGGTAAGATTGCGCATGCGGTTTGAATACAAAATCTATTCACCGAACCTGCCTTTCTACGCCAGGACGTCGTCAGGGCTTGCCCCCCTCACGACCAAGCTGCGAGTGATCCTCGTGCAAATTAAGTCGCGAGCGATCTTCATGCAAATTAAGCTGCGAGCGATCTTCATGCAAATTAAGCCGCGAGCGATTCTCGTGTGAACTAGGTTACTAACAAGCTGCAGACGCATATATAGCCTGCACAAAGCAATACCACGAGTCAAACAACGCTCAGGCAAGAATAAGAAAAAGAGTGTAATCATCACAACAATGTGCAAATACATGCGCAAACGCACCAATCAAGAACCGTCAAATAATAAAGACGACATACAAGACATCAGACCAGAAAAGCAAAAGATACAAACACACTAATACAAGGAGATAACGTCGCTACATATCAGCCGCGTCAACATCAGAACTCTCGTCGCCAGAGATATCATCAAAGCTAAGGCCGGATACGTCGCATCCCAAGCTCCTGCCAACAAGACGAAAAACCTTCGAGACTTCACGCCTGAGGGCCAGTTCTCGAACATCTTCCATTTGAGGCTCCACCTCCTTGCTCCAGATCTCATCACGAACTTCCTCGCTAATCAAGCAATGATCCCACATATAATCCAGAGACTCCATGTAATCCGCAAGTCCAGCAGCCTTCAACTATGACACACGGCTATCAGAAGATAATGTCTTCACTTGTGCCTTCGCCACACAAAGCCCTATCTCTAAACGAGAAGTCTCCTCTTGAGCGCGCTTCAGCATCTGTGTAGTTCTTTCCACCAGAGATTTCTCCACCTACAAAGATGCACGAGTCTCCTCCAATTCTGCCTTCAGCTTTGATCCAATCCGACAAAATCGAGAAACGTCCCGGTCATGATCATCCCTCAGAGTGACAAGAGAGCCCGTCACCGCTCGAAACTTCTCCTGGAGGGCCAGATACCCGTCCTTCAAACTCACGTAATGATAATTACAGGTGACGACAATTTGAACCTGAGTCTCAATCTGCAAACTAAAGGATTGAGAGAAGTCAGCACAACATAAAAATAAAGAAGAGACAAGAATAATCAAGCTCGTTTAGCACTTCATTCATCTCCTTCAAAGAAGAAGATAGACTCAGAGCCGCTACCTCTGCAGGGGAAGCCCGGGGGGGGGGGCAAGATGATCCAAGAACCTGTACCTCGGGAGGAGAACCACCACGACCACCAGAAGGAGAGTCGCCACCCAGAGAAGACGAACAAGGCGCCAAACTATCGCCACCTCGAGAAACTATAGCGGCCTTCCGTTTCCGACCACAATCCAAAAGTGTTTCAGCAGTCCGCCTAGAGTCTGAAGAAATGTCACACCGCAACAAGCGCTTCTCTTCCACAAATGAAGAAGTATTGAACAGGCGGTTTGCCAACTCGCGAGAGTCTGAAAATCCAAGCACTGGGGAAAACTCTCGCTCTCTCCCCTTTTGACGACGGCAACGATCAGACAATGCGTTCCACAGCACTGACAAACCCCAAGAGTTCCTGACATAACCAAATAAAGTATTTCCATGGCGGCGGTCCATCCAAATCTCGAAATCAAGCAAGCTCTTGTTACTATGAATCTCCACATGCTCACCACCGTCAGAGCGAACATCACACCAATCTCGGAAGCAGTCCAAAAAGAGTTTTCCGCCATGTTCGCAAAAGAAGACAACCAACCCCATGATGCGTACTACCCCCAAGGGAGTAAAATGGGAAATCGGCACGCCGAAAAACTTCAGAATTTCGATCACTTCCTTGCATGGGGGGAACCGAAATCCCAATCTCAAAGTGATCTCACAGATCGTCAACCAGCCACGAGGAGGATTTTGGACCCTCTCATAAACTAGTATCTTCACTTCAAGGTCGGCAGATAGGCCGAACCTTGTCCTCCAAATTGCAACATGATCGTCGGTAAGGGAGGATCGAAGACGCATCGACCTCGCAGTACGCTTCGAGCCCAGTCACAAAAAGTTAAAAATAAATTTAGACGAGAAGTCTGCAAATCAAAAGTCTTCCGCTCTCGTCGTGCGCATATAGGCGGGTCACCCAATAAAATAAGATTGTACGACATGCCCGAGCACGCACACGCACCGGACGCGGAGACACGTGCCCACGCAGCAGGCCCCAAACACGTGCCCGTGCATAACCACGCGTAGGCGTCGTGCACGCGTGCATGCCCGCGGTAATACGCGCATTCCCGCGCTCACATACGAGCAGCAGCGCACGCTATATTCTAACATTTTTACCCGAGTTTGCAGGGCGCTACCACTTGCCATCTCAAGTCCATCGTCGTCCGCCATCGTCACCACCGTAAAAAAATGGGCAGAAAACGATCCTTGTTTTTATTCGTCCGAGCCGGTCTCGTGCAACAAGGATCTGTGGGGCAATTGTTGGGGATGAGACCCATTTTATAAGATTGTTGGGGATGAGACCCATTTTATAAGATTAGGTGTGCACATAACCACACACCCATGATCTGCACCTCAAAAGTAGTGAGATCATGAGATTGACCGCACGCGCGATCACAGCGCCCGATCCCCCGCGCACCGATCCCATGACGCGTAATGGGCAAACCGCTGCGAGCCCTACATTGCCGGCGGCGGGCGACCAACCTCCTTCCCGGCCGCCGGCCGCCCGCTCTCTCTCACCGTGTCGGCCCCGACCACGGTAGAGGAAGCGACCGCCCGGGACGTACCCTCCCCCGGACGCTGGCCGCGGCCGAGGGGGAGGCCGCCTAGGCTGCTCCATCCCTCGGCCGCCGGCCGCGGCCGAGGGAACGGCCTCCTGGGCAGCTCCCTCCCCCGACCGCCAGCCACGGCCGATGGATCGGCCGCCCGGGCCGATCCTTTCTTTGGCCGCCGATCGCGGCCAAGGAAGCAGCCGCCCGGGCCGATCCCGTCCTTCGACAGCCGACCGCAGCCAAACAAGGGGCCGCTCCCTCCATTGGCTGCCGGCATTGGCCAAGGGAGCGGCCACCCGGGGCGCACCCTCCCTCGGCTGCCGGCGTGGCCGAGGTGAGCAGCCGCCTGGGCCGCCCCCTCCCTGGGCCGTCGGCACACGACCGAAGGGGGGTGGCCGCCTCGCCACCGTTGACGGTCCTCCCCTCGCCGACGATTTCGGCGACAAATGTGTCGTCTGATCGTTCGAAGTCATTCCCCGCCGTCTGATTCGCATGAAACCACCCACTAATCCCCGGGTTAGAGTGAAAATTTAATTAATAGCTTAATGATTTATTTAAATGGTCTCCAAATAGTAAAATTGATATCCTAATATACGCATTCAAATTATGTGAAAATATTAATATTTGGTGGTTATGGCGTGTGGATAGCTGCATAACAACCGTAAGCACTCCTTGGAGCATATAAAAGGAGCCTCAGAGCTCCTCATTTCTCACCTTTTTTCTTTCGAGTCTTCTTCTTCCTCAGGTTGAAGCTCTATCGAATTCCTCCTACAAGCATCACCCGAGCCGCACTCAAGCCGCACTCAAGCCGCATCCGAACTGCACCCGAACCACACCCGAGCCACAAACGAGCCAAATTAAAGCCACCCGACGAAACCAAATCTCTCAAGTTCCAAGTGGCTCATACAGCCGCAAGTCCAAGCGCTCCGCTCCAAGTTTAGAATCAGCAAGGTGCTAAGCGAAGACCATTAACGCAAAGTATAATTTGTAACAGCTCCCAGCGCGACGGTCTGTCGTCCGCCGCGCATCAACTGTTCGCTCACCCCAAAGCTATAACGGGAGGTGGTCTGTCACCCTCGACTTCACAAACATGTTATAACAGCCAGAAAATGGTAGACTTTGACCGACACAAATTCAGTCACGTGATTTTTTACCCAGTTGAGGAGTTTTTCCACGTTAAAACTGCGTGTGTATAATCGAACTACTTTATTGACTGTGTGTGTGTTCGACCGTTCCAAGAGCTAAGACGGTTCAGGTTATTCTGATCCGACCGGGATGTCGAGTTAGCCAGCAACACGGTTCATGCGATCGTAACCGCTTGACCAGCGAAAATAAGTCCCTCCAAACGAAACCTTAGCATTTGAATATGCAGTTTAGATTGTGAACATCATACCTCAGCAACTTATGGTATGCTTCAGTTTTTTTTTATGATCTGCTTCAGTTATCAGCGTCAAACATAGAGGATGGAGGGCTGATTTTTATGAGTTAATATCGTCTCCAAAAAAAAAAAAAAAAACTGCAATGTGATTCCTGGACTTTGGCAGAGATCAATGAAGAGGATAGGTGCCCGTAGGGGTGCAAGTTGAGTTGAGCCGGCTCGAAAGCTCGATGAGACAGCTTGAAAAAAAACTCGACTCGAGCTCGAGCCTATGAAGCTAGAGGTAGAGCTCGATTACGAGTCGAGCTCGAGCTCAGATATTATTGTTCATGAGCTAAAAAGTTCATGAGCTGCTCGAGCTCGCGAGCTCGAAGATCGAGCTCGATAAGCAGGCATTGAGCTTGAGATCGAGCCAGAACAAAATGAGCTCGACGAGATCGAGCTCAAAATGATTAGCCCGAGCTCGAGCTTGTAAATTTTGCTAAGTTCGGCTCGTTTGCACCCCTTGGTGCCCGCTTCATTATTTTCTAGAAAATTAAAGTAGAAAAGTGATGCAATCTTTAACGGAGATAGCCCTAGCTTTGGCGGACTAGGGCTCCGTTTGGCACAATGTTGGTAGTCATGAATACGGGGTTAAATTGTCATTTGTTAACGCTTATTATTTACTTGAGGAATTTCATTCACTTTTATGTTCAAGCAGATGATGTTTGTTAGGTGATCATTAACGAAAGACGTTTTAACCCATGTGTTTACGACCACAGGAAGTTGGAGGGGTTTCACAGATCTTCTCTTGGAACAAAAGCGTGAAACTGAAGCATGTATCCATCGATTTCTCAAGGCTTCAAGACACTGAGATCACCGACGATGGGAAAAAACTGAAGGTCGAGAGGAACGGCGTCGAGAAAGATTTCAATCCGGACCAGAATCATCGAGAAAGGCAACGATCGGGAGGAGCAAAATCCCAGGGAGCTAGGTCTCAAAATCGGGAGAGGCGGAAGAAATACAGGTGATGCACGCTTATAAGAGTGTGTTGAGGTATATTTAATAAATGATAACAAGTTTCTCATTTAGTTTGGTATGGATGTGGTAGTCATCCATTAACCCGTCAGAAATTTAGGGTTGTCTATAAATATCCCTGTTAAGGATAACGTGAAAGTCGTTTCAAACTTGACGGCCACAAAAAATGATTTGAGCGCACTAACAGAGTACACATGGTATTTTATTAGGTAAGGATTTTAAACCTAATTTTTTATGAATTTGATGCACACATGGTTAAAGGTAAGGTGTGTTTAACAACATCATAAAATAATATTATGCTTAATTTTAAATAATATGTTTAACCAACAATCTCTCTCCCTAGAAAATATTCATTAGAAATTTACAGCCATTGAAAGCATTTTTTTTACAATGATAATATGAATAATTAACATAAATAGTCAGCTAATCATAAACATCATTAAAGCTCTCTTTGGTACAGCTTATGCTGATGAATAATCTCAACTCAAAATGCAAACGCAGTTTTTCAGCTGTTTGTTTGTGCAGCTTATAGAAAATCACTTATTTTTAAATTGATGATAAACTGATTTTTCATAAGCTATCCGGGTCCAGCTTATGGTTTCTCATAAGCGTTTATCCATTTTTCAAAAGTGTGCGATTTTTTCGCCAGAGCTCGCATTTTTCGCCCGGGGCGTATTTTTCGCCCGTGCGCTAATTTCCACCCGGACGAGAATTTACCGCCCGTGTGCGAACTTTCCGACCCGACGCGAATTTTTCGCCTGGGTGCGTTTTTTCCACCTGGGCACGTTTTTCACTCGGGCGCAATTTTTTCGCCCAGACACGAATATTTATTTTTTTATATCTAAAATTATTTTATATATTATTTTTTTAAAAAAATAGCGCTACAGCCCTTTTTCAGAGCTGTAGTGAGCTGCCTCCGTGGACGGTGGCAAGATGCCGCCGCCCACACCAAACTTTTTGTTTGGCGGGGCGGCAGCAAATTCAGCCGCATGCCACTGTGCTGCCGCTCGGCCAAAAAAGCCCTAAACCCGCGACCTTAAAACACGTCACATGAGAACGCGTCATCTGGTGGGCCAAAGCTAGCCTTAATAACTTTATAACACAATATTCTCTCATATGAAACAATTTCTTATCACTTGATTTATATTTCCCATTATTATTATTATTAACCAACCAGCATCAAGCAATTGACACGCTGTTCCTTTTCCCTGTGGCCGGCGTCATTGAGTCGGAACTTGGCGCTAAACATGAGCGTCTCCCTGATGGTGAGAAGAGGAAGGAGATTGTCTTCCTGGGTGAAGAAACCGCAGAGGCGGCGCAGTTGGCCGGGGCTCCTCACCGGGGCACCATTAAGCGAAACGCTGCCGGCGACAAAGCCGGAGCGAAGAACTTTGCCGGAGATGACGCGGAGGAGAGTGGACTTGCCAGCGCCGCTGGGGCCGACGACGGCGAGAAGCTGGGCGCTGCGGGCGAAGGAGACGGGCTTGAGAATGCCGGCGGCATTGAGGCGGCGGCCGGGGAGGAGGTGGCCGAATTTGGAGGAGGGGAGGGAGTAAGAGAGGTCTTTGAGGGTCATGAGTAGTGTGTGGGTGGGAATGAGGGAGGAGTGTTCTTCCATGGGCTTGAGTTTTTAGGGTTGGTGGGAGTTTTTAAGCGGGGGGTAATTAATTGGTGGTTGGACTAAAATTTGACCGTTGGTGGTAGAGGGGCTTTAGTTGCGTTAGGCTAGCTATCCCCATTTGCTTTTCTCTAGCTATATATATATATCTTTACAATATTAAAAGAGCAATATTATTAGCAGTCCATTGATAGTCATTCGCAGTCCTAAAAACATATAAAATGACAATTCGCAGTCCTAAAAACGAACTTGAAAATCATGGTGTAAACGAACGTAACTTTTCGGGGAGCTTCATCTTCCTCCGACGATTCTTCCACCAGCGATCTACTTGTCGGGATTTGATTTTGCCGATTAACATGTGTCATTAGATCTGACAAGTAGGCAGCGTTCTCAGGCATGTTGCTTAAGAGAGAAGCAGTTGATTAGGGTAAATTAAATTCCACTTTATCAAACTGAAAATGTTGCAAACGAACATAAGTTTTCGTTTTAACTCAAAACGGACTTGAAAATCATGTTGTAAACGAACATAACTTTTCGTTTTGCCCCAAAACAAAAACACTTGTTTTTTTGGTTTTGAAGCAAAACGAAAACCATAAGCGCCCGTTCGTTTGCACCGTTTTCATTTATGGTTTTCGTTTTACTTCAAAACGAAAAATCAAATGTTTTCGTTTACGGGTAAAACGAATACTTTTGTTTGTTTGCAACATGGTTTTCAAGTCCGTTTTGAGGCAAAATGAAAATTTATGTTTGTTTGCACATGGTTTTCAAATTTGATGATAAGCTCGCGGCCGAGCAAGGCACTTCTGACTTCAGTCATGCATACAGACCGATTATTGATTCCTACTCCCCTAGCAGCAAGCAAATCTCCAAAATGATTTCTGATGGTGCAAAGTTTTGGGATTTCTCAGAACAATCGGAATCAGAACTTTCAGAATATTCATAGCAATGTTTAGATTTCGAACTAGAGGAAGAAGGCTCGATTGAGTTTTCATCAACATGCTCGGAAGAAATCGCCTCATTTTTTGAAGAAGCATGAACCTGTAGGGGGGAGGGGGGCATTCATGTAGCCGAACCAGCAAGGTTTAATGGCGGAGAAGAAATAACATGAGAAGCAGGCTCACGAACTTCCTGACCCTTCAGTTCCGGGTCCAGCAATATCGCAAGGAGGGGCGTTTTCATCAACATGTTCGTTTGCACGGTGTTGGTCGGAGAAATTTCACGGCACGAGAGGGTTTCCGCAGCTTTTTCGCGGGAAGGAGGCGGGCCTATTCCAAAAACGCGTGAAAACGGAGGGGATTAGGTATGTTTTGAGAGAGGGGGTTTAATGAAGGAGTGAAAATGTGGGGTTTTGAGTCAAAACGAAAACTGACCAAAACACAGGCAAACGAACAACAACATTGGGCCTTCGAAAACTCAAAACGAAAACGGGCAATGAAAACGGTGCAAACGAACCGGCCCTAAATGAAAACGGTGCAAACGAATGGGGCATTAAATTCATTGGATTGCGAATATAAATGGACTTTGTTTAGCTATTATAGGACTAGTTATAACATTGCCCTATAAAAAATAAAAAAATTGTCTTTGATGAGATATTCAAAAAAATCACTTATGTCATAATTTTATATTTTAATGACTTGACATATATTATAATCTATTTTCAAAAAATTAAAATACTATCACAAAATAAAAAGTACAAATGAAAAACAATTAAAATTCAAACAGTTTTTAGTAAAGCTTCTACACCTATTATGATAGGTTGTCAATAGGCACGTTAGTGGTCTATTCGAGGAAGGTTGTCATTAGACATATCAACGATATATTCGAGAAGCTATCATTAAACCAATTAATTTTATTGAAAATGATTAATTAATATTATATTTATTTTAAGCTGCATTAAATAATTGATAGGGACAGAGTCCCGAATCTATCGCAGCCGATGTACTGCCACGATTGGTCATAGGTGCAAAGCCCCGTGTCTGTCACCCATCTATCTATATTATAAAAAGAAATAGTTTAATTATCATATGAGCACACCAATGATCCTTGAAAGACCCATTAAAATCATCTTGACCATTCAATCAGTGAAAAAATGTCATCCGTCCGATCAGAGAAAGAGAGGGAGAAATGGGAGAGACGAAGATAGAGTGGAGGGCAGGAAATTTGGAGCGTATAACGTATGGTGCTGGTGAAATTCCTCCCGCGAAGGCTTGGAGTGGAGTGGGGCCCACTCAATTATCAGAAACAGCGAAGGCTTAGGGTTTCAATCGAGAGGGGTGCGCTCGCAAGCGAGCGAAATGCACGAATAAGCTTATCAAGAAAAAAAGCGGAGCTAATTTGGAGCCAATTTAGGGTTTAGTGGCTAATCCAAATCAATGCAGCCCACTCTAATGCTTGATCACAGCTGCAATTAGGTCAACACCAGGGGCTCTAAACCACCTGTGGTGGTCTTCCACGTGGCGGAGATGACGGCCACAAGCCACGTGGCACACTTCCTGCCAAAGTCATGCATGAAATAGATCGGTAACTTGGGGGCACCTAACAAAGCTGAATAAATTGGCTGGAATATTTTTCTGTTAATAATTTTATTTTTGCAGGTTGGTTGAAGCAGAGAGGTGCGTCAGGGATCTTTTATGATCGTAAAGGATAACTAAAACTTAAAAGACAAGTTTTACCGTACTGCAATTAGACCCGCGATGCTCTATGGTTCTGAGTGTTAGGCAGTGAATTGTGTACATGAGCAAAATATGGGAGTTGTGGAGATGAAAATGCTTAGGTGGATGTGTGGACACACGAGATTGGATAAAATTAGGAATGAAAGTATCAGGGATAAGACAGGAGTAGCACCAATTGCAAAGAAGATGTGAGAAGCTCGTCTAAGATGATTTGGACACGTACAAAGGAGACCATTAGAGATACCTGTTAGGCTTTGTGTGAGTCTAGTCACTAGGCATGTTAAACGAGGGAGGGGTAGACCAGTAAAGACTTGGAATGAAACTATAAGGAAAGACATGTACTTATGCATTAGTGAGATTATGACAAAAGATAGGGCACAATGACGACAAAGGATCCATATAGCCCACCCCACTATAGTGGGATAAAGGCTTGATTGTTGTTAATATCTTTTTGAAATTTATTCATTATAAAAATAAACGAGTAATTAACAATTAATAAAAAGCTACAAAATAATGATATAATATTTTTATTGAATAAACAATTAATATTTCATCTATCTACTTATACAATTAGTTTCCATTTTTATTAAAAATGTACTTATCATACTATTAAAAAAAAAGAAAAAAAAAGAGTAATTGAATAACAAGTTACAAAGTAATATTATAAAATATTAGTCATTTCACAAACAATTAAAATTTTATTTACTTACATTATTAGTCCTTTTAGCCGCCTATATTATAGTGGGATAAAGACTTGAGTATTATTATATATTATTAATATTAGTCATTTCACAAATCCTATATTATTTATCGTTTGGAAGAGGAACGAGACCCCTCGGAGGCCAAAATGGAGTGAATGACCTTCCCCGCAACAAATGCGATTTGAATAGAGGATTACCAAACACGTATTAGCTCCGGAAACATATTCGCCCACCAGAGAGAGCTAAAACACTCAAACAAACATAATCTAAGACTCCGTTTGGCATAGCTTTGACCATCATGAAAGTAGTGGTTATGAAACGCCGTCCGTGAACGCTCGACCTCAACTAATAAGCTTCAACCACAGTTATATTCAATACTAATTTTCTTTTATTAGTGGCGGTCATAACCGTCAGCTATGTTGTTAAAGACGCAAGACGCACCGAGGCGCAAAGGGGCCCTGGAGCCTAGGAGCAGGCGCGCGCCTGAAGCACGTGAGGCGCAAAATTGGGGAAAAAAAGAAAATTGTGCGAATTGGACGCCTAATTCACTGAAATTGAGAGAATTTGGCGCCCAATTCGCTGAAATTGAGCGAATTGGGCGCCCAATTCGCTGATTTTCAGCGAATTGGGCGCCCAAGTGTGCCTATGGATGCCTTGGGTGAGCCTAAGATCATAATTTTGTCCATCTCCCTAAAAAAAAGTTGAAAAAAACATCTTGAAAGGCCCAGGCGCGCCTTTGGTGCGCCTGGGAGCCTGTAAGGCGCGCGCCTGGGTGCGCCTGGAGCACATCGCCCGCCTCAGCCATGCTGAGGCGCGGCGGGCTGCACACGGTGCGCCTGGCGCCTCAGGCGCGCCTAGGCGCGCGCCTTGACAACACAGACCGTCAGCATGCCCTATGACGACAACGTTTCTTGTCCAAACACACGCTACCGGAGCTAAAACGCTCAATCAAACAGAGCCTAGTCATGCATGCAGCCTTCCTAATCAGCCTCTCCCCCTCCATCCTTCCACAACCAATCCATATTTAACTAGCCATTCATTCCTCTTCCAAAACAGTAAATCAAATTATTTATATTCCACTAAAATTTAATTTCAAAAACCAACCCTTATTCCAAAAGCCTTCAAAACAAGAATCCATTTCCGAGCTCGAGACATCGAAAAACCCCAATTCCACACTGTTTATATCCCGCGACCCTAATCTACGTCGCAAAATCTATCGGAGCGTTCGATTTCCATACTCGTGTAAGCAAACTGTTTATCGCGTATATGTTTCCCTATTATTTGAGGAATTGTTCTCTTGTGGTTAAACTCCCGTACTAAACACCATGTTCTTCTA
Organism: Platanthera guangdongensis; assembly: GCA_039583875.1. Classification (NCBI taxonomy): domain Eukaryota; kingdom Viridiplantae; phylum Streptophyta; class Magnoliopsida; order Asparagales; family Orchidaceae; genus Platanthera; species Platanthera guangdongensis. The sequence goes on from CM077156.1 coordinate 17,582,912, forward strand.
AATTTGGAGGAAATATGGGTGGTTTGCCAGGACCTCCTTTGCAAGTTTACAAAATTATACAATGCACCCTTTTATCTTTTGAAATTACAAAAATGCCCCGTTCGAGTTTACATTTCACAGCATGCATGCATGCAAGAGTCCCCCTCATGGAGTGAAGATTAACGCAATTCCAAAGGTCAGAGGGTGCAATTTGTAATTATGCTAACTCTCAGAAAGAGATTTGGGTAATTACAACAACACTCAACACTCAAGCCTTTATCCCAATATAGTGGGGTCGGCTACATGGATTCTTTGTCGCCATTGTGCCCTATCTTTTGTCATAATCTCACTAATGCCTAAGTACATCATGTCTTTCTTTATAGTTTCATTCCAAGTCTTTATTGGTCTACCCCTCCCTCGTCTAACATGCCTAGTGAATAGACTCTCACAACGCCTAACAGGTGCCTCTAATGGTCTCCTTTGTACGTGTCCAAACCATCTTAGACAAGCTTCTCGCATCTTCTCTGAAATTGGTGTTACTCATGTCTAATCCCTGATACTTCCATTCCTAATTTTATCCAATCTCGTGTGTCCACACATCCACCTAAGAATTCTCATCTCCGCAACTCTCATTTTTTGCTCATGTACACAATTCACTGCCCAACACTCAGTAACATAGAGCAAAATTTAGAAGTATGTAATTAATTGGGCAAAATTTATTTATAGTGGGTTTTTCATTCTCCTTGTAGTACCAGCAAAGTGATTTTAGAAGTGAAATCTCAAGCAGCAGTGCAGCACACACCTATTTCCTCTACCCAAGTCTTGTTCTACGCGTACATCGCAGGCGAGCCATAACAAAGAAAGATGTGTAGAGATTCTGTTTCTTTCTCGCAGCAGTCTTTCTAGCCTCTATCTACAGAGAATTTTAATGGCAGGGTTCACTGCTATCCAAAAAGTTAGTTCCGACGGCACTTTTTTTAGCACAAACACTTTCCGGCATATTAACCTAAAAAGGTCAGAGAAGCGGTCTATTTGCACTAACCCGTGTCGACATTAAATGGATTTAAATGCTTGTTTTAGTAAAAGAAAGTATAGAGTTCAAAGTAGTAAAACATGCAGTGAAGCTAAAAATGTGAAATAGAATGTTTTTTATGGAGAATTGGATATCAACTACATCATTCCCTTTCATGCAAAGAAAAACTCACAAAAAATCATCTCCCCACATGAAGTTAGGAGAAGAGAGTTCTGCTTGGGGATATACCTGGAATAAATGACAGTCGGCGATAATCCTCATTTTAATCGAGCCAGTGTGCTCAAACGATTCGGGCAACCTTCTCGTACAGATCTTGGGGCCAGCTGCGAGTCATGTTGTTTGCAACAAAGTTCGAAATCTGCGGATAAAGAAAATCGGAGTGAGAACTGTCTGAAACTTGGGCATTATTACTTCATTAAACAAAATCATAGGGGGCTGAAGAAGGCTGGCTACTGGATCATACAAAATAACTTTTAACAAATAAACCCGCTCGCGCACTGGAAATGGCAACCTCTTGAAAAGTTATTACTATTATATATATATATATAATAATAAAAATTCGAAATCTCCATTCAATTAAATAAAAATCCTTCTCTCGATGATGCCCTTGTGACCGCAATCGTGCATTCGAGAGACAGCGAGTGACGGGAGTATTGTCACGTCATGGCACTCTAACTCTCTCTCTCTCTCTCTTATATATATATAGAGAGAGAGAGAGAGTGATGGATAAAATTATCATAATGTTAATGTTATTATTTAGAACTTAGAAGCACCTAGTAAAAATATGGAACGTGAAATCTCCAAAATACACGGGGTTTTTGCTCTCATGGGTTTGGACAAAAACGTCATTATCATAGAATATATGTTTGACATGAAAAAGGTTATTAAAGCGACCAAGAAAAGAAAATTAGTTTCGAACACATAAATGACTTGACATTTCTTAGGTGAGGTTGGGTGTTCACGAACGTTCATAACCACTGTGTTCACGACTGCTACCGCCGGGCTAAACGGAGCCTAAATTGTCCTTACAACATTATGCATATCTTCCATAAATTGTCAGCTAAAACAGTCTAATTAAAGAGGAATAAGGAAAATTTAGGCATAAGGGGCACTTAAAAGCAAGATAACCAGTGAATCATGGTTGAAAAAGTACATTCAACAAAACTAATTGTAGAGAAATGGTCTCAAACCTTATGAGCACTTTTTCATATATCAAAAACAAGTACGAGAACATATATATAGGAGAGGAGAGAGAAGAGTCATATACAAGAGATGTGGGACTAAAGCAAGAGAGAATAAAATGGGCCAAATTAATGCGCCTTTACAATATATCTTATTTCTCTAACACTCCCCCGCAAGCTGGAGTATACAAATCGTAGGCACCAAGCTTGGATAAGAACTGATGGTACAAATGCCGGGGCAATGCCCAGGTGAGAATGTCAGCAACTTGATTAGAAGCGGGAACATGCTCTAGCTCTAACTTCTTTAACTGAACCTTTTCACGGATGAAGTGACAATCAACTTCAATGTGTTTGGTCCTTTCATGAAAAACTGGGTTCTTCGCAATATGGATTGCGGCCTGACTATCACAAAGTAGAACTGTTGGCGAGGATAAAGTGACTCCTAGATCACCAAGAAGAGCCTCCAGCCAGGTGAGTTCAGAAACAACGGCGGCCATTGCACGATATTCAGCTTCAGCAGAAGAGCGATCAACAACAGATTGTTTCTTGCAGCGCCAAGTAATAAGATTTCCTCCAAAGTAGGTACAAAAACCCGTAGTAGAGCGTCGATCATCCAAGGAGTCCGCATCAGAATATGCAACAAGAGATAGAGAAGAAAATGGTTTATATACCAACCCTTGTCCTGGTGCAGTCTTCAAGTATTTGAGGATTCGTTCCACGGCTTGTAAATGAGAGCCTCGAGGAGCATGCATATACTGTAAATGAGAGCCTCGAGGAGCATGCATATACCGACTGACTACTCCGACAGCAAATGAGATGTCAGGTCCTGTAACTGTCAGATATATCAGTTTTCCTACAAGACGTCGATAATACTTAGGGTTTGAAAGCAGACCATCAGAGTCAGACCCATGGGCACATAGCTTGTGATTGTCATCCATCGGTGTGTCCACAGGTTTACACCCGGAGTAGCCAGCATCACGGAGAAGGTCAAGGCAGTACTTACGTTGGGATAGGACAAGTTCATCAGGACGTCTTGCGATTTCAAGGCCAAGGAAGTATTGAAGGTTTCCCAGATCTTTGGTTTGGAAAACAGAGCTAAGATGTTGTTTGACCTCTAGTATCCCTTTTGAGTCATCGCCTGTGATTAGGATGTCATCAACATATACCAAAAGGAGAATCGTGTTTGTTGTTTTATGTCGAGTGAACAGAGAGAAGTCTGTCGAATTCCGATTAAAACCAACTGCCTGAACAGCTTTACTGAACTTATCGAACCATGCCCGAGGGGATTGTTTGAGATCATAGATAGATTTCTTAAGATGCCAAACTCTGGACTCCCCCGTGATCTCAAACCCGGGAGGTTGTTACATATAAACGGTTTCTTGTCGGTCGTCGTTGAGAAATGCATTTTTGATATCGAGTTGGTGCAAGGGCCACCAACGATGCACAGCGACAGAGAGAAGGACACGAACCGTGTTGAGCTTGGCGACCGGAGAGAAGGTCTCCTCATAGTCGAGATCGTGTTGTTGAGTAAAGCCACGAGCTACCAGTCGTGCCTTAAGACGGTCAACTGTCCCATCAGAAGCATGCTTGATGACAAAGACCCATTTGCAACTAACTGTAGCCTGACCATGTGGTAGAGGGACCAGAACCCATGTCTGATTAGCCCAAAGGGCGCGCATTTCTTCATCCATGGCAGCACGCCAACCAAGATGTTGCAAAGCCTCCTGCACAGAAGTAGGAACAGAAATAGAGGACAATGGAGTAGCAAAGGTGTGAAGGGTTGGGGACAGGCGATGTAGTGAGACATAATTCGCCAAAGGATGAGCTGTGGAGATAGACACCGGATCAGCAGGCCGCGAAAGCACATAAGTAGAGGGAGGTCGTGGCCGGGAATTAGAACTCGAAGGGCGACGATAGTACACCTGAATGATAGGCGGCGTAGGGCGGATTGGGGGGGGGGGGGTAGGTGTTGGAAGTAGTGGGGGGAAGGAGACGTAACGGGGACCATGGGCCGAATTATAGGAGGAAGAAACGGATCTGTAGAGATGGTATGAAAGGGTTGATCTTCCAAAAAGGTGACATCAGCAACTAAGTTATCAAGGCACGCGCCTAGGCGCGCCTGAGGCGTCGGGCGCACAAGGCACAGCCTGCCGCGCCTCAGCACAGCTGAGGCGGGCGATGTGCCCCAGGCGCACCTCAGGCGCGCGCCTTACAGGCTCTTAGGCGTGCCAAAGGCGCGCCCGGGCCTTTCAAGGTATTTTTTTGAAAAACAATTTTGATATTCGCAAAAAACATGATCTTAGACGCACCCGAGACACCCCCTAGGCGCACTTGGGCGCCCAATTCGCTGAAATTGAGCGAATTGGGCGCCCAATTCGCTGAAATTCCGCGATTTCGCTCAATTTTAGCGAATTGGGCGCCCAATTCGCACAATTTCAGCGAATTGGGCGCCCAATTCGCACAATTTCAGCGAATTGGGCGCCCAATTCGCTCAATTTCAGCGAATTGGGCGCCCAATTCGCTCAATTTCTGCGAATTGGGCGCCCAATTCGCTCAATTTCAGCGAATTGGGCGCCCAATTCGCTCAATTTCAGCGAATTGGGCGCCCAATTCGCTCAATTTCCTTTTCCCCCCAATTTTGCGACTCGCGTGTCTCAGGCACGCGTCTGCACCTTGCGCCTAGGCTCCAGGGGCCCTTTGCGCCTCGGTGCGTCTTGCGCCTTTGATAACTTAGATCAGCAGAGATGATTAGTTTACCGTCGGACGAAGAATGACAAACATATCCTTTTTGGGTGCGGGAGTAGCCAACAAACATCACCTTGGTTGCTCGTGGAGCGAACTTGTCAGTGGGCGAAGCCAGGTTATGAACATAGCATGTGCATCCAAAGACTTTGGGCGTGAGAGAGAACAGAGCCTTGGAAGGAAAGAGGAGAGTGACAGGAGCCACGAAGTTCAAGGTGGATGAGGGCATGCGGTTGATGAGATGATAGGCAGTAGAGACGGCAAAGTTCCAATAGAGAGGTGGAACCTGCATCTGAAACATGATAGATCGGGCGACCGCGAGAAGGTGCCGACTCTTCCGCTCGGCGACGACGTTCTGTTGAGGAGTATATGCACACGAGGTCTGATGAACAATACCAAGCTCTGTGCAGATATTAGAGAAGGTGTGGCCCGTATACTCACGCGCATTATCGGTACAGATAATTTTTACGCAGGTAGAAAACTGAGTACGAATCTCCACCAGAAAGACACGGAAAGTCGAGGGAAGTTCAGTCCGATCCCAAAGTAAATACAACCTGGTAACACGCGAGTAGTCATCGATAAACGTGACAAAATACTGATAGCCAAAAACACTCGGGAGCTTATATGGCCCTTAAATATCAGAATGGACTAAGGAGAAGGGGGCATCGCACCGAGTACTAGGAGAGGTAAAGAAGACATGATGTTGTTTGCCATAAATGAAAGATTCACACCGAAACTCAGAAAGGGAAACATTAGGAAGAGCTTTCTGGAGAATTGGAAGGGGAGCATGCCCAAGACGACGATGTAGATCAACAGAAGAGATAGCGGAGAGAGCGGTGGGGGAAGAGAAAACGAAAATGTAGAGCTCATTGGACAGCCGCCCAGTACCGAGGATGTCCCGCCTCTTGCGATCCTGCACAACACAAGAGGTGGAAGAGAAGGTTATTTCGCAGTTAAGGTCGTGAATGAGACGACTAATAGAGAGAAGATTAAAAGTAGAGCCAGGAACATGAAGAACAGATCGAAGAGTAATAGAGGGAGTAAGAAGGATGTCAGCGGATCCTGAGACGTGAGTGGTATTCTCATTTGCAATTGTGATGAACTTAGGATGCACAGAGGTCAGGTAGTGCGGAGGCTGTAGTGGGGTAATGTGGTGTGTCGCACCGGAGTCCAAAATCCATGAGGAACTGTGTACAATACATGAGCTTCCGCAATCAGAGATAGACACCACAGAGTCCAGTGGTGGGGCGATCAACGCGGAAGAGGTACACATCCTTAGAGAGGGGTCGCCAAAGCCCAGGCCGCAGAGGCCGCAGCAGGAGCACCAAGCAGATGGCCACAACAAGGACCAGGCCGCAACCGGGACCAACGACAAGAACCAGGCAAGAAGCCGAGGCCGCAACGAGAAGCAGAAGCCGCAGCGAGAAGCAGAGGCCGCAGCGAGAACGAGGCCGCAACGAGAACCAGGCCGCAGCGAGAACCAGGCCGCAACGAGAACCAGGCCGCAGCGAGAAGCAGAGGCTGCAGCAAGAACCAAGCCGCAGCGAACCAGTGTAGTCGACAGCGAGTAGAGAGGGCAGTCCGCAAGTGCAGTAAGGGAGCTCGCCGATTGAAGAGAGGCAGCAGACTGGAGCAGTCAGCGAGCAGGGAGACCGCAGCGGATATGAGCAGTCCGCGGCGAGATAGACTAAGAGACCACGAGCTAGAAGAGAGAGCGCGGTCTGGGCAGGGGTAGAAGCTCGCAAGGAGAGAAGGGAAAGCCCGCAGGGACTGGAGGACAGCCGGCGCAGCGTGCTGGAGCAGATCGCAGCGGACTGGAGCAGAGAGCAGGCCGCAGCGAACTGAAGCAGAAATCAGTCCGCAGCAGAGCAGAGGAGAGCTCGCAGCGGACTGAAACAGCAGTGAGTAGAGGCGCGCGAGATAGGAGAGCGAGCTCATAAGGGAGAAGATACCCGGTGGCGGACTGAAGCAGGAACTCGCAGCGGACAGGAGAGTGAGCTCGCAACGGACAAGAGGAGAGAGGGATTGGCGGGCCCCACGGGTCAGGGACAGGAGGTTATAAGAGGCGTGAGGAGGAGGATGGAACCACGAAGAGAAGTGGAAGCGGAGTCAAAAAAAGCAGGCCGCAAAAGCCTAGCAGCCTAGGGAGAAGGTCGCGGACAAAGAAGCAGGTCGCGGGCTGGAGCGGATAGGAGAGAAAGCTGCAGGCTGATCAGGAGAGGCAGACAGAAGAAGGGAGTGTGCAGGAGGAAACGAGTCCCTCTGATACCATGTAGAGAAATGGTCCCAAACCTTATGAGCACTTTTTCATATATCAAAAACAAGTATGAGAACATATATATAGGAGAGGAGAGATGAGAAGAGTCCTATACAAGAGATGCGGGACTAAAACAAGAGAGAATAAAATGGGCCAAATTAATGGGCCTTTACAATATATCCTATTTCTCTAACACTAATTATTAGGAACAAAAATATAACCGCGTCGCTTTATAGCACTTTCGGACATCATGTCTTTGTTGGGGTATATTGATATAATGGTAACATGTCCTTAAAGGGTTTGGTTTAGATCCGTTAGACATTCAATAACACGTCGTCGGGGATTTAGGGTTACGCCTATAAATACCCCAGCTGTGGGCAACGTGTAGGTTGTTCCAAACTTGACGGCTACACGGGATGATTCGAGCGCAGTAACAGACTTATGGCGAGCAGTAGAATATAAACATTAGGTGGTCATTTACTGGGGACAAGTGCGGATCTAAAATTTTGACTTAGCTTGGGCCACCAAGTAATAATTAAAATTTGGTGGTCTCCACAAGTCAGTAGAGCAAGTCATCTTAGTTCAAGAGAATCAGGTGCACGCACAACCAAAAAATTGAGCCAACAATAATATTTTTAATGTGAACAATTTAGAAAGTGAAAAAATAGACGGACCTAATGCCGAAAATCTGGTGTGTAGGTACATCTATATGTATGTATGTATGTATATATATAGAACTAGTAAGTATCTCAACTTTTAATAGTCGGGCATCCTTGTATGATTGAGGCTGTGTTTGGCACGACTTATCACGACTTATTTGCTCCGGTGAGGTTGGACAAAAATGTCACTGTCATACCAAAATCTTATGCCTCAAACTAGTTTCTTTTTTGTAACATTTGTGATACCAAACATACATTGAAACCTTTGTGTACTTTCAGCTCATCGTGCATCTATGTATTTTTTGTTTTCTACCTGTTGTGATCTTAGGCCGTGAGTTTTATTGGAAGTGGTCAAGTTCAATGCAAAAACACAAGTTCCATCTCGAAGGAAATGTGGGAAAAATTCGGTTAATAAAACTGGTCAAGGATCCTGAAAATATTTCCTATAATTATGGATGATTATGATCAATAAAATGATTTGAATTACATTATCATTATCACAAACATTGTCAGGGAAGAAGTTTATTCCCTCAATCAAAGCAATGATAGGAAAGGCGAATGACAGTAGCTACCATCATGCTGAAAAAAAGTTTCCTAATCGGGCCAAATTTTTTAGAAAATATCAGTCTAGTTTTCATGAATCTGATAATCGTGGTGAACATTCGATCCAATCAATGGATCTCTAATAATTAACTCTGGAATGTTTGTTTGGCAGAACTGCTATCCCATCAATCTTCATAAAAGCATTCGACTGAAGAGTCTAATTTGTGTATTTTTTGATGCAAGTCTAACACAGTTTTTAAATTTGAATTTCATTGAGCAGTTGAAAAGAAATCAACTCTTAACATTTATAAGGTCATATGTGCCAAAAAAATATTCATATCCCCTCCCCCAAATTATTATTTTTGAACCCAAGCACGCGCCTGAGTGTATCTGTGAATAGTTCCGCACCTAACTGGGAAATCCCCTCTATATTTCAAAATTACCAAAACCTACTCTCCATGTTTATGTTGTTAACTTGCATGCACCAAGAAAACAAAAAACGAGTCTTCCAAGTATATATTTTTTATACATGTATGTTAACGAAGTAAACAAAGATGGAAGGTTTTAGTAATTTTGAAAGACAGAGGGGAGGTTTTAGTAATTTTGAAAGATAGAGAGGATCTTTTAGTAATTTTGAAAGATAGAGAGGAGGTCCGTGTAATTATGCGAAGTTAGAGATAAGTTTTCTATAATTATTCCTAAACATTAATTATGTTACCCCGCAAGTTCTATAATACCATGTGGAAATCTGTCTCTCTTTATAATGAAATCTAGGCTACCATGAGGCATTGAATTTGAGAAGTATAACATCAAACATTGTTAGCATACCTTTGATTTGAATGCTCGGAGTGTTCCATCATTATCATGTATATTTTCTGCACAACTGAGAGCAACCTTGAGAAGATCTGGCACACATGCTCGGACAAGAGGAGATAAATTTACATCGATGGCGACATCTGGAGTCCTAGGATTCAATGGAAGAAAAGGTAACTTAGTTATTTCTATCACAGCATCAACATATTTCCCTGCTCTGGCCAACTTATGGATTGATAAAATTGCCTCCAGCTGCCGGAGAACTGTTCGCTGTTCAGAAATGAGTTCCTTTTCTTGAAGGCTGCAGGAATTGAATTTTCATGAAAATTATTCATCAATGAGTCGGTAAAAAATAGTCAGATAACAATTCTATCAAGGTAAATCCTAATAAAATCTCAAAACTGAAAATGCATCTAATAATCAATACTACCTAAATATTGATGCATAACCCTCATTACACTCTCAAACTCTCTTAAAGCTTCATAAGAATATTTGGAAATTTATAAACGCTTTATAGGCAATGCCAAGGAAAAATGGCTATAATTATGCCCACAAAAGTAATGTTAGTCCATACAGTTTATAATAATTGTACTATCTTAAAACTGGTGTAGAGAGCAGAGATGCAGAAAAAATGAATGAGGTCGGGAGTAACTGACCTTAAGGAATGCTTCCTTAACGATTGATCAGTAAAGAATCCTCAGGAAGAAGGGGAGTCTTCCAATCCATAGAGGTCTACAGAGCTCAATTAAATAGTTGAATTACATCAACTTTCTATGACAGTCACCCTTTTATACTACACTGTCGTAGAGGAATCAGACTGGACTCGGTAGTTGGATTGCTGGTTGATAATTTCTATGGGATGGATGGTCTCAAGAGCGCTGCGGAGGCTGCTGGACATGTTTGTGCATAGACGTACGAGTTGATTACAGAGTGGACGGGATGAATTGCAGTAATTGGGTATTTGGGATGGTGGATGAATTTTTCAGGGAGCTGGAATGGTTCCTGGACAGTTTCTGGACCGAAAACAGGGTGGGGGGGGGGTGTCTGCTTTCCCGTTGAGTGGGATTTGGGGGGACTGGGAAGCGGGTACAGGAGCTGGCTAAGAGGTGACCGTGGGTGGTGGTGGCCTAAGTGGAAAATGGAGGGGGAGAGGGAGGGAGATATCCGGGTATCGCACCAGGATTCCAGCTTTGGCATTGATGATTAAAATGATGAATTTTCTCGTAAACTTTCAATATACTCTCAATGAGTCTACTCTCCCTATTTATAGACTAATGGGCATCAATGGATAGTCATGATTCTCCGAACATGACGGTCACCAAAATACAACGACAACAACAACATTCAAGCCTTTATCCCACTATAGTGGGGTCAGCTATATGGATCCTTTGTCGCCATTGTGCCCTATCTTTTGTCATAAACTAACTAATGCCTAAGTACTAAGGGTGATTAAATTTTACGCTGGCCGTCTACCTAACACAACCCTCACCAGTTTTCATTTGGGCTTGGGACCGGCATAAGCTAAAATAGGGATGGGTGCATGTAGGATAAAAAACATTAAAATAAAATACAAAATAATAACTAAAATTCATGAATTGTTGATCCGCACAAAATGAATGGCTCCGATCATTGTGTAAATGCCGATCATTGTGTAAATGCCGATCATTGTGTAAATGCTTCAATGATGTGATCCTCATCACATAAGATACTCTCCAAACATTATTTTTTTCACCAGGGCAATGAGTGAAGAATAAGGATTACTACTTTGTGATGCGGAGCAGAGACGAGCTTTGAGCCCATTCAGGGCTGATTTGGAGACTTACCATATATGGCGTGCCCGGACCGACGATCCGACTCCGCGGATGCGTCCGGATTCGCGTTGCGAATTAATTTCATATATATCTTTGCACTTTTCGGATTTTATTTCATGTATTTTTGCCTCCGAGACAAACGACCACTCATAATCGTTGATTCTGGGTGCCCTAATCTTTATTTCTTATAAATAGGAGGTTTAGGGCTGTCGTCATTCTCATTGCCGAATGTTTGGAGAAGAGTGTGTCTTCCTTCATTTTGGTGATCTCCTCCGCGGTGCCGACTCCGTGGAACCCCTTGGCGACGACTCCTTGGATAAGATCTTGCATCTTTTTATTCCCCCCCCCCCCCCATCTTTCCTATTTTGTTGTCCAGCCACCACCCACCCTTCCTAATCCCCAACCAGCCTTCCCCTTACCCGATCCGATCCACAAACCACCAGAACCCCTCTTTGAGCTCTCCAATATTAAGATTTGTTTTATTTACAACAACCCTATTATTTGTATTGTGTTTTTGTATCGGTAATTAGTTGTAAAACATTTTTACAGTAGTTTATTACATGGTTGTTTGGGTATTCGGTTTATTATAGTTATTTGTGCATGAATTAATCTCTAACTGCATGAAGGATTCATTCGTCGCGCGTTCTTGCTTTGGCCCTTCCCGCGGACGAAAGCCTAAGCTTGTTTCGCCCTAAATAAATTATCTTTGCCTTGTTGTGAATTAACTGTGTGAGATGATTTTAATTTATTATTTAATTTGTGATCTAGCTGTCGGATTTGCATAGCATGTAGGGTTAGGTCGCAGATTTTCTGCCGCCTATATATTCATCATGCGTCAATTGATATCGGAGGCAGGTTGCATGCACTTTTCGATACGCAGTCGTAGTCTATAGGTTTTTTCCATATATCTAGGTGTCAAAACTATTCCTCTCCTCACTTTGGAGGTCTCGAGTCCACTTGCACCCGCCCTCATAAATCCCCTTCAGGGAGACCCTCGCGACACAATGATGATTATCCTCGATCACAACACAACACTTTAAGAGATCGTGTTGACCCACCTACAGGACCCAACTACACTAGAGACGGTCAGTATGATGATTATAGTCGTTCATATCCTTGCACGCGAGAGGATCGTGTTGACCCTTCGACGCGAACCGATTACCTTAGGGATGACTATTATGAGGATCGTCATTCCGAGAGAAATCTTGAAAGTCAGTTTCGTACTGCCGCCCCTTCCATTGACGGTTCATCAAGTCACGAGTCTTTCAGTTATTGGCTCGTGGATATGGAGTATTATCTTGATCATTTTGAGGTGTTCGGTGAGCGTCGCGTCAAGTTTGCGGAACTTAAACTTTTAGATCAGGCGAGGGCATATTGGGCATGTATTGAGAGGACCCGCGAGCGAGACCGTCTTCGTCGCATCACTAGTTGGGTGGACATGAAGTGTATATTGTGTCTGAGGTATCTGCCTTCGTTGTATCGGAGTTGCTTGCTCGACCAATTATTTTCCCTTCAGCAAGGATTCATGTCTATCGCTGAGTACATTGATCGCTTTGATAAGTTAGTTGTGAGGAGCGATATCCGAGAGAAGCCAGCCATGATCACTACCAGATTTCGGTCTGGGCTACAATCTGACATTCGTACTAAGTTAGTTTATCATAGCTTGGAGTCCCTCGAGCGGGCATATCAACTCGCCCTTTGTTATGAACAGTCATTGAGATCCGCAAGAGCTGGTCGATGAGATTCTCACTTTGACCTCTGCAGTGCGAGTCCCTCCCATACTGAGGTCACCACGACACCTACCACTGTCCTGTCATCCACGACAGAAGTGATAACTGATGCGGATTACTCTCACCCCAGTGAGGTGCTTAGCTCAGTGAGTGACCTATCTCTTGTTTCTAACCCGTCTCTTGTGACCTCGACTGAGAGCGATCCTGAGCAACCTACTGAGTCTGTAGTGTTGTGCCCCCACCCACACCTTTTCTGTCATACACCGGGTTAGTTAGCACCCCAACCACAGACTCATTTCCTGACACCGCGCTCACAGATCCATTCTTGAGTGTAGGTTTGTGTCGCTCCCCCAACATCATTACCCAGAGTCGCATCACGATTGAGAGCCCAAAGCCAGATGCTGATCTCGTAGTGACTATATCACCCATTCATGGGGACACAACCCTTTACGATGGTACTAACATGGAGGATCATGACCCTAGTGACGAGTTTTATGATGACCACCCTGTTGAGCCTCCTGATGACCGCCACATCCTGGTGAGTATGCAATTCGGGCGAGACACTCGTTTATGAGCTTTGAGTTATTGGTGTCTATTTTGCTATCATATATAGCCATGTCTCGAAGAATTGATCTTGCGTGGAGCATAACGTATGTAGGGCCTTCCTTGAATATGCTTGAGCATACAGATATTTTGAGGACCTATCTTATGGCGCATCGGACCCTTGATGAGTTTTTCTACACTCCACCAAGAGAGCACCCTGATAGGCCACCATATTTTAGAGACGTCCAAGTCATTATTAGACTTTCCCGTAGCAGGTATGTTGTGTCGGTCATGTGTCATTTGCATCATTTGCATGGGTCTGTTGAATCGTTTCGTCACCTTTTGCATGAGTCTGTTGTGTTGTTTGTTCATCGTTTGCATGTGTGTCATGAGTTGGTCCGACGATTGGTAATAAATCTTGTAAATCACATGCGGATGTTCATTGGCAAGTGCAGATACCTCATGAAGGCGAACAGGTGTTGGTAAAAATTTACGTTGTGAGGCTCTGTGCGAGGCTTGCTAAAAGCTTGAGTGTTAGGCGAATGAGTCCCTATTCAGTCCTGAGATGCATCAGGACAAATGCTTATGAGCTGGACATCCCCGCGAGGATGGGTACCCATACTGTGTTCAATGTCGAGGACCTGATGTCATACTTTGCACCTCATGAGTATTCGGGCCCACATCTTGGCGTCCCTCCCGAGCCTTTACCACCCACCACTCAGTCTACCCCCGAGCCCTTGCCACCACATTCATTTCCCGGTGCTCAACCCATTTATGACCCCCACTTACCCGAGATCCTGTCCCCAACGGTTCCACCATTGGCACCTCAGATCCCACCGGATCCTTCTGTTACTGTGTTGAGAGATGAGATTATCACTGAGATCTTTACGCATGAGTCTGTCCACTCTACAGACGGTCTTGTGTGCCGCTACCTGATTTGCTGGAGTGCGACCCTTCATTGAAGACACTTGGATGCTACCAGCAAAGCTTGATCGACTCGCCCTGAACTTCGACGTCAGTACGACCGTCTCTATTCATTGGAGATAGAAGCTTTTCAGTCCGGAGGAGTTGATTGGTGAGGACACTCTTCCATCGACGACACTTGGACGACCTCTGGTGGACCTCTTCGAGTTTTACCTAGCATACAACGAGAGAATTTTGGTTCTGATTCATCGGGAGATGAATTCTTTCAAGCCGGGGAGATTGATGCAGAGCAGAGACGAGTACGAGCTTTGAGCTCATTCATGGCTGATTTGGAGACTTACCATATATGGCGTGCCCGGATCGACGATTCGACTCGGTGGATGCGTCCGAATTCGCATTGCGAATCAATTTCATATATATCTTTGTACTTTTCGGACTTTATTTCATATAGTTTTGGCTCTGAGACCAACGACCAATCATAATCGATGATTCTGGGTGCCCTAATTTTTATTTCTTATAAATAGGAGGTTTAGGACTACCATCATTCTCATTGTTGAATGTTTGGAGAAGAGAGTGTTTCCTTCATTCTGGTGATCTCCTCCGTGGTGCCGACTCTGTGAAACCCCTTGGTGACGACTCCTTGGGTAAGATCTTACATCTCTTTATTTTTTCCTCCCACGCCCACCTTTCCTATTTTGTTGTCCAGCCGCCATCCTCCCTGCAGGAATTTCTCCTTGTTGCCCAGCCCGGCCAGCCCACCGCACCAGTCTTTCTTCCCCCAGATCAGCCACCGGCCTCCCCGGATTGTCCCACCAACCACCCTTATCATAACCGCCTCTCTATTTCCCTGCACAGCCACCGTTCCCCTCCTTTTCCCCATCAAATCCACTCGCTACCCCCTCACAAACTCCCCCTCCTTGTTGTCCAGCCCTGTCGCCACCCACCTTACGGTTGTCTGGCTGTGTGCAGCCCAAAACAACCCAGATCTGGATTTTTCCAGCCATAAACTGTCGCCAAGTCTTTCCTTATTTGCTGTCATTACTCCCCATCACGTGGATCCACCTCCCAACAACCGGTCATCACCAAATCTGTCCAGATCTAGGCATTTCAGCCCAGATCCAGCCACTTACCTCTCTGATCCAGCCTTCCTAATCCCCTAACCAGCCTTCCCATTACCTGATCTGATCCACCACCCACTGGAACCCCACTTTGAGCTCTCCAATATTCAGATTTGTTTTATTTACAACAGCCTTATTATTCGTATTGTGTTTTTGTATCAATATTTAGTTGTAAAACATTGTTACAGTAGTTTATTACATGGTTGCTTGGGTGTTCAGTTTATTATAGTTATTTGTGCGTGGATTAATTTCTAACTACAGGAAGGATTCATTCGCCACGCACTCTTGCTTTGGCCCTCCCCGCGGAGGAAAAGCCTAATGTTGTTTCGCCCTAAATAAATTATCCTTTTCTTGCTTTGAATTAACTGCGTGGGATGATTTTAATTTATTATTTAATTTGTGATCTAGCCGTCGGATTTCCATAGCATGTAGGGTTAGGTCGCAGATTTCCCGCCGCTTATAGATTCGCCCTGCGCCACTTTGTCTAACAACACATGTTAATAGCATGTCGGCATTCATTTTTTAATATTTCATTCTTCAATAAGGATGGGTGCATGTAGGACCTCACACTAATGGGTGATTTAAATTCTTTCAATATAATATGATGTCCCTGTTTCCAACATGAAGGCATTGGAGGTGCAGAAGAGACGATTGAGCTTTGGAGTTCATCCGGGAGCAAGGAGAGAGTAGGATACAACACTTTTGGAGTGGATTTGATAACATATTGCTAGTCCAAGGATTGTTAAAAGAGAGATTGACTTAATAAAAGAACATTCCTAGATTGTGGAGCTTGATTTTGATGGCTTGCAAAAAAGGCGCATGAAGACGCGGATCTTAGAGCCTAGTGAGTCTTGAGCTTTAGGTTCGTCTAAGACGCGCTTTTAACAATATAGGCTACATGTACTGCAAAAGGTGTAATGGAATCAAATTTCAGTCCAAAAATTATAGGCACTATGTATCCATCAAAGAATATATGGCCGTGTCATTACAAGAAGTTGTTACTTTCTGACGCAACACGAATCTATAGGCAGTGGATGAACGATGACTTAACCCTACATGTAATGCAAATCCAACAGTGAATTCAAATTAAGCAATAAATAATAAAACTACATGCAGATAATTCTAGCAAAAGTAAAATAGTTCATTAGGCAAGCACGTTTAGACCTTCCTCCACATGTAGGGCCAAACTAAGAGCGCGCGATGAATAAACTCTGCAAATTACAATACTAATCTAAACAAACAACTAATATTCTAGAGATCCAAGCAAACATAAGATCGTAACCTCATATATTAATATTGAAAATTTAAGTTTCATACAACAAATAAATACTCACAAAATATGGGGCTGCCCGAGGTGTAGAGATCTGGTGAAGCACGGCGCGGTTGAGAAGATCTGGAGGGGAAACAAGGGCTGATCAGACTGGATCTGACTGTGGGGAGCGGGACCGGGCTGCGGGAGGGTAGATCCGACAATAAGGTAGCAGATCCGGACTGGGGTAGAGTGGATCTGGAGGTTTTGAAAGTGGATCCGAGTTGGTTGTGGTTGGGGTGGCTGAAAGGAGGGGCGGCGACTGGCTATGGGGGCTGGAGAGGGGGAGGACAGCAGGACGGTTGCTGGACAAGGGGCGGCGGCGGCAAGGGGGTGGCTGGAAGGGAGCGGCGGCGGCAAGGGGCGGCTGGAAGGGGTGGCGACAACAAGGGGGGGATAGCTGGAGGGGCGGTTGTCGCTGGACAACAACCTGAATGGGTGGCAGCTGGGGTTTGAGGGGCTGTGATGGTGGAGGTGGGAGCTTTGGATGGTGGAGGAAGAAGCCTAGTGTTAGGTAGTACCTTGGGAAGGAGGATGAGCGCCTAGAAGTCGTCACCTAGGGTTCTACGGAGTCGGCACCGTGGGGTGATCACGAGATTCCGGAATTGAAATCTTCAAAACCTGCAATAGCCTCAAGCAGCCCACATACACGTCTATTTATAATAAATAAATATTATGTCATCCCACCATCGACGACTATGATTGGTCAAAGATGGGGTAGCCCGATTACATCAAAAATAAAGCAAAAACACAATATAAAATATGAAACTATGTCGGAACGACGGGTCGGACGCATCTGTGGAGTTGGATCATCGATTCGGGAATGTCATATATGGTAAGTAGCCAATATGCCCCGGACGGGCCCAAAACTCGTCCTTCATTGTGGATTTGGATCATCGATTCAGGAACGTCATATATGGTAAGTAGCCAATCAGGCTTGAACGGGCCCAAAACTCATCCTTCGTTATGGGCCCGGATCTCCGCTCTGTATCATTCTCCCCGGCTTGAAAAAAATTCATCTCCTGATGAATAGAGATCGGAATTCTCTCGATGTATGTCGGGTAAGACTTGATGAGCTCTACCAGAGGTCATCCAAGTGTCATCGATGGAAAAGTATCCTCGCCAATGGTACTCCCGCGTTAGACTGACTGGCGCGGCTATGCATGTACGAGTCATGATATCAAAATACTCTCAAAAATCCACTGATGTGTTGGAAGTCCCGGTGCGATTACTGGTGCAAACCGTGAAACCATAAGTGACTGGCCCAAAGGCAGGGGCTCAAAAGTAAACTAGGTGCAGGGCTGAGGATGTGGAAATGTAGGCTCAAAAGGTTGTGGGGGAGTGGGCTCAAAAGGTTGTAGTAATGTAGGCTCAAGAGGATCTCCACAAAATGGGTTCACATGCTCGTGATTCTAGTAGTACGACGTTAAGTCCTCAACATTAAATATGGGATGGATACTCATACTCGTCAGGATATCAAGATCATAGATATTTGCTTCGATCTGTCTCATGATTGTATAGGATCCATTCGTCTAACACTCAAAATTTTAGCAGGACTCACACGGAGCCTCACAATGCGGATTCTTACCATCACTTACTCACCTTCATGAATTACCTGCCCATGCAAATGAACTTCTGCATGCGATTTATCAGATTTATTACTAGTGTTGATTTTCCGTCAGACCGACTCATTACACATATGCAAACGATGAACAAGCAACTTAACAGACACATGCAAATGATGAAGAAACGACTTAACAAACTCATGCAAATAATGCAAATGAAACACGACAGACACAACACGCTCTTTATGGGACAATCTGACAATGACCTAAAAATATATAAAATGAGATGGCCTATTACGAGGTTCTCTCGGCGGAGTGTAAAAAAACTCATCCAGTGTGCGATTAGTATCCAAATGACTGCGTGAAACATCAACACCCAAAGAGGAGCTCATAAGATTCTTGGGGATTGTGACACATCAGGGAGCTCAGTCGGAGGTATGTATAAAAAACCATCGCAGATGCAACGATCATCTGAGTGGGTACCAGCGACACCGACGATAAGATGTGACTCAAGAATGTGGTGAGTGCTCCTGGAAAGAAAAAACTCATCTGGTGGGTCAGTGTGATACCGTCAATTACATGTATTATGTAATTATTCAATTATGTTAACGAGTCGCGACATAAAAATTTGGCCCGACGCAATGTTAAATGAGTGTCTGAATATATTTATTAAAATAGGAGTTCTTAAGTGGGGATATTAGCTTAAGTTAATAGATAAGAGGACTAAGATATAAGAAGTGACCGGTTACAAGGTTGGAAAAGACAGATTCCGGCTAAAAGTATACGTGTCACACACGGGCTAAGCGGCTCCCACAAGGAATTAAAACAGTGTTGTTTCACTTCCTTCTCTCACGATTCCGCAAGAAACGCCAGGCGACAGCCGGAAGCCACACGATGTCGATCCTCACCGAGAGCTCGATTCTCCTCTGTTTCTTCCAATTTCTTCTTCTTTGGAGAGGTAATCTCTTCCTCTTCACTCCTCTTGTTCCTTTTATGAAGATTTTTGTTATCACTAGGGAAAGAGGAAGGGCAGCAGCCGGCGGTAGGAGAAGGCCGGTTAGAGGGGAAGAGGAGAAACAAGAGAGAGAATAGAGGAGATGGAGCAGCCCCCTTTCTTAGTTAGATGATCCAAGGATAAGATTTAGGGTTACAATAGGCCTCTTATATAATGAGGCTCAAATAAAACAGATAACCAAAATGCCTCTAAGGTTAAAACTAAACTTGCTCCCCATCCAAGCCATCCGTCGGGGCCCCTGCCGCCGCGCCGCCGCCCGCGGTATCGCGGTGAATAACATCGGGCGATACCGCGACATCGCGGTGAATAACGTCGGGCGATACCGCGGTATTATCTCCGCTCTCCTTCTGTGTGTGTGATCGTCGTGCATACACCCTCCAAGGCGGATCGTCGTGCGTACAACCTCCAAGGCGGTTCGCCGTCATGCAGTTCGGTAACAATGTCGACGCCTGGAAAATTAGTCTTGTCCTCAAGGCAGTAGTACGGAAATTGGCGACGAAAATCATCGCGGAGAAGTCATGTGCTCGCCGACGGCGGCCGATGTCGCCACGCCACCCGGACCTCCTTGGGAAAATCGGTGCTGGAGTGGGGCAACCGACTATCCAGGATTGTCGTCGGGTACAAAGGTGTCGAACCCGAGAAATCCAGGTCGGCGGGGATATGGTCCAAGGTGGGGTGGTCGCCGATGACGCGGCGAAGCTGAGATACGTGGAATACGGGGTGAATCCGACTGCCGTCCGGCAAGCGAAGGCTGTAGGCCACGACCCCAATTCGGCGGAGCACCTCGAACGGGCCGAAAAAACGTGGCTCCAGCTTTGGGCATGCGCAGCGGGCTACTGTCAGCTAGTGGTAGGGGTGGAGCTTAATGAACACCTTCTCCCCGGGGGCGAATTGCAAGTCCCGGCGTTTCCGGTTGGCAAACGAAGTCATCTTGTCCTGGGCTCGGCGGAGATGCTGCTTCAAGATGTCCAAAATGGTGACACGATCCTGAAGGTGAGCCGCTAGGCTGGTAACGGGGCACTCGCCCGGGAGGTGCCGCACGATAGATGGAGGCGGCCGGCCGTATACTGCTTCGAAGGGGGAGGTGTTGGCGGCGTGATGATAAGCCGTGTTCTATGAGTATTCCGCCCATGGGATCCATTTAGCCCTGGTGCCCGGCCGCTCGCCAATGAAGCACCGAAGGTAGGTCTCCAAACACCGATTGAGGACTTCGGACTACCCGTCCGTCTGGGGATGGTAGGAAGTGTTCATTCTGAGGCGAGTGCCCTGCAAGCGGAAAAGAGTGGTCCAAAAGCTGCTTAAGAAGAGAGGGTCCCGATCGCTGACGATGGAGCGCGGAAAGCCATGAAGATGCACGATCTCGGCGATGAAATTGTCTGCCACTGTGGCGGCCGTGTAGGGGTGGAGGAGAGAAATAAAGTGGTCATACTTTGAGAGGCGGTCCACGACCACCAAGATGCAGTCGAACCCGGCGGAGTACGGTAGCTGGGTGATAAGTCCATGGCGATGTCTTCCCAAATCCGTTTGGGGACCGACAGGGGCTGTAGAAGGCCCCCCGGAAACAACGACTCATACTTGGCCTTCTGGCATGAAAGGCATGCGGCGACATAGGCCTTGACCCGGCGAAACATCTGTGGCCAAAACAATGAGGCGGGGAGTCGGCGATAGGTGCGGAACGCGCCGGCATGGCCGTCGGACGGGGATGCGTGGAATTCCTCCAAGAGTAGCGGGATATACGTGGAACTGGCGGACAGCACAAGGCGGCCGCGGTAGAACAACCGTCTGCCGATGAGCGAATAGGGCGGGTGTGCGGACGGGTCGGAGATTAGAGCCGTACGAATGGGGCCGAGCTCGGGATCCTGTTCGACCCCCTCCTGGATCTCAGCACAATCCTCCCAAACCGGTCGAGTGAGGGCTGCTAATTCCGGTGCGTGCGGTTGGCGAGAGAGGGCATCGGCCGCCCGATTGGTCTTGCTGGAGCGGAACTCGGTCGAGAAATCGTAACCCAATAGTTTGGCGGCCCACAGTTGCTGCGCCGATGTGGCAATTTTCTGCTGGAGAAGGTAGAGAAGACTATGATGGTCCGTCCGGACCACAAACGGCCGGTCGAGGAGATACGGCCGCCAATGTTGGACCACGAGTACGAGAGCCATGAGTTCATTTTCGTACGCCGAGCGGCTTCGGATGGAAGATGAAAAAGCGCGGCTGTAATAGGCAATGGGGCGGCCGGATTGCATGAGGACCGCGCCGACCCCGGTGCCCGAGGCGTCGCACTCCACTATGAACGGTTGGTGGAAGTCGGGCATGGCCAACAGCGGCCCGTGCACGAGGGCAGACTTCAGGGCCGTGAACGTGGCCAGGGAGGCGGGGGACCACACAAAGGGGCCCTCCTCTGAGGTCTTGAGCAGCTGTGTAAGGGGACGGGCCAGCGTGTCATAGTCCTGAATGAACCGCCGGTAGTCGTCGGTAAGGCCCAAGAATGCGCGAACCTCGCGGACTGAAGTAGGCGTCGGCCAGTGGAGAACCGCCGAGATCTTGTCGCCGTCCATGGCCACCCCATTGGTCGCAATAGTATGCCCCAAGTAGCTAACCTTTAGAGAGCCGAAGGTACATTTCTTCTGGTTCAGGACGAGGTGGTGGTGGCGAAGAGTGAGGAGGGTGGCCCGGACGTGCTGGAGGTGTTCCTGCCAAGTGGAGCTGTACACCAAGATATCATCAAAAAAAATAAGAACGTGCTGACGGAGTACCGGCCGAAAGATGTCATTCATGATAGACTGAAAATTGGTCGGGGTGTTGGTCAACCCAAACGGCATCACTAAGAAGTCGAAGTGGCAGTCATGAGTCCGAAAAACCGTCTTGGGCATGTCGGCCGGCCGGACCCGAATCTGATGATAGCCGGCCCGAAGGTCCAGCTTAGTGAAGAAGGTGGCGCCGTGGAGTTCATCAAGAAGCTCCTGAATGGCGGGGATCTGGTATTTGTCGAAGACGATCGCCTTGTTGAGCTCACGATAGTCCACGCAGAAGCGCCAACTACCGTCCTTCTTGCGCACAAGGAGGACTGGGCTGGAAAACGGGCTCGCACGGGGCCGAATAATGCCCCCCAAGTGCATCTCCAGCACGAGGTGTTCGATCTCGTCCTTCTGGACGTGCCCGTAACGGTATGGCCGCACGGATACCACGGAAGTGTCGGGCTGGAGTGGGGCGGACCGGGGGTAGGCCGGTCGGGGACTCGACGAGAGAGGTGAACTCCTCGAGGAGGAGGCCGAGGTCCTCAGGTGGTGGGACGGGGTCGGCCTCGACGCCCTGAAGAGGCCAAAGACAAGCGGAGAAGTCAACCTCAGAGGTGTGCTGAAGGGCTCGAAACGAAACCGGAGTCCGGAGGAGGGTCGAGTCGCCCGTGAGGCAGTGGGAAATGGGCCCCTGTTGGAAATGCATAGTCATCGTGGCCCAGTTGACCCGGACGTCGCCCAGCGTTTGGAGCCAAGCCACCCCTAGAATTGCATCAAGGCCACCCAAGCAGAAGATGTAGAAGTCGATCGTCACGGCGCAAGCACCAAGAGTTATCGTCACGGCCTGGCAGAGGCCCTGCGTCGGTCGGCGACGCCCATCGCCTAGGCACACCGTGAAGGCAGGGGATGGCCGGTAGGCGAGCGCCAGCTCGCGCGCGAGATGTTCCGAGATGAAGTTGTGGCTGGTGCCGCTGTCAATCATGAGAACGATGTCGCGGTCTTGGAGGCGGACGCGGAGCTTCATTGTGCGCGGGCCTGTTATGCCGCCAACCGAAAAGTAGGGGAGATCCAAACAGCGGAGGTCGTTGTATTCGGCATCAGAAAAACGGTGTGGCGGTCAGCGGCCCGAGCGACCCCCCCCCCCCCCCCCCCCCCCCCCCGTGTGCGGAGCGCGAGGGGCCCCCTCCCGTGGTGGAGTCGGCCAAGGGGGAACATAGTGGGCCGGAGGAACATGGGGGGCCGGTGGAGGGGGCCGGATGCCCAAATCCGCCTCCACGGCGCGGACGATGTCAATGGCGGCAGAGACGGTGTGGGGTTGATGCGTGCGGAGGCGGGAGCGAATGGCTGGCCGCAGGCCCTGTAGAAAGAAACCCAAGCAGTGATCCGGAGGCAGCTCAGGAACGTGGGAGACCAACGCCACGAACTCATCAATATAGCTATTGAGGTCGCCTGATTGGCGAATGCTGCAGAGGAGCTCAATGGCACCGTGCGTCGTAGCGTGGAATCATTTCGTGCTTCAGCTCGAGCCACGAGATCTGGGGTTGAACCTGGCGGAGCCACCTCGCCCAATGAAAGGCGGAGCCGGAGAGGCCGAAAATAGCGGTGCTCACCTTATCGCCGTCGGCGGTGAGATGGAGATCGAAGAATTGCTCGGCTCGGACTATCCACCCCATCGGATCGACGCCCGTAAAGGAGGGCAACTCTAACGCGAGGGGACGGGGGGGGGGGGGGGGGGGGGGGTCGGCCAACCGGGGGTAGCGGGCTACAGGCTGCGACTCGGCCGCAAACAGCGGCGAAACGAGGGGCTGGCCGAGGAGGAATGTGGACGAAGTGGCGGCGGGCGTGGGGGCACGGTAACGAGGAGGTCGAGGCGGGCAAGAATGGCGGCGGTGGTGTTGGCGATGGTGAGGAAGGCGGCCTCGAGGGAGGAAACGGAGGCCCGCAGTTCAGAGAGGTCGGCATCATTGCGTCAGCCCGGGCGCGGAGGTCGTCTGGGATGTCGGAGGGGGCGGAGGCATTGTTCCGAGTCGTGACTGTCATGATGTAGAGATCCGGTGGCGCGATGGCGGGCGGTGCGGCAGGTCGGACCAAATGTTACCACTAGGGAAAGAGGAAGGGCAGCAGCCGGTGGTAGGAGAATGCCGGTTAGAGGGGAAGAGGAGAAGCAAGAGAGAGAATAGAGGAGCAGCCCCCTTTCTTAGTTAGATGATCCAAGGATAAGATTTAGGGTTACAATAGGCCTCTTATATAATGAGGCTCAAATAAAACAAATAACCAAAATGCCCCTAAGGTTAAAACTAAACTTGCTCCCCATCCAAGCCATCCGCCGGGTCCCCTGTTGTCGCGCCGCCGCTCGCGGTATCGCGGTGAATAATGTCGGGCGATACCGCGGCATCGCGGTGAAAAACGTCGGGCGATACCGCGGTATTATCTCCGCTCTCCTTCTGTGTGCGTGATCGTCATGCGTACACCCTCCAAGGTGGTTCGCCGTCATGCAGTTCGGTAACAATTTTACACAGATTAAAAAGGGTAGAAACCCTAGGGTTTGGGGGTTTTCGATTTCTTTGATTCTTTCCATATGAAAAGTTTTTGTAATGAATTTTATACCCTAATTCGTGATTTCAAGTAATTTTGATGGAACCCTAGTGGAAGTCATGTCGATTTCAGAAATTAAATTGATTTTAGGGTTGGAAAAAAGAAACCCTAAAGATTCTTAGCATGAATATCTCTCATATGAGTAAAACCTCATCCCAATAGTCTTTGGGTGACAAATCGTTGAGGGAAATATCTTCCTTGTAATCCAAATAATTATTTGGAGGTTAAGGATTTCTGCCCGTTCACTAAAACAGTGAAAATTGTTCATTTAAAATTAGGGCAGCAAAACCCCTAACTTATGTAATCTAGGCCATCTAATTTTGATGAAAATTGTTCACTAAAACAGTGGAAATTATGATATATTTGACCTAATTAGAGACATCAAATTGATATCTTAAGTTGTTCATGGATGGTAATTAAGAATGATATAATCTAGGCCATGGCATCTCATGGAAGTGGGGGACGCAACAATCATGATAAGAGGGATAGAGGCAAAGGGAAGGTCACAGTGAGTTCTTACCTTTTTTATAATTGTTCTCATTTCAGATTTGCATGATTATTATTTCAAAATATGTTTTATGTTGTAACGAAGAGAAATCTAAATAATCATGTAAATGAAGAAAAAATGAAAAATAAATGAATAATGTGATGAAATGAGCTAGGTTAAGCGTGAACCCAACAAGTGGAGGTGAGGTGAATGTCTTCACAACGTATAATGGAATGAAGGTAAACGTGCGAATAAGAAAAGGCACGTAAAGAAATGTGTGCGAATATGAAAAGACACGCAAGCGCGCTATATAAATGTCATGAAATGTTAATATACCATTAACGTTGCTCGATAACAATATGAGAATGTAAAAAAGAAGAAAACATGTACCAAAATCTTCAAAATCGGTTACAGTCAGCAGTTGGTGTGTCCCAAAATTCATCAAGAGTGTGATGTGTCATTAGGTAGGTCCTCAAAATATTAGGAGTATGCTCATGTGTATTCAAGAAAGGCCCTATATACGTAATGCTCCACTTAAGATCCATTTTTTGGGGCAAGACTAGAGATGAAAATGAAAGAGACATATATAACTCGTAACTCATAAACAAGTGGCTCACCTGAATCTCAACTTCACCAGGACGTAGTGGTTTATCAGAAGTCCCAACAGGAGGCTCGTCATAGAACCCGTCAACAGGGTGATGATGCTCTAGATGAGTACTAACGTAAGGGGTAATGTCCTCATAAATGGGTGGGATAGCCACTACGAGATCAACACTAGGATCTGGGCTCTCGGTCGTGATGTGACTCGGAGCAATGACAAGGGGAGAGAGACAAAGACCTACTCTCAAGAATGGGTCTGTAAGTGCAGTGTCAAGAAACGAGTCTATGGTAGGGGTGCTAACGAACCCAGTGTATGGACATAACACTATAAAATAAATAGGTCGCTCAAACACTCTCGGTCGGGGTCACCAGAGAAGAGTCGGAATCAAAAGATAGGCCACTCAACGGACTAAGTATCTCACTGTGGTGGGAGAAATCTGTATAAGGTATCATCTCTGTCGGGTCTGACAGGACAAGTGTAGGTATCGTGGTGACCTCGGTATGGGAGGGACTCGCACTACAGAGGTCAAGGTGTTAATCCAATTGACCAGCACTTGCGGATTTAAAGGTCTGTTCGTGATGAAGGGAGAGTTGATATGTCTGCTCAAGGGACTTCGAGATGTGATAAGTCAACTCAGTACGTATGTCAGATCGAAGTCCAGACCGAAATCGAGAAGTGGTCATATCTGGCTCATCTCGGATATCACTCCTCACAACTAACTCATCAAAACGATCATTGTACTCAGCGACAGATATAGATCTTTGCTGAAGGGAAAATAATTGCTCGAGCAAGCGATTCTGATACGACAAAGGAAAATACCTCTGACACAATATATGCTTCATGTCCACCCAACTAGTGATGCGATGAAGATGATCTTGCTTGCGGGTCCTCTCAATGCTAAACCAACATGCTCTCGCCTGATCTAGGAGCCTAAGTTTCACAAACTTCATGCGCCGCTCGCCGAATAACTCAAAATGATCAAGATAATACTTCATATTCACGAGCCAAAAACTGAAAAACTCGGGAATCAACGAGCCGTCAAAAGAAGAGGCATCAATACGAAACTGTCACTCGAGATCTCTCTCGAAATGTCGATCCTCATAATAATCATCCTTAAGGTAATCGAGTCGTGCTGAACGATTAGCACGATCCGCTCGCGTGCAGGGATATGAACGATGACAATCATCATATTGATCGTCTCTAGCATAGTGGGATCGTGTCGATGGATCAACTCGATCTCTGAAAGTGATGTGTCGTGATCAAGAATAATCATCGTAGAAACGTGAGGATTTCCCTGACGGGGCTCTATAGGAGGGGGTGTAAATGAGCTTGGGATCCCCAAATAGAGGGGAGGAATATTGGTGATATCTAGACATGAATAAACATATAAACTCTACAACTACATATCAAGAGTGCTCGCAACCTCCCTCTGATACTAATTGACGCATGACGAATCTGTTACGCCCCCGACCGCGGCCCGCTTCTCGGGACGTTATTATGCTCGCAGGCGCAAGGAGACGACGAGCAACGAACCCTAGCCTCCTTCTTCGCCCGGGTATTTATACCCGGGGATGTCATCTTTTGGGGGCAAGCAATTAACCCTAAGGTATTTCTCCTTCTTCCCCTAAACCCTAGCCTCATTTCTTCTTCTCTCTAATTTTCTTCCGCTCTCTCTCTCTAGTAGTTCCTATCATTTGGTATCAGAGGCGGTCATTCTCCGACGATGGTCACCACTCGCACGCAAGAGGAGGTCACCCGTTTGGAGACCTTGGAGGAGAACTATGGTGGATTGATGGATTCGGTAGCCGCAATCGAGCAAGAGATGTGCACATCTACACAGCGGTTGGAGGAGCGCATAGACGTGCGTATGGAGGAGCTTAAAGCGTTGTTGAAGGGAAAAAGCGCGAGCGACGAAGAACCGATCGGCGGAAGACCCGATCGGTCCGTCGAAGCATCCGGAACGCCCGATCCGGGGCGTTTGGGCACGGGAGCATCGGGCTTTGGCGGAAACGGCGGCATCGGCCTCTCCCGACCCTGGAGGACCACCGGCGAAGGCCACGGAGCAGCGGCGTAGTTGGCGGCTGCATCGGGGGGCGTTGGGCCCAGTTTTGTTGGGTCGGCGAGCATTGGAGCACCCGGACTGGGCGGGAACATAGGCGTCGGGTTCTCCCAACCCTGGGGGACCACCGGCGAAGGCGGGGAAGCGGCGTCGTGGCCGGCGGCAGCAGCAGGAGGCGGCGGCCCCAGTTTTGCTGGGCCGGCTGAGTGCGTGACGGCCATACATCCAGGCGGCGGCTCCGGTATTGTTGGACCAGTGGATTGCGGGCGGCAGCTGTGGCTACAGGATGATGGAGGGCAAGGGGCTGCTGTGCGGGCTCCAGGAGGTGCAGCGGGGCTTCTTCCTCACCCGCGAGGCGGCATTCTTCGCGGTGGGTTTGGAGGCCACGTTCCGTGGGCCGGGCAACACGTTCCTCATCAAGGTCAGCCACCTCAAGCCTACCCGGGTGGACACGATGGGCATGTGGGACGACAGAAGGGGCAAGGATAGGGCTGGCAAGGGCAGGCCGGGCCACGTGCGTACATGCCACCGAAGTTGACACGTATGAACTTCTCCAAATTCAAATGGGGGGATGTGTTGGAGTGGGTTCATAAGGTGGAGTTGTTCTTCAGCTATCAGGAGGTCCCGAAGGGGCAATGGGTGCAACTAGCGTCGTTCCATCTGAAAGACGACGCGTTTCAGTGGACTCAGTGGTTCCTGAGAGGTAGAGATTATGTACTCTGGATTGATTTTGTGGAGGGATTCACGGCCCGGTTCGGGCCACTGGAGTATGAGGACTTTGAGGCGTTGCTGCAGAAGTTACGATAGAAGGGGACAGTGACTGAGTACCGGACGGAGTTCGAGAAGTTGGCCAACCGGGTACACTGGGAAGAGAAGTCACTGCTGAGTTGTTTTGTGTCGGGCTTGAAGGAGCATTTGCGGTATGAGGTTCATGCTTATATGTCACGGAGCTTGAATCACACTATCACACTAGCGCGCATTCATGAGGAGCGATTCAACCGGCAGCAGTCACGAACCACGGGGAAGCCTCTTGCCACATCTGCCATAGCCAGGAGAGAGCCACAGGCAGTTGCCAAGCCTACGGTGACTCGTTTGTCGTGGGGTGAGCTGCAGGCCCGCAAGGAGAAGGGTCTCTGCTTGAACTGTGACGAGAAGTTTGTGACCAGGCATAAATGTCAGAAGCTACATGTTTTCATGCTGCATGAAGAGGTGGCCGACGAGTCTTCGCCCGAGGTAGCAGTCGAGGAGGCGCTATTGGAGGAGGATGTGGATGTGACGGAGTTTGGGGTCTCCATCCAGGCCATGGAAGGGTGCAATCCGCCCTCACGATGCGGGTTGTCGGACGGGTTAGACAGGAGAAAGTGACAATATTAGTGGGCAGTGGGAGCACCCACAATTTCATTCGTCTGGCCGTTGCTCAGCGGGTTGGGCATGACATTGATAGGGGAGCTGCATTCCAGGTTATGGTGGCTGACGGCAGCAAGCTACAGTGCGAAGGGGTCATGAAGGGAGTGGAGTTGCGGATTCAGGGATACATTGGGAGCACAGATGTATACCTTCTACCCATCCGGGGATCAGACATGGTATTCGGAGTTCAGTGGCTGCAGCAGCTGAAGCGGGTCACTTTTGATTGGGAGCTCATGACGATGGAGTTCCTGCAGCGTGGCCGACAGTTCTGTTTGAAGGGTCTCACAATTTCGCCAGTAAAGTCTCTCTTCGGAGCATGCAGCAGCTCGGAGAGGAAGGGAGCTTGATGGCAGTCCTTTTGGGGGTGCGGTCTGATGAGGTCGGGTCGTCTGAGGTACCCATACAGTTGCAGTCCTTAGTCGAGCAGTATTCTGACGTCTTTCAGGAGCCACGTACACCACCGCCATCGCGGTTTCGGGATCACCAGATTGTACTCAAGGCCGGAGCGGAGCCTACCAATATCCGGCCTTATCGATATCCACACATGCAGAAGGCAGAGATAGAGCGCAGCGTCCGGGAGATGCTCGACGTCGGGATCATCCGACCCAGCACGAGCTCCTTTTCGGCCCCGATTATTCTCGTCAAGAAAAAGGATGGCTCGTGGCGATTCTGTGTCGACTACTGGGCTTTGAACGACATCACCTTGAAAGACAAGTTTCCAATTCCATTGGTTGAAGAGCTCTTGGATGAGTTACACGGGGCGACTCGATTCACAAAGCTTGACCTACGGTCGGGTTACTACCAGATCCTTATGCGGGAAAAGGACGTCAATAAGACGGCTTTCAGGACCCACGACGGCCACTACGAGTTTCTGGTGATGGCCAGCGGGCTGACTGGCGGGCCCTCCACCTTCTAAGCCAATATGAACGAGATCTTTTGCCCACTACTTCGCCTTTTTGTGCTAATTTTCTTTGATGACATCTTGATATATAGTGCTAATTGGGAATTTCACTTGTGCCATCTTGAACAGGTCTTTTCTATTCTACGCAAGTATCAGCTCTATGTTAAGCGCTCCAAGTGTCCTTTTGGGCAGGAGGAGGTCGAGTACTTGGTCCACTTGGTCTCGGCTGAAGGGGTCAAAGCTGACCCTCGGAAGATTGAAAGCATGGTTTCTTGGCTGCGGCCCCAGGCTGTTCGGGCTCTGCGGGGATTCTTGGGCCTCACTGGCTACTACCGACGGTTCGTGCGGGATTATGGGAAGATTGCTCGACCACTGACCCATCTACTACAGAAGGATACCTTCTCATGGCAGGATGATGCTGAGGCGGCTTTTCAGGCGCTCAAACAGGCGGTGACGACAACCCCAGTGTTTGCCCTCCGGATTTCACTAAGGAGTTCGTTGTGGAGACGGGCGCCTCAGGGGTGGGGCTGGGTGCAGTATTGATGCAGGAGGGCCGCCCATTGGCTTTTTATAGTAAGGCGTTGGCGCCTAAGACGTTGGGACTGTCCACGTATGAAAAAGAGTTGTTGGCAGTGGTTCGTGCAGTGGCCCTTTGGCGGTCATATCTTTTGGGGCTGCACTTCAAGATTCGTACGAATCACCAAAGTTTGAAGCATTTGTTGGACCAGCGAGTCTCCTCTCCTCTTCAGCAAAAGATGGTCACCAAACTTTTGGGTTACGATTATGAGATCGTTTACCGCCAGGGCAAGGAGAATGTGGTGGCGGACGCCTTGTCCCGCCTACCTGATGGTGCACTCACCCAGATTTCGGGGCCGGTCCTCGACTCGTTCGATGACATACATGAGGTCTTACGGGATCCCTCTCTACGTGCCCTCGTGGAGGCCCTCCAGCGTGGGGAGACTGTGACGCCCAGTTATCATCTACAGAGTGGGTGACTACATTACCACGGCAGAGTAGTCATACCTCCAGGCTCAGCATGGAAGACAGTTATGCTCCACGAGTTTCATTCCTCTCCAGTGGGGGGGTCATGCAGGAGTGCTCCGTACCCTCCAAAGGGCGGGAGCAAATGTATTTTGGACGGGGATACGCCGGGATGTGCAGCAGTTTGTACGACAGTGTGAGATATGTCAGCGACAGAAGTACGAGACCACCACACTTGTCGGGTTTCTCCATCCATTTGAGATTCCGCAGCACATCTGGGATACTGTGTCGATGGATTGCCAAGTCTCAGGGCAAGTCGGTCATTCTGGTGGTGGTCGACAAGCTCTCCAAGTATGGTCACTTCATCGCTCTCAGTCACCCTTATACGGCGGAATCGGTCGCCGAACTCTTTACTCGGGAAGTCGTCCGCTTGCACGGCCTCCTACGCGCCATCATTTCTGATCGTGATCCCACTTTTGTGAGCGAGTTCTGGCGAGAGCTTTTTAGGCTTCAAAGGACTTGCTTGAGTTTCAGCACCGCAAATCACCCCCAGACCGACGGCCAAACGGAGGTTCTTAATCACAGCGTGGAGACATACCTCCGGTGTTTCGTCATGGACGAGCCTCGAACATGGACCAGTTGGCTACACTGGGCCGAGTATAACAGATTAGTAGATATGACCACTACATCCAGGAATAACGACACTCCATGATCTCGCTTTTCATGAGGGGCAACAAATTAATAGACCACTACTATTCACAGGAAATGATTTCAATTACCGGAGAGCACGCATGAGATGTTACTTAATCACATTGAGGTTTGGAACATAGTAGAAACACGCTATACGACTCCTACGTATATTGTAGGAGAAGTTAACATAGACAAACTTAAGGATAAGTGAGACGAGGGAGACAAAGTAAGATGCAAAAATAATGTTAAAACAATGAATGTTTTATTTTGTCTCTAGATATGACTGAATTTAATAGAGTCTGTGCTTGTGAAACTATGTATGATATTTGTAATCTTCTAGAACTAATGAAGGTACCACGCAGGTTAAAGACTCAAAACTATTTCAACTCGAGTCGGAATACAAAAAATTCTGTATGGAAGTGCACAAAGACGTGGACTCAAAGTACACACGATTTTCGAAGATCGTCAATGCCTCAAGAATTCTTGGAAGAACCTTCTCCAATGGTGACCTCGTGCGAAAGATCCTTTAGTCACTACCACCTAAGTTCAACGCAAAGATGACCGCGATTTTTGAGTCACACGATCTTCGATAACTCCAGATTGAGAGCCTTAATGGGAATCTGAAAACCCATGAGGTGAAACACAAAATTTAGAATGAAGAATACAATACAGAGCCGAAGAAGAAAGCCTTGACACTCAAGTCAAGAAAGGAAGGCGATGACAACAGTGAGAAAGACGAGGAAAGTTTGTTTGTAAAGAATTTCAAAGATTCATGAAGAATCGCGAGAGAAAGAAATCATTCTGAAAATACTTCAGCAAGGACACAAAGAAAAGGAACATCTGCAAAAAAGGAAGCGATGGCGAAGAAGACTGTGCCCTGACGGAATGCTTCCACTGCAGGAAGACTGGCCATATAAGAAGTCAGTGCCATAAATACCTGAAAGAGCAAAACGAGAAGCGGCATAAATGGAAGGATAAGAAGAAAGTCCTAAAAGCTTCAACATGGGATGACTATTCTACCAAGACATCAAATGATACCAGCTCAAGCAATGAAGAAGAGGCAAGGTGCCGGCGCGCGCCTGAGCCACGTGAGGCGCAAAATTGGGGGAAAAAGGAAATTGAGCGAATTGGGCGCCCAATTCGCCGAAATTGTGCGAATTGGGCGCCCAATTCGCCGATATTGTGCGAATTGGGCGTCCAATTCGGCCCAATTCGCCGAAATTGTGTGAATCGGGCGCCCAATTCGCCGAAATTGTGCGAATCGGGCGCCCAATTCGCCGAAATTGTGCGAATCGGGCGCCCGATTCGCTCAGTTTCGGCGAATCGGGCGCCCGATTCGCTCAGTTTCGGCGAATCGGGCGCCCGATTCGCTCAGTTTCGGCGAATCGGGCGCCCGATTCGCTCAGTTTCGGCGAATCGGGCGCCCGATTCGCTCAGTTTCGGCGAATCGGGCGCCCGATTCGCTCAGTTTCGGCGAATCGGCCGCCCGATTCGCTCAGTTTCGGCGAATCGGCCGCCCGATTCGCTCAATTTCGGCGAATCGGCCGCCCGATTCGCTCAATTTCGGCGAATCGGCCGCCCAATTCGCTCAATTTCGGCGAATTGGGCGTCCAATTCGCTCAATTTCAGCGAATTAGGCGCCCAAGTGCGCCTAAGGGGTGCCTCTAGTGCGTCTAAGATCATGTTTTTGCTCATATCAAAAACAAAAAAAAAAAACCTTGAAAGGCCCGGGCGCGCCTTTGGTGCGTCTGGGAGCCTGTAAGGCGCGCGCCTAGACGCGCCTGAGGTGCGCCTGGGCCACATCGCCCGCCTCAGCTGTGCTGAGGCGCGGCAGGCTGCGCATGGTGCGCCCGGCACCTCAGGCGCGCCTAGGCGCGCGCCTTGACAACTATGGTGGTACTTGGATTTGGGTTGCTCTAAACACATGGCTGACGATAAATCAAAGATCCGTAGTCTAGCAAAAAGGAAGGGAGGGATGGTGACATTGGGCGACAATGAAAAAGGAAGAATTATGGGATCTGGTAGTGGGTAATGATTTTTTTTCTCTCACAAATGTGTTGCATGTAAAAGACTTAAAACATAATCTAATTTCTATTAGTCAATTGTACGATAAAGGTCAGAATATTTTATTTGAATCTTCTATCAATTTATGCAAATTTATAAACCCAAAATCAAATGATGTTGTATTCACTGCACCTAGATCATATAACGTATATATGATATCTTTTCAAGATCTCTCACTTGCTAACTTAAAATGTTTAATTTCA
Organism: Platanthera guangdongensis; assembly: GCA_039583875.1. NCBI lineage: Eukaryota > Viridiplantae > Streptophyta > Magnoliopsida > Asparagales > Orchidaceae > Platanthera > Platanthera guangdongensis. The sequence continues at coordinate 17,616,851 of CM077156.1, forward strand.
AAAATGATGAACTTGAACTATGACACAGACGTCTTGGCTAGGGCTGAGCAAATTAATCAAAACTCGAAAGTGACTCGAAAATCATTCGAAAATTGAGTCAAATCGGAATCGATTAAAATTGATTTGACTCAATTTGAGTCGATTCAATTTGACTCGAATCTGATTTCGAGTCGATTTCGAGTCAGCCCTGAATCGCTTGAAATATGATTCGAATCAACTCGAATTAATAAAAAAAATTATGTATTATTAATATATTCTTATTTTAAGATTAAAAATAACAAAATTTAAACCTAAATAAAAAGAATAAATGTCTTAAGTGTTTCATTTGCTAAATTTATAGCTTGCCCAAATTAATTTTGAGCAAACTAGGAATAAAACAAAAAAATTCTCAATTTCGAGCCGACTTGATTCGATTTTGAGCCGACCCGATTCGATTTCGAGCCGACTCGGAATCGAGTCATTTCGAGTAGAGCCTACTCGACTCGAAATCAATTTCGATTTCGAGCCGAGTCAAAATCGCTCGAACTCGACTCGATATCAGCCCTAGTCTTGGCCACTCTAGCGCCAAATTGATTTTAAAACTATCCAAAAATAAATTAATAAGAGGTTTACCCACTCTTCACGGAAAGTTATCTTCACTTTGTTCACCATGTCAAAAGGAAAAATTCTCAAAAACATCTTTCAAAAATAAAAATGAGATTTCTACAACTAGACCTCTTCAACTAATTCACATGGACTTATTTGGACCAATATGCATGTCTAGTCTAGGAGGTAGAATATATATATATATATATATATATATATATATATATATATATATATACGAGTGCCCGACTACGACCAAGCGCGACAGTACCCGATAGGCGACGGCGGGCTTCGCCCGCCTTGACTCGAACTTCATATATATCAAGCGCAAAAGTATCATCACACCCACTAACAGTTCTTATAAATATAGTTTATATTTTTAATTAATTATACCATTAAAAATAAAAAAGAAATAATGAATTATTATTAAAATTAATAAAACAATAATATATATATGAGGTGGATGAAAAAATAAAAAACATGTGGAATTGCAGAGGACACCGCCAAAATAAAATGCACGGGCCCGCCAAAAAATATTTACTATATATAGGGTTAGCCGTAAAGCCGACAATTTAGTCCCACACGGGCAATTTTGAATTCATCCGAGTGTTTAAATATTACGTGAGGGATGCTTTGTAAGAAATTTAACATGTAGCAGGCCGGCTTTCCAGTGTGGGCTTTGCTAGATGGGTTGTAGTGTATGCGTAGTGTGTGTGTTCAATCTGATAAGATTTATGCAATGCAGATGGTGCTTTCTTTGTTTATTTTTTCAGAATTGTGAGGGTAAATTTGTAATTTCATGTTGTAAGGTTGGAGCAATAAATTCATGGGTTTAGGACACCCTACCACAATAGGTTTAAACCCTAAGAAATTCTAAACGGACGGTCCTGATTGATTGGAAGATCGGACGACTGAGATGTTAATCTAATAAAAACGGACGGCCGATGATTTATGAAGACAGATCCGACGGCTTGTGAAATTTTGAACTCATGATATTCGCAGACCACAGTGCACTCTAGATTTTGTTGGACATTATTTCTTACCTCCAAATCGATGCATTCACTGAATTTTCAAAATTGTGCAACAAAATTCATTAATTTAAAAATTAAGTGCAATCGGATCATGAAAGGGAATTTGAAAATGAAAAATTTACAAATTTTTCAATGATTTGGGAATTAAGCACGAGTTCTCTGCTCCACGCACACCGCAACAAAATGGTATAGTAGAGAAGAAGAATCGAACTCTTCAAAAATTGACTATAACTATGTTATCTGAGTATGGATTGCCTAGATCTTTTTGGGCCGAAGCTGTGAATACCACGTGCCATATAATAAATCGAGTAATGCTTCGACCTGTATTAAAAATAACTCCCTATGATCTTTATTAACAAAAGAAACATAATGTATCTTATTTTCATGTTTTTGGATGTAAATGTTTTATATTAAATATTAAAGATGCCTTAGAAAAATTTGATGAAAAATCTGATAAGGGAATATTTCTTGGATACTCTTCAACTAGTAAGGCATATTGAATCTATAATAAAAAGGTCAAAAGTGGTTGAAAAATTCATTCATGTTAAATTTCATGAATTTGTTTCATGTGTAGATCCTATAGTGACAGGAAAATATGATGAACTCCCCGCACCTACGGAGCACGAGGAAGATGGACCACCTAACGCTGATAACGAAGAAGTTGAAGTTCGAGACGAGTTCGTGCCACCAAGTGTTCTCAAATTTTCAAAGGATCACCCAAGGGAACTTGTCATTGGGGAACCATCAAAAGGAGTAACGACTCACTCTTCTCTACATGAATCTTTTTCAAATATATGCTTTGTATCTGAAATTGAACCGAAAAACATAATCGTCATCTTAAATGACGAATTTTGGTATATAGCTATGAATGAGAAATTAAATCAATTTGAACGCAATAAGGTTTGGAAATTAGTAGAACGACTATCAAATCATCCGGTAGTAGGCGTAAAATGGATTTTCAAAAATAAACTTAATAGTGACTCTCGAATTACTAGAAATAAAGCAAGATTAGTGGCACAAGGTTTCTCCCAAATCGAAGTGATAGATTTTGATGAAACATATGCACTTGTTGCTCATTTAGAATCAATTAGAATTTTATCAGCTTTTGCGAGTTTCAAAAGATTTAAACTATTTCAAATTGATGTAAAAATTGTTTTTTTTAAATGGGATAATAAAAGAAGTGTATGTTGAACAACCCCTGGATATATAAATAAAAAACATCCTAATCATCTATACAAATTAGAAAATGCACTTTATGGGTTAAAACAAGCACCACGTGCATGGTATGAATGACTAACATCTTTTTTTATTAATGCACAGATATAAGATGGGGAGTGCCGACACCACACTCTTCATTAAGCATAGTAATCATGATCTTATTATCTTACAAATATATGTAAATAACATTATTTTTGAAGACACTAATGAATAATTGTGTAATGAAGTTATTATAGTAATGCAAAAGGAATTTGAAATGAGTCTAGTTGGTGAATTAACTTAATTTCTAGGCTTTCAAAAAAATCAAAGAAATGATGAAATCTTTATATGCCAAACTAAATATGCTCATGAAATGCTAAAACAATTTGGATTTGAGAACTTGAAACAAACTAATACACCAATGAGTGCATCTTTAAAATTAGGCAATGATGAGGTCGGGTTTTCAATAGATCAAATATTATATCGAGGAATGATAGACTCATTACTCTACCTGAGTACCTCTAGGTCTGATATTACTTTTGTTGTATGCCTATGCAATAGATTTTAAGCTAATCCAAAAGAATCTCATTTAAAGATGGTAAAACGAATTTTTCGATATTTAACTGGCACATCACGATTAGGATTATGGTATCCATGCAATGATTGCTTTTGTAGAGATGGAAAAAGCCAACCTTGTATATATGTTCACTTGGTACAAATACAAAGAATGAGTACAAATATATAGATGAGAGAAAGAGAGAGGAGAGTCCTATACACAATGTGGGACTAAAGAGAGGAGAGAAAAACAATAAATGCTATAAAATAGGTCTAGTTTAAATAGGCTTTTCTAACACTCCCCCGCAAGCTGGAGCGTATAGGTCATATGCACCCAGCATGGACAAACACTGGTAGAACAGGGTACTTGATAAGGCCTTTGTGAGGATGTCGGCAACTTGATCAGTTCCTGGAACATGCTTCAATTCAAGTTTCTTCAATTGTACCTTCTCACGAATAAAGTGACAGTCAACTTCGATATGTTTTGTGCGCTCATGAAACACCGGATTCTTTGCTATGTGTATGACGGCTTGACTATCACAAAATAGAACAGCAGAGGAGGGGAGTTTTACTCCCAGGTCAGTAAGGAGACTTTCAAGCCATGTGAGTTCTGAGACAACCGAGGCCATCGATCGGTATTCAGCTTCTGCAGAGGAACGGACTACCACAGCTTGTATCTTACTTTTCCATGTAATAAGATGACCACCAAAATAAGTGCAGAACCCACTTGTTGACCTCCGATCGTCCAGGGAACCCGCATAATCGGCATCAGAATAGGCAACCAACGCGGGAGCAGAGTCGGAGGTTTTGTAAACCAGCCCTTGACCCGGAGCTCCCTTAAGGTATTGCAGAATCCGTTCAACCGCCTGGAGATGAAAAGTCTGGGGGGCATGCATGAACCGACTGACAACCCCAACTGCAAACGATATATCCGGCCTCGTGACCGTTAGATAGATCAACTTTCCCACAAGACGTCGATAGTATTCCGAATTCGGAAGCAACAAATCGTCATCCGAAGCATGAGCGCACAGTTTATGATTTGCCTCCATCGGGGTACAAGCTGGCTTGCAACCAGACTGACCAGCATCTTTGAGAAAATCGAGACAGTACTTTCGTTGGGAGAGCACCAACCCGTCCGGCCGCCGTGCGATCTCGAGACCAAGGAAGTAGCGAAGTTTCCCCAGGTCTTTAGTCTGAAAAATAGTGCTCAGATGTTGTTTGACCTCTTGAATCCCCTTTGAGTCATCCCCAGTGAGAAGGATGTCATCCACATAAACTAACAGAAGGACGGTGGCAGTGGCCCGGTGTCGGGTAAAAAGGGAGAAATCTGCAGAACTCCGAGTGAACCCCATGTCTCGAACCACCTTGCTGAACTTGTCAAACCACGCCCGAGGGGACTGTTTGAGACCATAAATGGATTTTTTGAGAAGACATACCCGAGACTCCCCCGTGGTCTCAAACCCGGGCGGTTGGCGCATGTAGACGGTTTCCTGAAGGTCGCCATTCAAAAAGACGTTCTTGATGTCGAGCTGATGAAGGGGCCAGTGGCGGTGCACCGCGACGGAGAGAAGAACACGGACAGTGTTGAGCTTGGCCACCGAAGAGAAGGTTTCCTCAAAGTCGAGGCCCTCCTGTAGGGTGAAGCCACAGGCCACAAGACGGGCCTTCAGGCGGGCAATAGTGCCATCCGGAGCATGCTTGATGACGAACACTCATTTACACCCAACAGGGTGCTGACCAGGAGGTAAGGGAACCAAGACCCAGGTCCGGTTGGCCCAGAGGGCCGTCATTTCTGCGTCCATGCCAGCCCGCCAACCAGGATGGTGAAGCGCCTCCTGCAAAGAGTTAGGGACCGAAACAGAGGATAATGAGGTGGCAAAGTGAAGAAGAGAGGGAGAGAGGCGATGGAGCGAGACGTAATTCGCCATCGGATGAGCGGTAGAGGCGGGAGCCGGAGCAGCAGGTAGCGGAGCACCAGAGGTCGAAGCCGACTGCAGAGGGGCAACGGGATGAGGAGAGCGACGAGAATAGACCCGGATAACCGGTGGAGGAGGACGGACAGGAGGTTGGGTAGTAGGAGAGGATGAGGAGTGAGGAGCAGGAATGACAGGACAAACGACGGGATCTGGACTCGGAGCGACATCCAAATCAGGGAAGAAGGGAATATCTTCACGGAAAGTCACATCAGCCGAGACAGTAACCTTGCGGGTAGCAGGCGAATAACATACATAACCCTTTTGAGTTCGCGAGTAGCCCACAAAGATATGTTTGACGGCACGAGGATCCAACTTGTCCGTGGAGGGACCAAGATGGTGAACGTAGCAGGTACACCCAAACACCCGTGGAGGAACGGGAAAAGGCGGAGTAGTGGGAAAGAGGAGGCTGAAGGGAGTAGCATACTGGAGGACGGAAGAAGGGAGGCGGCTGATGAGAAAGCAAGCCGTGGAGAGCGCGTAGTTCCAGTATGGTTTGGGAACCCGCATTTGAAGCATAAGGGAGCGAGCGACATCAAGAAGGTGACGATTCTTGCGCTCGGCGACACCATTCTGTTGTGGAGTGTACGGACACGAGGTTTGGTAAAGAATGCCGAACTCAGAGCAGAGAGTTGCGAAGGTATGACTGGTGTACTCCCGCGCATTGTCAGTACGAATAGTACGAATAGGCGCAGAGAATTGAGTGCGAGTCTCAAGTATGAAAGCCTGAAAGACGCGGGGAAGTTCAGAGCGATACCGGAGGAGATATAACCACGTCATTCGAGAGTAATCATCAATAAAATTAAGAAAATACCGATAGCCAGAAATACTAGTAAATTTGTACGGACCCCATATATCGGAGTGTACCAAAATAAAAGGAGCGGAGCTCCGAGTACAATGAGAAGGGAACGAAGAAAGGGGCTGTTTGCCCAAAATACATGTGTCACGGCGAAAAGCAGGAAGAGAAACATCTGGAAGAGCCTTCCGGAGGACTGGAAGAGGAGCATGACCCAGACGGCGATGCCAATCCGAAGAGGAGATAGATGCGAGGATAGTCGGTGAGTCGTCAAGAAGATAGAGCCCATTCTGCAGCCGTCCTCTACCAATGATAGTCCGCGTCTGCTGATCCTGTATGAGAAAAGAAGAAGAAGTAAATGTCACGGAGTAATTAGAATCAGTAGTAAGGCGACCAACAGACAGTAAAGTAAAAGGAGAGCCCGGAACATGGAGAGCCGAGCGCAGAAGGAGAGAAGAAGTGAGGAAAATATCAGCACATCCAGAGACGGGAACTGATGCCCCATTAGCAACAGTAAAGTACTTCGGGTGAGGTGAAGACAAGTACTGAGGCGGCCTAACAGAGGTGATATGATGAGTGGCACCAGAATCAAGGATCCATCGCGGGCCAGAGGACAGGCAGGCGATACCTTCATTGGAGATGGAGGCAGCAGAGGCAACCGAGGCAGGCGGGCGGCTAAGCAGGCCATGAAGATGCTGGAGCTGAAGACGAACCTCGTCGAGATCAGTACGAGGGGAAGTGGAGTCGGTAGTAGCAACAGAGGCCTGCGGACGAGGAGGTCGCCCATGTTTGCGATAGCACGTGGCTTCAAGATGCCCATCTTTACCGCAGAACGAGCACTTAGGCCGAGACCGGCCACCCCGACCCCGGCCGCGAGAATCAGAGCGGCCACCAGGGGCAGAAGATGGAAGAGGCAATAAGGGAGCGGGTGTCTGTTGAACAAGGGTCGGAGAAGGAAGTCCGGGCACATCCGGAGGCGGGGAGACTTTGAGAAGCATCGAGCACAAATCGGAGAAAGATGGTGTAACGGTAGAGGAGAGGATGTGAGCCCGAACACTGTGAAGATGAGGCGGTACCCGGGCCATCATCATTGCGATACCCACAGCTTCCTTTTGGGCACGTTGAGCAGCAAGATCTAAAGTAGGAGGCTGATGGTAGATCCAAGCCTCAACCAGAGACCGAGCCTGAGCAACAAAGGATGTCAGGTCGGTCGCGCCACTGCTATCAAGGGCCTGAAGAGCAGTGATGATGTCATACAGATGGTGGAGACTATCCTTGCCAGAGTAGAGAGTGTGGAGCTCGTCCCACATGCCTTTGGTCGTCTCATGGTACATGGCCAGTTGATAAGATTCGTCATCAAGAGAGTTAAGAAGCCAAGTCTGCACGCGACCATCATTGCGTAATCATTCCTCAGTAGGGGTACCGATAACGGCCTGAGTCAAGTGATGAAGGAACCCCTTTGACTGCAGGACACGGCGAACCGAATGTGCCCATTCCACGAAGTTTTTCTTGCCAGTGAGAGAAATTGTAGTAATCCGAAGCTCGTCGCGGACTTCCTGGAGAGAGGTCGGGCAGTAAGGAGGAGGAACGGCTATGCCAACAGAGTCCGCAGAGGAAGTCATGGAGGCGAGAAGCGACGAGGAGAACAGACCGGGCACCAAAGAAGACCGCACGACCAGACCAGAGACCGGCCGGTCAAGAGGAGAGCAGTCGCTGGGAGAGAGAACAGGTCGCAGCGGACAGAGACAAGCCGCGAAAAAAAAGAGAGAGAGAGGAGGAGGCCGCGACCAAAATGCGGGAAGGCAAGAGTCCGCACGGTCTGGCTGAGCACAGCAGCGGTCCAAGAGACAGGAGGCCGGCAGCGGGTAGAAAGAAGAGACCGCGAGCTGGAGCAGGCCGCAAGAGAGGCAGGCCGCTGCGAGCTGGAGCAGGCCGCAAGAGAGGCAGGCCGCTGCGAGCTGGAGCAGGCCGCAAGAGAGGCAGGCCGCTGCGAGCTAGAGCAGGCCGCAAGAGAGGCAGGCCGCGGCGAGCTAGAGCAGGCCGCAAGAGAGACAGGCCGCTGCGAGCTGGAGCAGGCCGCAGGAGAGGCAGGCCGCTGCGAGAGAGAGAACAGACCGCACGAGACAGCGGTCTGGAGGAGAGAGAAGAGAGGTGGACCCGGCGAGAGAGAAAGAGAAGGGGACGGCTATAAATGTCGGAGGGGAGGGGTGGAACCACGGAGAGGAAGAGGAAGCGGGAGAAGAAGAGAGAAGCGACCAGGACAGCAGGCCGCAGGAAGCCGGGCGGGTAGCGGACAAAGATCAAACCGCGCGGGCTAGAAGGAGAAGCCGCTCTAGGAAACCTGGCTCTGATACTATGTAGAGATGGAAAAAGCCAACCTTGTATATATGTTCACTTGGTACAAATACAAAGAATGAGTACAAATATATAGATGAGAGAAAGAGAGAGGAGAGTCATATACACAATGTGAGACTAAAGAGAGGAGAGAAAAACAATAAATGCTATAAAATGGGCCTAGTTTAAATGAGCTTTTCTAGCAGCTTTATTTTACACGGTTACTCTGGCTCAGAATATGTTGGATGTTCGTTAGATAGGAAAAGTACTAGCGGCACATGTCACTTTCTAGGTCCATCCTTTGCTTCTTGGTCTAGTAGAAAACAAAACTGTGGCCCTCTCCACCACAGAGGCCGAGTACATTGCATTAAGAAGTTGTTGCGCACAAGCACTATGGATGACTCAAATCTAGAAGACTTTTGAGTTCATCTAATCAATATTGAACTCAAATATGACAACAAAAGCGCAATTGATCTAACAAACAATTATGTGCACCACTCTACATCCAAACATATAAACGTACGTCATCATTTCATTAGGGATCATATAAAAAGGGTCATGTTAATGTAAATTTTATAGGAATTGTCTCAAAACTTGCCGACATCTTCACAAAACCTCTTCCTGATGCAAAATTCATCATGCTAAGATTAGAATTAGGGATTTTGGACATTGAAAATTAAAAAGTCGGAACTTGTCTATTTTTTTAATTTCTTTGCACTATTAGCTAAGTGTTGTACTGATACAACATAATCATGAAAATCAAATGCAAATAATCTTGGAAAACACATTTTTGAAGAAAAAATTCGAATCTCTGTGAGTACCGCTAGGCGGTAGTGATATCGCTGGCGGTAGCCAAAAAAATCTGAATTCTCAAGAAATTTTTTTGTTTTTTATTTTTTCACTGACTGTTCTTTTAAAAGGTTCTTTACACCACTGTCTACTTTTATTTTACTAACAATAAAACACAAAAACATCTACAAAATTGAAAATTTTCAAAATAATCCAAAAAATATTTTTTTGCATTATATAAAATCAAAACAAAAAAACTGTTGTCCTATTGACACTAATGATCAAGAGTGACTACTATTATTTTTTCCGATTAAAATCAATGGTTAATTTTCTTGTCAAAATCTTAAAACATTGTGTTGATTTATCATGTCGTGTTAAATATCTTGTCATATGTCATGAATACTATTATAGTGCATCTACATAGAAAAAAATGTTAACATGTCTCTAAGCATGAGTAATGTTTTATGCATGATAATGAGTTGATCACACGCACATCTTTGATTTTCTACTCAAGATACAAATTCTAAGGTTGCATAATTGTGTAGCATAAATATCTTAATTTTTTACAATGCATAAATAAATTACCTACACACCTTTGCACTTATCAATTGCAAATCTTTTGTTCATGCACTATGTTTGTTCCAAGTGGTTTTTACAAAAAAATGAAATTGTTTGTGCAATAAGTGAATTCGGAGCCCTACGTTAAACTAAAAAAACTCAAACTAAAATTGACATGAAATCTCCACCAAACATTACTCACTCTCCTGATAAGTCTTAACGAGAATTGTGAGGTTGAGCACCTTGTAATAAGAATTGTAAAGTGTCTAGTAGCAAACAATCAAATCAAAAATCACTTTGGGTACAACAGATCACTAGTAAATAAAAAATCAAAATAAAAAAAAACGGTGATCCACCAAGCACTACTCTGCTCTCTGATGTCTTAATAAACATTGTGTATGTAGAACACCTTGAGAGTTGTACGTTTCTCTTATGTGCATTGAATTTGGGTGAAAGAACATTTATTTATGTATTGTAATATTAAGCATGTTGTGTTATACATGTCTTGCCCTTTCAATTTATTCATCAGTATAAATACTCAAAACACTTTTGTACACATCATTATCTTGTATAACACTTCTGCTCATGAGAATTGGACTCTAACGCTCACCTATATATGCTCTTTATAATGAATAGTAACAACTTTAGATATCCATGCATGATCTCTACAATGTTTTTAGTATGCTTGACTTGCAAATTTCCTAACATTGCTTATGTTATCTTGCATAGATAATGGAAATCACTCTTTGAAATATTGGTGTTAAATAACACTCTTGGTTTCTAGATTTCTAATTAATTGTGGTATCATCTAAAATAAGACCATCATCATGCTTTGAACGTCACTTGACAAATCTATAACGCTACTTCTAAAACCTTTACCTAAAGATTGATCAGTGAGGTTTCCATTATAAACTGATTCAACATAGGTTCTATTTGCTGCAACACTCCTCTAAGCTCGATCACACTATCACGCATCTAAAGGTCCCTTATGATAAGATACCCTCTGCATAATCTCTACAAAAGGAAAGAATATCATTGACAAAACACTTAACCCACCCTCTTTTGATAATACCAAAAGGGGGAGAATGAATTTGAAGAAATATAACATTTAGGGGAAATACAACTTAGAAAATTTAAGGGAGTACAACTTAAAAAACATCTAAGTAGGGGGAGTCTCTACCTAGGGGAGTATGTTCTTAAATGTTTATCATCCACATATAAACACAAACATTTTTTTTCTCTCTTATGCATTATTTCTTCATAATGGATTTGTTATTATCAAAAAGGGGAGTGTCGGAACATGTGTTCCGCATCTCTTGGTTTGAGAATAACAAATCTTAGTTTGTATTTGATCATGCTTGTTATGTGTTTATATGCAGGAACTACAGGTTCAAATGCCAAAGTTCTGTCACTACCGTCAGGCGATAATGCATTCGACTGCATCGCTACAACGAGGCGATATCGCTACCGCTGGAGATAGCTTTTCGACAGCATCGCTACAGCTAGGCGATATTGCTACCGCTGGTGATAGAGGATCGACTGCATGACAGAAGTCGTAGAAGGAAACTGGTAAAAATAGAAAGTGCTACCGCGGTGCGGTACTGCTACCGCCAGACAATAGCCCTATAGAAGATTCATTTTTAGAAAAATTAGGAACCAAAAATGCTTATTTCCAAAGAACAAAAGTTTCCTAATTTGGATGAAGAAAGTTTCCTAAATTGGAGGTTGTCAAAGATAAAGATTGTCAAAGGAAGAAAAAATTGCCTAAAGTAACTATCGCCAGGCAGTATCGATACCGCGGGCGGTAGCTCCCGAGCCTATAAAAGGAGCCGCCTTCCAAACGACGAGGGAGGCGAAAGAACGAGAACCTAAGGACACCATCTGGAGGCCACGACAGTAGTAGAACTCTTGCAATTTTCAAGGCGAAGGGCTCGAACAACAGATCTCTCACGCTTCATCATCATCGAGTCCAATATTTGAGGGAGTTCTTCATTATTGCATTTTCATTTTTCTTTATCATTAACATAGTGTTAATTCGCCGCTGGGAGGGGCGACTAGGTCGTGCGAGACTTAGGGGGGAAATCATCTGGTGCAGACATCGGTTTAACGGGAGGATTCTGTGAATTCGTCGCGTGTGTTGGAGACTGGATCGTGGGTAGGTTTAGGGAGCAGTTCGAGACTGTATCTGGGATAGATAGGCTAGAACGAACCGGTCCTTGGGGATCTGGGATAGATAGGCTAGAACGAACCGGTCCTTGGGGACAAGGGTCGATATTGAAAAAGAAAAAGAATTGTAGCATCGCCTCAACCCCAAGCGTTATTGGGATCAAATTTTTGTAATCAAGTTTATTGCTGAAATAAAATTACTGCTTTTGTTAAAACTTCTTTATCTGATCTTTAATTGTAAAATCGAGATTTCAATTGATAGCGCCAGGCGGTATCATTATCGTCGGCGGTAGAAACAGAAATCAGTAATCTTTGGTTTATTCGCTCAAACACTCTAAAGATATAAAAACCCTTATTCGCCCCCCTCTAAGTGCGCTACAGGATCCAACAGTAGCAACAAGGGGGATGGCTGGAGCGGCGGCTATGGCTGGACAACAACCTGAATGGGTGGCGTCTGGGGTTTGAGGGACTGTGAAGGTGGCAGTGGGGGCTTTGGATGGAGGAAGAGGCCTAGGGTTAGGTAGTACCTAGGGGTGAAGGATGAGCATCTAGGAGTCGCCACCTAGGGTTCCACGGAATCGACACCGTGGAGTGATCGCGGGATTCCAGGATTGAAATCTCCAAAACCTGCAATAACCTCAAGCAGCCCCCAAACACCTCTATTTTATAATAAATAGATATTAGGGCATTCCACCATCGACGACTATAATTGGTCGGAGATAGGGTAGCCCGATTACATCAAAAATAAAGCAAAAAAGATTAAAATATGAAAGTGTGTCTAAATGATGGGCTAGACGCATCCGTGGAGTAGGATCATCTATCCGGGAACGTCATATATGGTAAGTAGCTAATCGGCCCCGAACGGGCCAAAAACAGCTCATTCTAGTAGCTTATTTTCCTAAGTTTTTGTTACAATTATGTGTTTTTTGTATGCTTGTTATGATCTTCTTTTTAATATAATGTTTATGTTATGTTTTGTGGCTATTTTATATTTTATGTTTAGCTTTATCTATAAATATTATTATAGCTTGTATGTTATGTTTAATTTAATGTTTTATGTTTAATTTTATATTATATGTTTAACGTGTGTTTTATTTTGAATATAAATATTATGTGTTATGTTATTTATATGTTGTATGTTTTATTTATATTATGTATTTTGTTTTGTGTATTATATAATCATTAACTAATGTTTATGTTGTTTTAATGTAGGAGCAGCCCTTGAAGCTACCCGAGCCCCTACATGATGCAGCTAAAGCATATGGTGCAGCCCACTTCACATTTGGAGCAGCCCTTGAAGCTACCCGAGCCCCCTATGCAGCCCAAGCAGCTCTCCTAGTCCAACCCGAGCCCAAGCAGCCCACCTAGCTCTAACCCGAGCCCCTCCCTCAAGAGCAGCCTACCCGAGCCACCAAACAGCCCATTAAAGCCCACATTGGTCGGCCACACCCCCTCTCTTTCCTTTATTCTCTTGCCACCTTTCAATCCATGCATGCATCATAATATTCTCTCTCCCTCCTCATTGATTTCTCTATCATTTAATATTGTATTCATGCATTCCTCCATCACATGGCCGGCCCCTACATTCACCCCCTTTCTTCATCTCTCTCTCATGCTCATTTAATTTCATGCATTCCCCCTTATTTAGTTTATTTCTTTTTTTATTTCCCATAAATATCATGCATGAATCATCCCTCTCTCTCTCTCCCCTCATTAAATACATCATGCATGAACATTCTTCCCCCCCATGGTCGGCCACCCTTGATCTCCCCCTTCTTCTAGATGCTTCCCTCCTCTCCTATAAAAGGAACCCAAGACCCATACTTTAAAGAGTAGTTTTCCTTTGGAGTTAGATTGAGAGGTTGGATTGGATTTTGGAGAGCAAGTGAAGTTCTAGTTTAAGTGGAGAGTGCTTGTGAGTGTTAGTTTTATTATTGTATTAGTTTTCTTTTCAATTAGTGCAAGTTTTTTTCATTAGTGCAAGTTTTCTTTATAGCACAGTCTAGTCTTTTTAATATTGTGTGTACTCTTTTTGTTTGCAAGTAATGAAAATATTTCTCTCTTATTTTGTTTTGTCTTCCCTTTCAATTATGCGTAGCTAATTTCCTATAGCATTCGATCGTGAGGATCCATGAAGTGAGATGAGAGTTTATTTTTCTTTCTTAGTTTTATTTTGTTATCTCATGCTCGATCCTTCTTTGATTTATTTTTTTGTCGACTCCGTATTTCCGGTATACGATAGCAGGCTTGGGATCTCATATTTGAGTAGCCGAGAGGCTCATGAATGTGAAAGATCACTCAAAGAAGGAAGGAGTTGAATGCAACCCTAGAGATAGGATGACGTAAATCCTCCGGATTGGAGTCAAATCCAATAGTGCGGATCACCTCGATAATGCAACTTTAGGCTTCTTTGGTTTGTAAAGAGATTTCAATCGAAGAGTCTATAAGTTAGGAGACCTAATGCTCTAGCGAGATTTTGTCTTATTTTCGGATCCGTCACGGTCGAGTATGATTTGCAAAATTAAAACTATCTTTATTTTTATCTCTCTCATCTAATTTCATGGTGAATCATTGATCGAATGCTAGCTTTTTATTATAAGTTTTTCGTCTCGCAAGTTGTCTTTTGTTTTATTCTAAAAAATTCTCAAATCCCATTAGTTTTCCGGTAGGATAATAGTTAGAGCGTGAGTAGAAGTAATTGACAGCCCCGTGTTTAAATACGACGTTGGTACTACGATTCGACAGGTACGCTTGCCTGTTCGGGTTTTGGCCCACCAAGTCGCCACCTAGGGTTCCACGGAATCGACATCGTGGAGTGATCGCGGGATTCCAGGATTGAAATCTTCAAAACCTGCAATAACCTCAAGCAGCCCCCAAACACCTCTATTTTATAATAAATAGATATTAGGGCATTCCACCATCGACGACTATAATTGGTCGGAGATAGGGTAGCCCGATTACATCAAAAATAAAGCAAAAAAGATTAAAATATGAAAGTGTGTCTAAATGATGGGCTAGACGCATCCGTGGAGTAGGATCATCTATCCGGGAACGTCATATATGGTAAGTAGTTAATCGGCCCCGAACGGGCCAAAAACTCGTCCTCCGATGTGAGTCTGCATCTCCGCTTCGCATCACTTTCACTGCTTGGTAATCATGAGCTCATGTCCGAGAATGCAAGGGCATGTGTAGAACAATGAGGGCTCCCCAATTGATGTTACATTGCATCCATTGTATCTTTCCGGTGATGATGATTCAACGAAGTTTCCAAAGATCCAAGGATTTGATCGACATGTCAACAACATGTCATACTGAGTCTTATAATGTCAGATGTTAGATTGTGGATATCGGAGATATGCGGTGATATTTTAAAATATCAAATTTTTATATCTCATAATTAAGAATATATATTAAGTATAATTATTTGCTCTAGAAGTTAAAAAAATATCATAAAAAGTAAGCAAATATTATATCATATATATATATAAGTAGAAGAGTATCTAAAATAAAATATTAATAACATATTAAAACTACTACTAACAAGCATCCATGTCAACTCAACAAGTACAAATAGATAAAATTGTTAAATATATTTAGCATTATATACTAATTTTATTTAGATAATATTAATTGTATAGAAGCTAAAGAGGATTTAAAATTGTTTGTACTTAATTGATAATAAGTCTTTGTGCTTATCAAAATTGTATCAAAAGCAAAAAATGATTAACTAATAATATGAAAATATTTTATAATTTTATTTAATATGAATAAACATATTTATATTATAAAATGATTATACAAACATGATTGTAAGAATAAACACTTACGAAAGGAAAACAAAACAATAAGTGTAATCAATTAAAACATATATGATGCAATACATGGAGATGATTTAAGTATATATATTGTTAAAAAAAGGGCAGCAGGGTGCACAAAGGCAACCCCCCCCCCCCCCAACGAGGGTCCGGGGAGGGTCCCACCACAAGGGTGAAAAGTCGGTAAACCTTACCGTGCATTTTTGCAAGAGGATACTTCCAGAACTCGAACCTGTGACCTCAAGGTCACACGATAACACCTGAACTCGTGCGCCAAGGCTCCCCTTCAAGCATGTATATTGTTAATATAATCAAAAATAAAATAGAGTGCGATATTTTCAAAAATCATGTTGACCGATGTGTTAGGGTTCTAAGAGAAGAGAGAACTAGAGAGGAAGGTAGAGAGAAATTAGGGTTAGGGAGAGGAAGAGGGAAATACCTTGAATACTTCTTGCATTTATATTGTCATATTGAGTCTTATAATGTGGGTTGGTTCAGCCCTGTTGTCGCTTATCGTCTGCTTTCGCCTACGAGCATACTGACGCCTCGAGAATCATGTTGAGTTCGGGGGCGTAATATTCCCCTCTCAATCAAGAACCAACTTGTCCCCAAGGTGGTAGTCCAGGTAGAACTCCTTGAACTCCAGCAGATCAACCCAAGTATTGTGTGCTTCGGAAGAGTGTTTCCATTTGACAAGGAGCTCGAGGCGGTATTCGGTGCCCCTCTGTTTCCATTTGATCGTCAGGATATCCTCGGACAGCGGCCACAGTTCGCCCGCTATGGTTGCTTCTGGTAGGAATGGGCTGGCCTGGACAGTGTTGTTGATCTTCCGTTTGAGCAAGGACACATGGAAGGTAGGATGAATGCGCGATCCCTCGGAGAGAGCCAAGATGTAAGCTACCGGTCCCACACGGCGGAGAATATGAAAGGGTCCATAGTCAAGTGGAGCCAATTTCAGATTTGTTCTGTGAGCAACTGACAACTGTCGGTAAGCTTGGAGCTTGAAGAAAACGTCATCACCCACCGCAAATTCCCTTTCCTTGTGATGCTTGTCTGCTTGGACCTTCATGCGATCTTCTGCGATCTGGAGGTTCGCACGTAAAGTAGCTAAAGTTCGATCCCGGTCGCGGAGCGCCCAATTAACGGTCGGCAAAGGCATACTGCCCGGTTCATAACTGCCCAATGATGGAGGGGCAGACGTAAACGACCTCGAATGGGGTCATCTTGTTGGCTGAGTGGTAAGAGGCAATGTAGCAATATTCGGCCCAGTGCAGCCAACTGGTCCTAGTCCGAGGCTCGTCCATCAGAAAACAACGGAGGTATGTTTCCATGCCCCGATTAAGTAGCTTTATCTTCCCATCAGTTTGGGGGTGATTAGTCTTGCTGAAGCGTAAGCAAGTCCCGTTCAGCTGGAAGAGCTCAAGCCAAAAATTGCCCACAAAGGTGAGATCCCGGTCGGAAATGATAGCGCGTGGAACGCCGTGAAGGCGGACAATTTCTCGAGCAAAGAGGTCGGCGACTGACTCACTCATGTACGGATAGCTCAAGGCCAGGAAGTGTCCATACTTGGAGAGTTTATCAACCACGACCAAGATAACGAACTTGCCCTGAGACTTGGGTAGCCCATCAATGAAATCCATAGACACTGTGTCCCAAATGTGATGCGAAATCTGTAGAGGGGTGAGCAGACCGGCAGGCGTGGTCGTCTCGTACTTCTGTCGCCGGCACATCTCGCATTGCTGCACCAGAGGGGTCATTTCTGGATTTGTCCTTGTTGGAGTAAGGATTCTTTGAGGTGGAGCTAGAAGAGCCATTGTTCTTCCACTGTCTCCTTCTACTCAGCAATTTCTTGAACTGCTGGGAGAATAGTGTTAGTTCTCCATCTGATTGTTCATTCATAGAGGAGCTGGGATCTGAGCTTTCTGACTCTCCAACTCTCCTCGGTGGAGAAGAAGTCTTTCTCCTGCTTCTTCTTGTGGCTTCAGCTCTGAAGGCCACAGACTTCTCTTTGTCATGAGAACTGGCAGCATCTTCTTCAGCTTTCCTTGAGTTCAGTTGCATCTCATGGGATAACAGCTTCCCAAACAGATTCTGGGGCAATGTGTTGGCCAAATTGCCAACTTCTTTGATGACACAGATCTTGATGTCTCATTTCTTGTTAAGGGATCTCAAGAACTTGTCATTCAGCTCATAGTTAGAGAACTGTCTGTCATAGGTGATTAGATTGTTCAATATCTTGAAAAACTTCTCATAGCAATCAGCTATGCTATCTTTCTTGGTCTGCCTAAAGACTTCATACTCTTGGTTGAGTAGGGATTTCCTGTCATCCATCACTTCCTCTATCCCTTCCATGTAGACAACAAGAGAATCTCACATCTTTTTTGTTGTCTTGCAGTGTACCAAGTTCTGCAAGGTTGAATCATCTATAGCACTAGCAATGATGTTTTGTGTCATCTTATCCATAGTAGCTAGGATGACTTCATCCCTAGTTATCTCTGAATACTTCTTTGGAGTCTGGACATTTGCATCTAAGATAGAGACCTTCATGAGGATGAAAGGTCCTTCTTGGACTGTAATGAAAATCCTAGGATCAGAGGCTTTCATGAACAACCTGACCCTCTCTTTCCAAATCTCAAAGCTTTCCTTCCTGCAGATTGGAAGCTTCATGGAACCTGGCTCCTTATGGTTCTCTCCTGAACCCATAAGGATAATACTTTTAGCTACCTTTGGAGATCAACTCAGACTGTTAAGTCTTTTTGAGTAACTTCCCTCTAATACCACTTGAAAGTCTTTAGTTTCAAGAATAGTTAACACCTAGGGGTGAATTGGTTTCAGTCTTTTATGACTATCTTTTGCTTTGGTGTGTTGTGATTTAGTTTGGTTACTTTGCTTTCAAGACACACAATAGCACGCATGTATTTATAGTGGTTCCCCAAGGTATGGGTACATCCACTTTCCCTCGCATCTTTCTAACAACTTGTTAGACAAGCCACTTCTCCTAACTCGGCTCCAAAGAGCTTACATCATAGATCTCGTAGGATCTCTCAGTCTCCTCCAAGACCTACCTCTGGCACAAGGCCCTACAACTCAGAGCAAGCGTTGCTCCTACAGCTCAGCGATCCAAAGATCACCTACCTCAGACTTGAGCACAAGTCCTACACTCAGGCTAGGAGAATAGCCCTACAACTCAGAGAGAATGACTCTCATATAGATCAGGCACAAAGACTCTACCTCAGATCCACAGAAGGATACTACAACTCAGGCACAAAGGCCCTGCCTCAGATCCACAACTGGATCCTACCTCAGATCTACAAAAGATCCAACCACTCAGCCTTTATAATTTTAGGCTTACAACTCAGATCCAAATGATCCTACAGAAAGAAAGGGTTGTTGATGATATTTGACTCCAGAGATAATGTTCTCTGAGTCAACCTTTCTGGACTGAGAAATATTCAGCCCTATCTTTGACTTCAGAGAATTGATTCTCTGAGTCTTCTTCTTCCTGAACTAAGAAAGCTTAGTCTTATCTTCTTCACAGCAACAAGATGGTGGATCTTCAGGTTGACTTGGTTTGTGTTAAGAAGTAACTTGCAAGCCAAAATCCTGCTTTGTCAATAATCAGGCTTTGACTGCTCATGCTTTACTCAGCGCTTCTTGGCATCAGGCGTTGAGTGAACTGGCTTCACTCAACGCTTGTGGACTTAAACAAATTTCTGTCTTTCCAGCATTCTTCCTTGACATCTGGCGTTGAATGAACTGACTTCACTCAATGCATGTGGACTTAGACAAATTTTTGTTTTTGCAGCATTCTTCCTTGTGTCCACCTGACACTGTCACTTAGACAACCTGTCTAATCTTGTACTAAAAAACATCATGCACACATTAAACTTGGACATAAATCAAATACAATTATGCTCTTCGTATTAATGGTGATGCCTCTTCAAATCTCGGGAACATTCAGGGGCAATATTCCCAACAGCTGGTCTTAGTGAGTGGGGGCTGAACAGGTTGGTTCAGCCTTGTTGTTGCTTGTCGTCTCCTTTCGCCTACGAGCATACTGACGCCTCGAGAAGCGTGGCGATTTCGGGGGCGTAACACGATGCATCAAAAAAAATGGATATGTCAGTCCACATTTTATTTTTTAGAAAAAAATATATCGTTGTCTGAAATCTTCGGACAATGAGAATAAGCATTCCGGGAATTTTGAGGGCAATCCAACTTCTTTCAGTTCCTTTGGCAAGACGACCACCATCAATGGTTGCCTCTTGTCAAATTTTTTGGCAAATGTCACAACAAACTATGAGAACATTAATTGGGCCTGACGAAACATATATAACAATTAAATAAAGAAAATATCAAATTTATTGATGGAAAGAACGTCTCACATATATTCATGAGAGCGGACCATAGAAAAAATTCTCCAATTCCAATATTGATTGGCAAGTATTAGATTTAGTTCAAAATGAATTCCATGAAATTTATTTTGATTTCTAATTTTGCCCTTCAAGCGCACAATTGAACAACGAAATCTGCATTGGACCTTCAATTTGAATTCCAAAACCCAAAAACGTACGGACCCTAACAAAAACCCTATAGTGATGTGACTAGGGAAAAACTTTGATGGCAACAATGAGGAACGACAGCACTAACAAAAGGTAAGTTAGGAGGATCAGGTAAACTAATTGAGGGATATGTTATTATAGAGAAGTATAGAGCTGCGTTGGAATGGTTGGTTAAGGGAAGTGTAGCTGACTGCAAAAGAAAGGGTTAAAAATCTGGGAAAATTCATCAAAGGGTCTATTTGGTTGGACAAAATTGGAATTTAATGCAAGAATTTATTTCAATTCTAAACTATGATTTTAATTAAAATTCAGATATTCGACTGGTATATTGCAAATGAAGAAGATGAATTTACACAATAACGACTAGTTTGCAAAAGAGAAGGATTGTTTTGAGGAGATTAACTTAAAGAAGGGGCAACATGATGACTGAAGATTTGTGGAAGAACCAACTCAAACATCCTTTTTGAACCTTAATTTTGGGTAGATTCTTTGAGATTTTTCAAGCTTTAAATTACTTCTTTAATCAGGTGAGGTCTTTTCAAGCTATCAATTGTATTTTTTTTCATTCTCATATATTGTGCAACTTATATCAAATACACCTCTTAGAATTAAGGTAAAATCCTAAGAATGGTTAGTGAAATTTGACTTCATGGCATTGCATCTAGCATATTTTCATTTATGTGCAACCAAAGCGTAGATAAATCCATTGAGCATTGTAGATCAAACAAGATTCTAATGGATTACAAAATGGGAACAAAAACAGACCATGGGCGCCGCGGTAGGCCGTTTTGTCTATCACGTGAGCACGGAATCAAAGGAAAACCAGCATATTTTGACCATGGGCGCTGGGCCGCTGTCCTACTCCCACGGATCAGGGCAACAAAAGCTCCACCACTCCAAATAAGACCCAAGTTTCATTGGACTTTAGGAAATAGGGAGTTTACGATTGATTGTACTAAGCCTGATTACCAGTAGAACTCCAAAGTTAAAAAGGCACACAAAAAATATGAAAAAACATTTACTCAAAAGTGAAGTTATATCATCGGCCAATGATAAGCACTTCAACTGAGATACATAATTCAGAAGGACAGTTGCAGAATTCAATGGGGAATATTATGGTTCAGTTTTAAAATTATAAAACATGGACATGCAAAAACACACAAAAACACGAAAGAAATCTGAGTTGGAAGCCATAGATGAGGAGAGAACTAAAAAATGTGAGTGTAACGTGTACATGAAATATAAGAGGTAAGTGAATTGGCAAGGACGAATATAACTTCAGTCCATAAGAGCAAAAGAATAAATAATATCAGAGAACAAGTGTGAGAAAAACCTTGCATCAGCGGAATACTTGAAAGTCTCCAATATGTCATTCCCAGACTGAATAAAACTTGTAATACTGCTATCACCTTCTAATCGGCCATGCAACATAGCATAAATAGCATCAGAAAGACATTTATTAACTGTTGCAAGTGCCCTTGCAAAGGCTCCAACTCTCTTGTGTATTTCCACTGACTACAAGTTTCAAGCAGGTAAAGAAAAAAGCTGCTTAGACAAAAAAAACAATTACACTAATAACAGAAATTTGTTTTACAAGGAAGAACAGGCATAAATACATAACATGCAACATTGTCATATGTATAGAGCAAAAATATCTGAACGAAACAGCATTGGCCTATATTAATTAAGAAGAAAAATTGTTCATCAAAGCAAGATATGCTTGCACAAGCTTTAGAACAGGTAGATTATGAGAATATTACATTCCAGAATATTACTATAAGATAAGTACAATTTCCATCGATAATAGCAGGCAGTCCTTGGAGATGATTAGTCCCTTGAAAAAATTTATAAAGAAAATATCATGAGAGAAAAGTGAAATAATTCAGTGATTTAAAAGATAACAGTCCACTGAATAAGCCAAGATTTAACTGTGAAGTGATCTTGATGGGGATCGGCCGCATGTTCGTGCTCAATGGAGAACGGGCCACCACTATGCGGGACCCGTTTTTGCATATTTAGCGAAGATGAGTTGATCAGATTGACGATCCGAGACCGCAGCGCGTCCGGAGCATCATTTTTCATTTTATATGTATTTTCTTTTATATTTTTAAGAGTTGTATTCATTTTTTTAGGACACCGGGCGTAACAGATGATTGTAGCGGCTCGCGTCGGGTGCCCAACCGCTCACTCTCGTCATAAATAGGTGCGGATGTTCAGATTTTCAGTCATTGTTAAGTTTTGTGAGAGAGTCCAGAATTCCGGCAATCACTCATGGTGCGACGCCGCGAGCCCAGAGTGTGACGACCCGGTGTCACTTTTAATTTTCCCGTTTCTTTTATTAAGTTATCTTTTTTTTTAATTTCCCAATATTGTGCCCTTTTTCCGTGAAACATCCCCCTCATCCCTCGTTCTACAAACCATCTGAAGGAGAAAACCGCTCAAATCGTCATTGTTCATCGTCTCTATTGCCAGAAAATCGCAAGCCGCCAACTCCATCGTCGTCCTCCACACCGCCACAACATTCCATCGTTCCCGTCATCGCCATTCTCTATCTTCCTCCATCCCCGTTCTCCTATCGGGAACTGTCCAGCAAGCCGCAAGCCTCCCCTCACCTATCCGTCTCCCTCTCAGCCCAAATCGGCAGTCGGGGGTTCGTCGTTCCTCCTCCAGCATGGCCAAAGCCGCTCAAGACCTCTCTCCACCCGCAAGCCGTGCGCTTCCTCCAATCCTCCATGGATGACGAACATTTTATATCCCTAACTGCAGAATCCCACTACTGTTCATCTTCAGCTTCCTCGCATATCCTTGCAACAGTTGCTTGCCTCGACTGTCTTTCCTCCTCCATAGAGCCCTATTCCTCTACCTCCAACCGTCTCTCCACTGCCTTGTCGTGAGCCTCCTCCTCAGTCCCTCCACGCACTATTCTTCTTCCCATTCCCTTATTCAGCAGTGGAACCACGCAGGAGCAGCCCGCCATCAATTGTCGGTCACCGGATCCCAGTATTTGTTAGTATCATGTATTGTCTTATTTTTTCTTGTTAGATTTCAGATGGACATGTTATATGTGCTCGTCCATTGAGATTATTAGTACCATTGTTTTAATTTTTTTTAGTGTTATAAGTCTTATTTGTGCAAATTGTAGTTGATAGCATCATTTGTGACGACGAACATGATTTTGCTTGCATGTTGGAAAATTTATCAAAGTTCACATTGTGCACACTTGCTAAACTATATAATTATATGTTTTGTTATTTTACTTCCAGATTAATTGATTACGTGCATGCATCATTTACATTGTTGATCGTTGTCATTCTGCACGTCCACTTAGCTTTGCCTTAGAGTGTTGACATATTCATTTTCACATCAGGTCGTCATGTGTCAGATCTGATGAGATTTTCACGACAAAATACAACATTAAAATATTAAAAAGTTAGGCCAGCTAAAAATCAATATTCAGATGAAATTTCACTCTTTATAAAGAAAATCAATATTCAGGTGAAATTTCACTCTTTATAAAAAAATCAATCTATCAATGAAAAATATGCGACAAACATAACTGGCGTGCTTAATCGCATAACACGCAAGCACTGAGAGTAATCGCATGAATATCAAAAAATGGTGGACGTAAAAATCTTTATTGCTTCCATCACCTATTGTCATATTATTACGTCATTGTAATTATCCCACGCTACAAATCTGCCAATGTCAGAGAGCCATAATGAGAATACATTAAAAAACAGGAGAAAAAAAAGATGAACGGGATCGGTCAAATTAAAGGAGAAAGATTCCTTCGTGGTGTTGGGAGGGAAAAAAGAATAGTGGTAAGCGCAGATACTACCACGAAGATGATTAACCTTGAATTAAATTGGGGGTCTCCCGTGCGAGCTAGATGACATAACTACGCTGAGCTCATGAGGTGAAAGGAAGTCAACCCTATTCAATCCTACAAACAACGCTAACTGGTTGACAAAGAAATGCATGCACAGCGCCGTGATCCAGGCCAAGGGGTCTCTCTTGCCATCAAATAGGTGAAAACCTAACTTCACGTGACGCGGAACACTCCTCGCGCCACCGATGCACATGGAATAAGAGGGAATAAAGAACGGTGGATTGCCTTGATTGGAACTCGTTACAGGGTGGTGTGATGGCGGGGCGGTAGATGCATACCATCAATGCGAGAAGCCAGAACAATGAATGTGGTTTGTTGTTGAGCTTGAACGTCTATCAGCTTTGCATGGCCTACATAATCTGCACAAGAGTAAGACCACCCTCATCCATGACCGCTAGACGTGTCAGGGGTTGTCCACGGATAGCAAAAGTGAAGATCGAGAGATGGAAAGCCCCGATTTGGAGTGAGGAGCACTCGAGTGGTCGTGGCGGAAAGGGGGGAAGCGTTGTAGGGTGGTTGGACGATGATGTAAGCCGGATTAGGGTTTCCAATTTAAGTTATTATTTTAGCAAATAATTTATTAAAATTTTGTATATAAATTGATTTAAAAAGAGGGGCCAAGTGGCCAAAGTCGATGTTTTTGCGCAAATAACCCCAATCGTTGGAGCTTCGCGAGCACTACAAGAAAAATCTCATTTAGCAAAGGAAATTAGGAAGGTTAACAATCTCATACTAATTAGCATCAAATTTAGCTAGGATTTTCTTTTTAACTTTACCTACGAAATAGACAAGGAAATTTTTTTTTGTTGCAAATATAGCAACAAAATTTTTTGTTGGCAAATTTGTGTTGCTAAAATAGCAACGAATTTTTTTGTTGCAAATTTTATGTTGCTAAACAACAACAAATTTTTTGTTGCAAAATTTTATGAGAGAAAAAATTCTCGTCCAAAAATTGTTATGGCTCTTTACCAAAATTATTCCCTCACATAAAATATAATTATTGTTTATATATATTTTTATAAAATAGTATAAATTATTTTATTTAACAAAAAAATTAATAATATATTATTAATTCTTTATATAATTTTATATTGTTATAAATTATTTAAATACCTATATATATTTATAATTAATATAGATTATTATTAATTTATTATTTAACAGAATAATTGTATATTATATATATATAAAATTATATAAACAAAATCATGTGCGGTGCATAAACGGGCGTACGGCAAGGGTCAAAATGATCTCAAATTGAAAAGTGATCAACATGAAAGTTGTAGATCTCTCGGCGAGACAACACTTTCATGTTGATCAATTTTTGATTTGGAGACATCTTGGCCCTCGATTTGGGCTCCGAAATCTGGGGCAGCGAGATTGTTACTGTACGCACTCACGCCGCCCCAGATTTCCGGGGCCAAATCGAGGGGCAAAAAC